>CM075747.1:46524787-46866519 GCA_037974335.1 Prionace glauca | reverse complement strand
TTTGGCTGATATTCTGCCAATGCGTGTATCTCAATGAAATGAGAAAGTTGTATAGTGCTTATCTCGATGAGTTCAGCAAGTTGGGGGAAATCCACAATAGGTTCTAAGGTTTCTCTGAATTCCTTCGAGCAATTTGGATGAAATTCTGCCAATGTGTTTATCTCAATGAATTGAGAAAGTGGTAAAGTCCTTATCTCAATGAGTTCAGCAAGTTGTAAGATATCCCCAATAGGTTCCAAAGATTCACTGAATGCCTTGGAGCAGTGAATGAACTTTGGTTGATACTCTGCCAATGCGTGTATCTCAATGAAATGAGAAAGTGGTAAAGTCTTTGTCTCCACGAGTTCACAAGTTGAAAGAAATCCACAATCGGTTCCAAAGTTTCTCTGAATACCTTCGAGCAGTGAATGCCATTTGTCTGATATTCTGCCAGTGTGTGTATCTCAATGAAATCAGATAGTGGTAAAGTTCCAAGGATTCTCTGAATTCCTTCCAGCAACGAATGCCATTTGGCTGATATTCTGCCAATGTGTTTATCTCAATGCAATGAGATAGTGGTAAAGTCCTTATCTCAATGAGTTCAGCAAGTTGAAAGAAATCCCCTTTAGGTTCCAAAGATTCACTGACTGCCTGCGAGTAGTGAATGCCATTTGCCTGATATTCTGCTAATGTGTGTATCACAATGAAATGAGAAAGTGATCAAGTGTTTATCTCAATCAGTTCAGCAAATTGGAAGAAATCCACAATAGGTTCCAAAGTTTCTCGCAATACCTTGGAGCAGTGAATGCCATTTGGCTGATATTTTGCCAATGCGTGTATCTCAATGAAATGAGAAAGTTGTATAGTGCTTATCTCGATGAGATCAGCAAGTTGGGGGAAATCCACAATAGGTTCCAAGGTTTCTCTGAATTCCTTCGAGCAGTGAATGCAATTTGACTGAAATTCTGCCAATGTGTTTATCTCAATGCAATGAGATAGTGGTAAAGTCCTTATCTCAATGAGTTCAGCAAGTTGAAAGAAATCCCCAATAGGTTCCAAAGATTCACTGACTGCCTGCGAGTAATGAATGCCATTTGCCTGATATTCTGCTAATGTGTGTATCACAATGAAATGAGAAAGTGGTCAAGTGTTTATCTCATTCAGTTCAGCAAATTGGAAGAAATCCATAATAGGTTCCAAAGTTTCTCGCAGTACCTTGGAGCAGTGAATGCCATTTGTCTGATATTTTGCCAGTGTGTGTAGCTCAATGAAATGAGATAATGGTAAAGTTCTTATCTCAATGACTTCAGCAAGTTGGAAGAAATCCGCAATATATTCCAAAGTTTCTCTGAATACCTTCGAGTAGTGAATGTAATTTGGCTGATATTCTGCCAATGCGTTTATCTCAATGAAATGAGAAAGTTGTATAGTGCTTATGCCGATGAGATCAGCAAGTTGGGGGAAATCCACAATAGGTTCTAAGGTTTCTCTGAATTCCTTCGAGCAATTTGGATGAAATTCTGCCAATGTGTTTATCTCAATGAATTGAGAAAGTGGTAAATTCCTTATCTCAATGAGTTCAGCAAGTTGTAAGATATCCCCAATAGGTTCCAAAGATTCACTGAATGCCTTGGAGCAGTGAATGAACTTTGGTTGATACTCTGCCAATGCGTGTATCTCAATGAAATGAGAAAGTGGTGAAGTATTTGTCTCCACGAGTTCAGCAAGTTGAAAGAAATCCACAATCGGTTCCAAACTTTCTCTGAATACAGTCGAGCAGTGAATGCCATTGGCTGTTATTCTGTCTATGCGTGTACCTCAATGAAATGAAAAAGTGGTAAAGTCCTTGTCTCCATGAGTTCAACAAGTTGCAAGAAATCCACAATCGGTTCCAAAGTTTCTCTGAATACCTTCGAGCAGTGAATGCCATTTGTCTGATATTCTGCCAGTGTGTGTATCTCAATGAAATCAGATAGTGGTAAAGTCCTTATCTCAATGAGTTCAGCAAGTTGAAATAAATACCCAATAGGTTCCAAAGATTCACTGACTGCCTGCGAGTAGTGAATGCCATTTGTCTGATATTCTGCTAATGTGTGTATCACAATGAAATGAGAAAGTGGTCAACTGTTTATCTCATTCAGTTCAGCAAATTGGAAGAAATCCACAATAGGTTCCAAAGTTTCTCGCAATACCTTGGAGCAGTGAATGCCATTTGGCTGATATTTTGCCAGTGTGTGTAGCTCAATGAAATGAGATAATGGTAAAGTTCTTATCTCGATGACTTCAGCAAGTTGGAAGAAATCCGCAATATATTCCAAAGTTTCTCTGAATACCTTCGAGTAGTGAATGTAATTTGGCTGATATTCTGCCAATGCGTGTATCTCAATGAAATGAGAAAGTTGTATAGTGCTTATCTCGATGAGATCAGCAAGTTGGGGAAATCCACAATAGGTTCCAAGGTTTCTCTGAATTCCTTCGAGCAGTGAATGCAATTTGACTGAAATTCTGCTAATGTGTTTGTCTCAATGCAATGATATAGTGGTAAAGTCCTTATCTCAATGAGTTCAGCAAGTTGAAATAAATCCCCAATAGGTTCCAAAGATTCACTGACTGCCTGCGAGTAATGAATGCCATTTGCCTGATATTCTGCTAATGTGTGTATCACAATGAAATGAGAAAGTGGTCAAGTGTTTATCTCATTCAGTTCAGCAAATTGGAAGAAATCCACAATAGGTTCCAAAGTTTCTCGCAATACCTTGGAGCAGTGAATGCCATTTGGCTGATATTTTGCCAGTGTGTCTAGCTCAATGAAATGAGATAATGGTAAAGTTGTTATCTCGATGACTTCAGCATGTTGGAAGAAATCCGCAATATATTCCAAAGTTTCTCTGAATACCTTCGAGTAGTGAATGTAATTTGGCTGATATTCTGCCAATGCGTGTATCTCAATGAAATGAGAAAGTTGTATACTGCTTATCTCGATGAGATCAGCAAGTTGGGGGAAATCCACAATCGGTTCCAAAGTTTCTCTGAATACCTTCGAGCAGTGAATGCCATTTGTCTGATATTCTGCCATTGTGTGTATCTCAATGAAATCAGATAGTGCTAAAGTTCCAAGGATTCTCTGAATTCCTTCCAGCAACGAATGCCATTTGGCTGATAATCTGCCAATGTGTTTATCTCAATGCAATGAGTAAAGTCCTGATCTCCATGAGTTCAGCAAGTTGAAAGAAATCCCCAATAGGTTCCAAAGATTCACTGACTGCCTGCGAGTAGTGAATGCCATTTGCCTGATATTCTGCTAATGTATGTATCACAATGAAATGAGAAAGTGGTCTAGTGTTTATCTCATTCAGTTCAGCAAGTTGGAAGAAATCCGCAATAGGTTCCAAAGTTTCTCTGAATACCTTCGAGTAGTGAATGCAATTTGGCTGATATTCTGCCAATGCGTGTATCTCAATGAAATGAGAAAGTTGTATAGTGCTTATCTCGGTGAGATCAGCAAGTTGGGGGAAATCCACAATCGGTTCCAAGGTTTCTCTGAATTCCTTCGAGCAGTGAATGCAATTTGACTGAAATTCTGCCAATGTGTTTATCTCAATGCAATGAGATAGTGATAAAGTCCTTATCTCAATGCGTTCAGCAAGTTGAAAGAAATCCCCAATAGGTTCCAAAGATTCACTGACTGCCTTCGAGTAACGAATGCCATTTGTCTGATATTCTGCTAATGTGTGTATCACAATGAAATGAGAAAGTGGTCAAGTGTTTATCTCATTCAGTTCAGCAAATTGGAAGAAATCCACAATAGGTTCCAAAGTTTCTCGCAATACCTTCGAGTAGTGAATGCAATTTGGCTGATATTCTGCCAATGCGTGTATCTCAATGAAATGAGAAAGTTGTATAGTGCTTATCTCGATGACTTCAGCAAGTTGGAAGAAATCCGCAATAGGTTCCAAAGTTTCTCTGAATACCTTCGAGTAGTGAATGCAATTTGGCTGATATTCTGCCAATGCGTGTATCTCAATGAAATGAGAAAGTTGTATAGTGCTTATCTCGATGAGTTCAGCAAGTTGGGGGAAATCCACAATAGGTTCTAAGGTTTTTCTGAATTCCTTCGAGCAATTTGGATGAAATTCTGCCAATGTGTTTATCTCAATGAATTGTGAAAGTGGTAAAGCCCTTATCTCAATGAGTTCAGCAAGTTGTAAGATATCCCCAATAGGTTCCAAAGATTCACTTAATGCCTTGGAGCATTGAATGAACTTTGGTTGATACTCTGCCAATGCGTGTATCTCAATGAAATGAGAAAGTGGTAAAGTCTTTGTCTCCACGAGTTCAGCAAGTTGAAAGAAATCCACAATCGGTTCCAAAGTTTCTCTGAATACAGTCGAGCAGTGAATGCCATTGGCTGTTATTCTGTCTATGCGTGTGTCTCAATGAAATGAGAAAGTGGTAAAGTCCTTGTCTCCATGAGTTCGGCAAGTTGCAAGAAATCCACAATCGGTTCCAAAGTTTCTCTGAATACCTTCGAGCAGTGAATGTAATTTGGCTGATATTCTGCCAATGCGTGTATCTCAATGAAATGAGAAAGTTGTATAGTGCTTATCTCGATGAGATCAGCAAGTTGGGGGAAATCCACAATAGGTTCCATGGTTTCTCTGAATTCCTTCGAGCAGTGAATGCAATTTGACTGAAATTCTGCCAATGTGTTTATCGCAATGCAATGAGATAGTGGTAAAGTCCTTATCTCAATGAGTTCAGCAAGTTGAAAGAAAGCCCCAATAGGTTCCAAAGATTCACTGACTGCCTTCGAGTAACGAATGCCATTTGTCTGATATTCTGCTAATGTGTGTATCACAATGAAATGAGAAAGTGGTCAAGTGTTTATCTCATTCAGTTCAGCAAATTGGAAGAAATCCACAATAGGTTCCAAAGTTTCTCGCAATACCTTCGAGTAGTGAATGCAATTTTGCTGATATTCTGCCAATGCGTGTATCTCAATGAAATGAGAACGTTGTATAGTGCTTATCTCGATGAGTTCAGCAAGTTGGGGGAAATCCACAATAGGTTCTAAGGTTTCTCTGAATTCCTTCGAGCAATTTGGATGAAATTCTGCCAATGTGTTTATCTCGATGAATTGTGAAAGTGGTAAAGTCCTTATCTCAATGAGTTCAGCAAGTTGTAAGATATCCCCAATAGGTTCCAAAGATTCACTGAATGCCTTGGAGCAGTGAATGAACTTTGGTTGATACTCTGCCAATGCGTGTATCTCAATGAAATGAGAAAGTGGTAAAGTCCTTGTCTCCATGAGTTCAGCAAGTTGCAAGAAATCCACAATCGGTTCCAAAGTTTCTCTGAATACCTTCGAGCAGTGAATGCCATTTGTCTGATATTCTGCCAGTGTGTGTATCTCAATGAAATCAGATAGTGGTAAAGTTCCAAGGATTCTCTGAATTCCTTCCAGCAACGAATGCCATTTGGCTGATATTCTGCCAATGTGTGTATCTCAATGAAATGAGAAAAGTTGTATAGTGCTTATCTCGATGAGATCTTCAAGTTGGGGGAAATCCACAATAGGTTCCAAGGTTTCCCTGAATTCCATCGAGCAGTGAATGCAATTTGACTGAAATTCTGCCAATATGTTTATCTCAATGCAATGAGATAGTGGTAAAGTCCTTATCTCAATGAGTTCAGCAAGTTGAAAGAAATCCCCAATAGGTTCCAAAGATTCACTGACTACCTGCGAGTCGTGAATGCCATTTGCCTGATATTCTGCTAATGTGTGTATCACAATGAAATGAGAAAGTGGTCAAGTTATTATCTCATTCAGCTCAGCAAATTGGAAGAAATCCATAATAGGTTCCAAAGTTTCTCGCAATACCTTGGAGCAGTGAATGCCATTTGTCTGATATTTTGCCAGTGTGTGTAGCTCAATGAAATGAGATAATGGTAAAGTTCTTATCTCGATGACTTCAGCAAGTTGGAAGAAATCCGCAATATATTCCAAAGTTTCTCTGAATACCTTCGAGTAGTGAATGTAATTTGGCTGATATTCTGCCAATGCGTGTATCTCAATGAAATGAGAAAGTTGTATAGTGCTTATCTCGATGAGATCAGCAAGTTGGGGGAAATCCACAATAGGTTCTAAGGTTTCTCTGAATTCCTTCGAGCAATTTGGATGAAATTCTGCCAATGTGTTTATCCCAATGCATTGAGATAGTGGTAAAGTCCTTATGTGCGGGTTTGGTTCATTGGCTATGCTAAAAAAAAATTGCCCCTTAGTGTTCTGGGATGTGTAGGTTAGAGGGATTAGCAGGTAAATATGGGGATAGGGTCTGGGTGGGATTGTGTTCGGTGCAGACTCGATGGGCCGAAGGGCCTGTTTCTGCACTGTAGGGTTCTATGGTTCTATGTTATCTCAATGAGTTCAGCAAGTTGAAAGAAATCCCCAATAGGTTCCAAAGATTTACTGACTGCCTGCGAGTAATGAATGCCATTTGCCTGATATTCTGCTAATGTTTGTATCACAATGAAATGAGAAAGTGGTCAAGTGTTTATCTCATTCAGTTCAGCAAATTGGAAGAAATCCACAATAGGTTCCAAAGTTTCTCGCAATACCTTCGAGTAGTGAATGCAATTTGGCTGATATTCTGCCAATGCGTGTATCTCAATGAAATGAGAACGTTGTATAGTGCTTATCTCGATGAGTTCAGCAAGTTGGGGGAAATCCACAATAGGTTCTAAGGTTTCTCTGAATTCCTTCGAGCAATTTGGATGAAATTCTGCCAATGTGTTTATCTCAATGAATTGAGAAAGTGGTAAAGTCCTTATCTCAATGAGTTCAGCAAGTTGTAAGATATCCCCAATAGGTTCCAAAGATTCACTGAATGCCTTGGAGCAGTGAATGAACTTTGGTTGATACTCTGCCAATGCGTGTATCCCAATGAAATGAGAAAGTGGTAAATTCCTTGTCTCCATGAGTTCAGCAATTTGCAAGAAATCCACAAGCGGTTCCAAAGTTTCTCTGAATACCTTCGAGCAGTGAATGCCATTTGTCTGATATTCTGCCAGTGTGTGTATCTCAATGAAATCAGATAGTGGTAAAGTTCCAAGGATTCTCTGAATTCCTTCCAGCAACGAATGCCATTTGGCTGATATTCTGCCAATGTGTTTATCTCAATGCAATGAGAAAGTGGTAAAGTCCTTATCTCAATGATTTCAGCAAGTTGAAAGAAATCCCCAATAGGTTCCAAAGATTCACTGACTGCCTGCGAGTAGTGAATGCCATTTGCCTGATATTCTGCTAATGTGTGTATCACAATCAAATGAGAAAGTGGTCAAATGTTTATCTCATTCAGTTCAGCAAATTGGAAGAAATCCACAATAGGTTCCAAAGTTTCTCGCAATACCTTGGAGCAGTGAATGCCATTTGTCTGATATTTTGCCAGTGTGTGTAGCTCAATGAAATGAGATAATGGTAAAGTGCTTATCTCGATGACTTCAGCAAGTTGGAAGAAATCCGCAATATATTCCAAAGTTTCTCTGAATACCTTCGAGTAGTGAATGTAATTTGGCTGATATTCTGCCAATGCGTGTATCTCAATGAAATGAGAAAGTTGTATAGTGCTTATCTCGATGAGATCAGCAAGTTGGGGGAAATCCACAATAGGTTCCAAGGTTTCTCTGAATTCCTTCGAGCAGTGAATGCAATTTGACTGAAATTCTGGAATGTATTTATCTCAATGCAATGAGATAGTGGTAAAGTCCTTGTCTCCACGAGTTCAGCAAGTTGAAAGAAATCCACAATCGGTTCCAAAGTTTCTCTGAATACAGTCGAGCAGTGAATGCCATTGGCTGTTATTCTGTCTATGCGTGTATCTCAATGAAATGAGAAAGTGGTAAAGTCCTTGTCTCCATGAGTTCAGCAAGTTGCAAGAAATCCACAATCGGTTCCAAAGTTTCTCTGAATACCTTCGAGCAGTGAATGCCATTTGTCTGATATTCTGCCAGTGTGTGTATCTCAATGAAATGAGAAAGTTGTATAGTGCTTATCTCGATGAGATCTTCAAGTTGGGGGAAATCCACAATCGGTTCCAAGGTTTCTCTGAATTCCTTCGAGCAGTGAATGCAATGTGACTGAAATTCTGCCAATGTGTTTATCTCAATGCAATGAAATAGTGGTAAAGTCCTTATCTCAATGAGTTCAGCAAGTTGAAAGAAATCCCCAATAGGTTCCAAAGATTCACTGACTGCCTGCGAGTAATGAATGCCATTTGCTTGATATTCTGCTAATGTGTTTATCACAATGAAATGAGAAAGTGGTCAAGTGTTTATCTCATTCAGTTCAGCAAATTGGAAGAAATCCACAATAGGTTCCAAAGTTTCTCGCAATACCTTGGAGCAGTGAATGCCATTTGTCTGATATTTTGCCAGTGTGTGTAGCTCAATGAAATGAGATAATGGTAAAGTTCTTATCTCGATGACTTCAGCAAGTTGGAAGAAATCCGCAATATATTCCAAAGTTTCTCTGAATACCTTCGAGTAGTGAATGTAATTTGGCTGATATTCTCACAATGCATCTCAATGAAATGAGAAAGTTGTATAGTGCTTATCTCGATGAGATCAGCAAGTTGGGGGAAATCCACAATAGGTTCCAAGGTTTCTCTGAATTCCTTCGAGCAGTGAATGCAATTTGACTGAAATTCTGCCAATGTGTTGATCTCAATGAATTGAGAAAGTGGTAAAGTTCTTATCTCAATGAGTTCAGCAAGTTGTAAGATATCCCAAAGATTCTCTGAATACAGTCTTGCAGTGACTGCCATTGGCTGTTATTCTGTCTATGCGTGTATCTCAATGAAATGAGAAAGTGGTAAAGTCCTTGTCTCCATGAGTTCAGCAAGTTGCAAGAAATCCACAATCGGTTCCAAAGTTTCTCTGAATACCTTCGAGCAGTGAATGCCTTTTGTCTGATATTCTGCCAGTGTGTGTATCTCAATGAAATGAGAAAGTTGTATAGTGCTTATCTCGATGAGATCTTCAAGTTGGGGGAAATCCACAATGGGTTCCAAGGTTTCTCTCAATTCCTTCGAGTAGTGAATGCAATTTGACTGAAATTCTGCCAATGTGTTTATCTCAATGAAATGAGATAATGGTAAAGTTCTTATCTCGATGACTTCAGCAAATTGGAAGAAATCCACAATAGGTTCCAAAGTTTCTCTGAATACAGTCGAGCAGTGAATGCCATTGGCTGTTGTTCTGTCTATGCGTGTATCTCAATGAAATGAGAAAGTGGTAAAGTCCTTGTCTCCATGAGTTCAGCAAGTTGCAAGAAATCCACAATCGGTTCCAAAGTTTCTCTGAATACCTTCGAGCAGTGAATGCCATTTGTCTGATATTCTGCCAGTGTGTGTATCTCAATGAAATCAGATAGTGGTAAAGTTCCAAGGATTCTCTGAATTCCTTCCAGCAACGAATGCCATTTGGCTGATATTCTGCCAATGTGTGTATCTCAATGAAATGAGAAAGTTGTATAGTACTTATCTCGATGAGATCAGCAAGTTGGGGGAAATCCACAATAGGTTCCAAGGTTTCTCTGAATTCCTTCGAGCAGTGAATGCAATTTGACTGAAATTCTGCCAATGTGTTTATCGCAATGCAATGAGAAAGTGGTAAAGTCCTTATCTCAATGAGTTCAGCAAGTTGAAAGAAATCCCCAATAGGTTCCAAAGATTTACTGACTGCCTGCGAGTAATGAATGCCATTTGCCTGATATTCTGCTAATGTGTGTATCACAATGAAATGAGAAAGTGGTCAAGTGTTTATCTCATTCAGTTCAGCAAATTGGAAGAAATCCACAATAGGTTCCAAAGTTTCTCGCAATACCTTCGAGTAGTGAATGCAATTTGGCTGATATTCTGCCAATGCGTGTATCTCAATGAAATGAGAACG
Source organism: Prionace glauca (assembly GCA_037974335.1). Taxonomy (NCBI): domain Eukaryota; kingdom Metazoa; phylum Chordata; class Chondrichthyes; order Carcharhiniformes; family Carcharhinidae; genus Prionace; species Prionace glauca. The sequence goes on along the minus strand of CM075747.1, from coordinate 46,856,592 downwards.
TTGTATAGTGCTTATCTCGATGAGTTCAGCAAGTTGGGGGAAATCCACAATAGGTTCTAAGGTTTCTCTGAATTCCTTCGAGCAATTTGGATGAAATTCTGCCAATGTGTTTATCTCAATGAATTGAGAAAGTGGTAAAGTCCTTATCTCAATGTGTTCAGCAAGTTGTAAGATATCCCCAATAGGTTCCAAAGATTCACTGAATGCCTTGGAGCAGTGAATGAACTTTGGTTTTTACTCTGCCAATGCGTGTATCTCAATGAAATGAGAAAGTGGTAAAGTCCTTGTCTCCAGGAGTTCAGCAAGTTGCAAGAAATCCACAATCGGTTCCAAAGTTTCTCTGAATACCTTCGAGCAGTGAATGCCATTTGTCTGATATTCTGCCAGTGTGTGTATCTCAATGAAATCAGATAGTGGTAAAGTTCCAAGGATTCTCTGAATTCCTTCCAGCAACGAATGCCATTTGGCTGATATTCTGCCAATGTGTTTATCTCAATGCAATGAGAAAGTGGTAAAGTCCTTATCTCAATGATTTCAGCAAGTTGAAAGAAATCCCCAATAGGTTCCAAAGATTCACTGACTGCCTGCGAGTAGTGAATGCCATTTGCCATCATTCTGCTAATGTGTGTATCACAATGAAATGAGAAAGTGGTCAAATGTTTATCTCATTCAGTTCAGCAAATTGGAAGAAATCCACAATAGGTTCCAAAGTTTCTCGCAATACCTTGGAGCAGTGAATGCCATTTGGCTGATATTTTGCCAGTGTGTGTAGCTCAATGAAATGAGATAATGGTAAAGTTCTTATCTCGATGACATCAGCATGTTGGAAGAAATCCGCAATATATTCCAAAGTTTCTCTGAATACCTTCGAGTAGTGAATGTAATTTGGCTGATATTCTGCCAATGCGTGTATCTCAATGAAATGAGAAAGTTGTATAGTGCTTATCTCGATGAGATCAGCAAGTTGGGGGAAATCCACAATAGGTTCCAAGGTTTCTCTGAATTCCTTCGAGCAGTGAATGCAATTTGCCTGAAATTCTGCCAATGTGTTTATCTCAATGCAATGAGATAGTAGTAAAGTCCTTATCTCAATGAGTTCAGCAAGTTGAAAGAAATCCCCAATAGGTTCCAAAGATTTACTGACAGCCTGCGAGTAATGAATGACATTTGCCTGATATTCTGCTAATGTGTGTATCACAATGAAATGAGAAAGTGGTCAAGTGTTTATCTCATTCAGTTCAGCAAATTGGAAGAAATCCACAATAGGTTCCAAAGTCTCTCGCAATACCTTGGAGCAGTGAATGCCATTTGTCTGATATTTTACCAGTGTGTGTATCTCAATGAAATGAGAAAGTTGTATAGTGCTTATCTCGATGACTTCAGCAAGTTGGAAGAAATCCGCAATATATTCCAAAGTTTCTCTGAATACCTTCGAGTAGTGAATGTAATTTGGCTGATATTCTGCCAATGCGTGTATCTCAATGAAATGAGAAAGTTATATAGTGCTTATCTCGATGAGATCAGCAAGTTGGGGGAAATCCACAATAGGTTCCACGGTTTCTCTGAATTCCTTCGAACAGTGAATGCAATTTGACTGAAATTCTGCCAATGTGTTTATCGCAATGCAATGAGATAGTGGTAAAGTCCTTATCTCAATGAGTTCAGCAAGTTGAAAGAAATCCCCAATAGGTTCCAAAGATTTACTGACTGCCTGCGAGTAATGAATGCCATTTGCCTGATATTCTGCTAATGTGTGTATCACAATGAAATGAGAAAGTGTTCAAGTGTTTATCTCATTTAGTTCAGCAAATTGGAAGAAATCCACAATAGGTTCCAAAGTTTCTCGCAATAACTTTGAGTAGGGAATGCAATTTGGTTGATATTCTGCCAATGCGTCTATCTCAATGAAATGAGAACGTTGTATAGTGCTTATCTCGATGAGTTCAGCAAGTTGGGGGAAATCCACAATAGGTTCTAAGGTTTCTCTGAATTCCTTCGAGCAATTTGGATGAAATTCTGCCAATGTGTTTATCTCAATGAATTGAGAAAATTGTAAAGTCCTTATCTCAATGAGTTCAGCAAGTTGTAAGATATCCCCAATCGGTTCCAAAGATTCACTGAATGCCTTGGAGCAGTGAATGAAATTTGGTTGATACTCTGCCAATGCGTGTATCTCAATGAAATGAGAAAGTGGTAAAGTCCTTGTCTCCATGAGTTCAGCAAGTTGCAAGAAATCCACAATCGGTTCCAAAGTTTCTCTGAATACCTTTGAGCAGTGAATGCCATTTGTCTGATATTCTGCCAGTGTGTGTATCTCAATGAAATCAGATAGTGGTAAAGTTCCAAGGATTCTCTGAATTCCTTCCAGCAACGAATGCCATTTGGCTGATATTCTGCCAATGTGTGTATCTCAATGAAATGAGAAAGTTGTATAGTGCTTATCTCGATGAGATCTTCAAGTTGGGGGAAATCAACAATAGGTTCCAAGGTCTCCCTGAATTCCTTCGAGCAGTGAATGCAATTTGACTGAAATTCTGCCAATGAGTTTATCTCAATGCAATGAGATAGTGGTAAAGTCCTTATCTCAATGAGTTCAGCAAGTTGAAAGAAATCCCCAATAGGTTCCAAAGATTCACTGACTGCGTGCGAGTAGTGAATGCCATTTGCCTGATATTCTGCTAATGTGTGTATCACAATCAAATGAGAAAGTGGTCAAGTGTTTATCTCATTCAGTTCAGCAAATTGGAAGAAATCCACAATAGGTTCCAAAGTTTCTCGCAATACCTTGGAGCAGTGAATGCCATTTGTCTGATATTTTGCCAGTGTGTGTAGCTCAATGAAATGAGATAATGGTAAAGTGCTTATCTCGATGACTTCAGCAAGTTGGAAGAAATCCGCAATATATTCCAAAGTTTCTCTGAATACCTTCGAGTAGTGAATGTAATTTGGCTGATATTCTGCCAATGCGTGTATCTCAATGAAATGAGAAAGTTGTATAGTGCTTATCTCGATGAGATCAGCAAGTTGGGGGAAATCCACAATAGGTTCCAAGGTTTCTCTGAATTCCTTCGAGCAGTGAATGCAATTTGACTGAAATTCTGGAATGTATTTATCTCAATGCAATGAGATAGTGGTAAAGTCCTTGTCTCCACGAGTTCAGCAAGTTGAAAGAAATCCACAATCGGTTCCAAAGTTTCTCTGAATACAGTCGAGCAGTGAATGCCATTGGCTGTTATTCTGTCTATGCGTGTATCTCAATGAAATGAGAAAGTGGTAAAGTCCTTGTCTCCATGAGTTCAGCAAGTTGCAAGAAATCCACAATCGGTTCCAAAGTTTCTCTGAATACCTTCGAGCAGTGAATGCCATTTGTCTGATATTCTGCCAGTGTGTGTATCTCAATGAAATGAGAAAGTTGTATAGTGCTTATCTCGATGAGATCTTCAAGTTGGGGGAAATCCACAATCGGTTCCAAGGTTTCTCTGAATTCCTTCGAGCAGTGAATGCAATGTGACTGAAATTCTGCCAATGTGTTTATCTCAATGCAATGAAATAGTGGTAAAGTCCTTATCTCAATGAGTTCAGCAAGTTGAAAGAAATCCCCAATAGGTTCCAAAGATTCACTGACTGCCTGCGAGTAATGAATGCCATTTGCTTGATATTCTGCTAATGTGTTTATCACAATGAAATGAGAAAGTGGTCAAGTGTTTATCTCATTCAGTTCAGCAAATTGGAAGAAATCCACAATAGGTTCCAAAGTTTCTCGCAATACCTTGGAGCAGTGAATGCCATTTGTCTGATATTTTGCCAGTGTGTGTAGCTCAATGAAATGAGATAATGGTAAAGTTCTTATCTCGATGACTTCAGCAAGTTGAAAGAAATCCACAATCAGTTCAAAAGTTTCTCTGAATACAGTCGAGCAGTGAATGCCATTGGCTGTTATTCTGTCTATGCGTGTATCCCAATGAAATGAGAAAGTGGTAAAGTCCTTGTCTCCTTGAGTTCAGCAAGTTGCAAGAAATCCACAATCGGTTCCAAAGTTTCTGTGAATACCTTCGAGCAGTGAATGCCATTTGTCTGATATTCTGCCAGTGTGTGTATCTCAATGAAATGAGATAATGGTAAAGTTCTTATCTCGATGACTTCAGCAAGTTGGAAGAAATCCGCAATATATTCCAAAGATTCTCTGAATACCTTCGAGTAGTGAATGTAATTTGACTGATATTCTGCCAATGCGTGTATCTCAATGAAATGAGAAAGTTGCATAGTGCTTATCTCGATGAGATCAGCAAGTTGGGGGAAATCCACAATGGGTTCCAAGGTTTCTCTGAATTCCTTCGAGCAGTGAATGCAATTTGACTGAAATTCTGCCAATGTGTTTATCTCAATGCAATGAGATAGTGGTAAAGTCCTTATCTCAATGAGTTCAGCAAGTTGAAAGAAATCCCCAATAGGTTCCAAAGATTCACTGACTGCCTGCGAGTAGTGAATGCCATTTGCCTGATATTCTGCTAATGTGTGTATCACAATGAAATGAGAAAGTGGTCAAGTGTTTATCTCATTCAGTTCAGCAAATTGGAAGAAATCCACAATAGATTCCAAAGTTTCTCGCAATACCTTGGAGCAATGAATGCCATTTGGCTGATATTTTGCCAGTGTGTGTAGCTCAATGAAATGAGATAATGGTAAAGTTCTTATCTCGATGACTTCAGCAAGTTGGAAGAAATCCGCAATATATTCCAAAGTTTCTCTGAATACCTTCGAGTAGTGAATGTAATTTGACTGATATTCTGCCGATGCGTGTATTTCAATGAAATGAGAAAGTTGTATAGTGCTTATCTCGATGAGATCAGCAAATTGGGGGAAATCCACAATAAGTTCCAAGGTATCTCTGAATTCCTTCGAGCAGTGAATGCAATTTGACTGAAATTCTGCCAATGTGTTTATCTCAATGCAATGAGATAGTGGTAAAGTCCTTATCTCAATGAGTTCAGCAAGTTGAATGAAATCCCCAATAGGTTCCAAAGATTCACTGACTGCCTGCGAGTAATGAATGCCATTTGCTTGATATTCTGCTAATGTGTGTATCACAATGAAATGAGAAAGTGGTCAAGTGTTTATCTCATTCAGTTCAGCAAATTGGAAGGAATCCACAATAGGTTCCAAAGTTTCTCGCAATACCTTGGAGCAGTGAATGCCATTTGTGTGATATTCTGCCAGTGTGTGTAGCTCAATGAAATGAGATAATGGTAAAGTTCTTATCTCGATGACTTCAGCAAGTTGGAAGAAATCCTCAATATATTCCAAAGTTTGTCTGAATACCTTCGAGTAGTGAATGTAATTTGGCTGATATTCTGCCAATGCGTGTATCTCAATGAAATGAGAAAGTTGTATCGTGCTTATCTCGATGAGATCAGCAAGTTGGGGGAAATCCACAATAGGTTCTAAGGTTTCTCCGAATTCCTTCGAGCCATTTGGATGAAATTCTGCCAATGTGTTTATCTCAATGCAGTGAGATAGTGGTAAAGTACTTATCTCAATGAGTTCAGCAAGTTGAAAGAAATCCCCAATAGGTTCCAAAGATTCAATGACTCCCTGCGAGTAATGAATGTCATTTGCCTGATATTCTGCTAATGTGTGTATCACAATGAAATGAGAAAGTGGTCAAGTGTTTATCTCATTCAGTTCCGCAAATTGGAAGAAATCCACAATCGGTTCCAAAGTTTCTCGCAATACCTTGGAGCAGTGAATGCCATTTGTCTGATATTCTGCCAATGCGTGTATCTCAATGAAATGAGAAAGTTGCATAGTGCTTATCTCGATGACTTCAGCAAGTTGGAAGAAATCCGCAATAGGTTCCAAAGTTTCTCTGAATACAGTCGAGCAGTGAATGCCATTGGCTGTTATTCTGTCTATGCGTGTATGTCAATGAAATGAGAAAGTTGTATAGTGCTGACCTCGATGAGATCAGCAAGTTGGGGGAAATCCACAATAGGTTCTAAGGTTTCTCTGAATTCCTTCGAGCAATTTGGATGAAATTCTGCCAATGTGTTTATCTCAATGCAATGAGATAGTGGTAAAGTCCTTATCTCAATGAGTTCAGCAAGTTGAAAGAAATCACCAATAGGTTCCAAAGATTCACTGACTGCCTGCGAGTAATGAATGCCATTTGCCTGATGTTCTGCTAATGTGTGTATCACAATGAAATGAGAAAGTGGTCAAGTGTTTATCTCATTCAGTTCAGCAAATTGGAAGAAATCCACAATAGGTTCCAAAGTTTCTCGCAATACCTTCGAGTAGTGAATGCAATTTGGCTGATATTCTGCCAATGCGTGTATCTCAATGGAATGAGAAAGTTGTATAGTGCTTATCTCGATGAGTTCAGCAAGTTGGGGGAAATCCACAATACGTTCTAAGGTTTCTCTGAATTCCTTCGAGCAATTTGGATGAAATTCTGCCAATTTCTCAATGAATTGAGAAAGTGGTAAAGTCTTTATCTCAATGAGTTCAGCAAGTTGTAAGATATCCCCAATAGGTTCCAAAGATTCACTGAATGCCTTGGAGCAGTGAATGAACTTTGGTTGATACTCTGCCAATGCGTGTATCTCAATGAAATGAGAAAGTGGCAAAGTCTTTGTCTCCATGAGTTCAGCAAGTTGAAAGAAATCCACAATCGGTTACAAAGTTTCTCTGAACACAGTCGAGCAGTGAATGCCATTGGCTGTTCTTCTGTCTATGCGTGTATCCCAATGAAATGAGAAAGTGGTAAAGTCCTTGTCTCCATGAGATTAGCAAGTTGGGGGAAATCCACAATAGGTTCCAAGGTTTCTCTGAATATCTTCGAGCAGTGAATGCCATTTGTCTGATATTCTGCCAGTGTGTGTATCTCAATGAAATGAGAAAGTTGTATCGTGCTTATCTCGATGTGATCTTCAAGTTCGGGGAAATCCACAATAGGTTCCAAGGTTTCTCTGAATTCCTTCGAGTAGTGAATGCAATTTGACTGAAATTCTGCCAATGTGTTTATCTCAATGCAATGAGATAGTGGTAAAGTTCTTATCTCGATGACTTCAGCAAGTTGGAAGAAATCCGCAATATATTCCAAAGTTTCTCTGAACACCTTCGAGTAGTGAATGTAATTTGACTGATATTCTGCCAATGCGTGTATCTCAATGAAATGAGAAAGTTGTATAGTGCTTATCTCGATGAGATCAGCAAGTTGGGGGAAATCCACAATAGGTTCCAAGGTTTCTCTGAATTCCTTCGAGCAGTGAATGCAATTTGACTGAAATTCTGCCAATGTGTTTATCTCAATGCAATGAGATAGTGGTAAAGTCCTTATCTCAATGAGTTCAGCAAGTTGAAAGAAATCCCCAATAGGTTCCAAAGATTCACTGACTGCCTGCGAGTAATGAATGCCATTTGCTTGATATTCTGCTAATGTGTGTATCACAATGAAATGAGAAAGTGGTCAAGTGTTTATCTCATTCAGTTCAGCAAATTGGAAGAAATCCACAATAGGTTCCAAAGTTTCTCGCAATACCTTGGAGCAGTGAAGGCCATTTGTCTGATATTTTGCCAGTGTGTGTAGCTCAATGAAATGAGATAATGGTAAAGTTGTTATCTCGATGACTTCAGCAAGTTGGAAGAAATCCTCAATATATTCCAAAGTTTGTCTGTATACCTTCGCGTAGTGAATGTAATTTGGCTGATATTCTGCCAATGCGTGTATCTCAATGAAATGAGAAAGTTGTATAGTGCTTATCTCGATGAGATCAGCAAGTTGGGGGAAATCCACAATAGGTTCTAAGGTTTCTCTGAATTCCTTCGAGCAATTTGGATGAAATTCTGCCAATGTGTTTATCTCAATGCAATGAGATAGTGGTAAAGTCCTTATCTCAATGAGTTCAGCAAGTTGAAAGAAATCCCCAATAGGTTCCAAAGATTCACTGAATGCCTTGGAGCAGTGAATGAACTTTGGTTGATACTCTGCCAATGCGTGTATCTCAATGAAATGAGAAAGTGGTAACGTCTTTGTCTCCATGAGTTCAGCAAGTTGAAAGAAATCCACAATCAGTTCCAAAGTTTCTCTGAATACAGTCGAGCTGTGAATGCCATTGGCTGTTATTCTGTCTATGCGTGTATCCCAATGAAATGAGAAAGTGGTAAAGTCCTTGTCTCCATGAGTTCAGCAAGTTGCAAGAAATCCACAATAGGTTCCAAAGTTTCTGTGAATACCTTCGAACAGTGAATGCCATTTGTCTGATATTCTGCCAGTGTGTGTATCTCAATGAAATGAGAAAGTTGTATAGTGGTTATCTCGATGAGATCAGCAAGTTGGGGGAAATCCACAATAGGTTCCAAGGTTTCTCTGAATACCTTCGAGCAGTGAATGCCATTTGTCTGATATTCTGCCAGTGTGTGTATCTCAACGAAATGAGAAAGTTGTATAGTGCTTATCTCGATGTGATCTTCAAGTTGGGGGAAATCCACAATAGGTTCCAAGGTTTCTCTGAATTCCTTCGAGTAGTGAATGCAATTTGACTGAAATTCTGCCAATGTGTTTATCTCAATGCAATGAGATAGTGGTAAAGTCCTTATCTCAATGAGTTCAGCAAGTTGAAAGAAATCCCCAATAGGTTCCAAAGATTCACTGACTGCCTGCGAGTAGTGAATGCCATTTGCCTGATATTCTGCTAATGTGTGTATCACAATGAAATGAGAAAGTGGTCAAGTGTTTATCTCATTCAGTTCAGCAAATTGGAAGAAATCCACAATAGGTTCCAAAGTTTCTCGCAATACCTTGGAGCAATGAATGCCATTTGGCTGATATTTTGCCAGTGTGTGTAGCTCAATGAAATGAGATAATGGTAAAGTTCTTATCTCGATGACTTCAGCAAGTTGGAAGAAATCCGCAATATATTCCAAAGTTTCTCTGAATACCTTCGAGTAGTGAATGTAATTTGACTGATATTCTGCCGATGCGTGTATCTCAATGAAATGAGAAAGTTGTATAGTGCTTATCTCGATGAGATCAGCAAATTGGGGGAAATCCACAATAAGTTCCAAGGTATCTCTGAATTCCTTCGAGCAGTGAATGCAATTTGACTGAAATTCTGCCAATGTGTTTATCTCAATGCAATGAGATAGTGGTAAAGTCCTTATCTCAATGAGTTCAGCAAGTTGAATGAAATCCCCAATAGGTTCCAAAGATTCACTGACTGCCTGCGAGTAATGAATGCCATTTGCTTGATATTCTGCTAATGTGTGTATCACAATGAAATGAGAAAGTGGTCAAGTGTTTATCTCATTCAGTTCAGCAAATTGGAAGGAATCCACAATAGGTCCCAAAGTTTCTCGCAATACCTTGGAGCAGTGAATGCCATTTGTGTGATATTCTGCCAGTGTGTGTAGCTCAATGAAATGAGATAATGGTAAAGTTCTTATCTCGATGACTTCAGCAAGTTGGAAGAAATCCTCAATATATTCCAAAGTTTGTCTGAATACCTTCGAGTAGTGAATGTAATTTGGCTGATATTCTGCCAATGCGTGTATCTCAATGAAATGAGAAAGTTGTATAGTGCTTATCTCGATGAGATCAGCAAGTTGGGGAAAATCCACAATAGGTTCTAAGGTTTCTCCGAATTCCTTCGAGCCATTTGGATGAAATTCTGCCAATGTGTTTATCTCAATGCAGTGAGATAGTGGTAAAGTACTTATCTCAATGAGTTCAGCAAGTTGAAAGAAATCCCCAATTGGTTCCAAAGATTCAATGACTGCCTGCGAGTAATGAATGCCATTTGCCTGATATTCTGCTAATGTGTGTATCAGAATGAAATGAGAAAGTGGTCAAGTGTTTATCTCATTCAGTTCCGCAAATTGGAAGAAATCCACAATCGGTTCCAAAGTTTCTCGCAATACCTTGGAGCAGTGAATGCCATTTGTCTGATATTCTGCCAATGCGTGTATCTCAATGAAATGACAAAGTTGCATAGTGCTTATCTCGATGACTTCAGCAAGTTGGAAGAAATCCGCAATAGGTTCCAAAGTTTCTCTGAATACAGTCGAGCAGTGAATGCCATTGGCTGTTATTCTGTCTATGCGTGTATGTCAATGAAATGAGAAAGTTGTATAGTGCTGACCTCGATGAGATCAGCAAGTTGGGGGAAATCCACAATAGGTTCTAAGGTTTCTCTGAATTCCTTCGAGCAATTTGGATGAAATTCTGCCAATGTGTTTATCTCAATGCAATGAGATAGTGGTAAAGTCCTTATCTCAATGAGTTCAGCAAGTTGAAAGAAATCACCAATAGGTTCCAAAGATTCACTGACTGCCTGCGAGTAATGAATGCCATTTGCCTGATGTTCTGCTAATGTGTGTATCACAATGAAATGAGAAAGTGGTCAAGTGTTTATCTCATTCAGTTCAGCAAATTGGAAGAAATCCACAATAGGTTCCAAAGTTTCTCGCAATACCTTCGAGTAGTGAATGCAATTTGGCTGATATTCTGCCAATGCGTGTATCTCAATGGAATGAGAAAGTTGTATAGTGCTTATCTCGATGAGTTCAGCAAGTTGGGGGAAATCCACAATACGTTCTAAGGTTTCTCTGAATTCCTTCGAGCAATTTGGATGAAATTCTGCCAATTTCTCAATGAATTGAGAAAGTGGTAAAGTCTTTATCTCAATGAGTTCAGCAAGTTGTAAGATATCCCCAATAGGTTCCAAAGATTCACTGAATGCCTTGGAGCAGTGAATGAACTTTGGTTGATACTCTGCCAATGCGTGTATCTCAATGAAATGAGAAAGTGGCAAAGTCTTTGTCTCCATGAGTTCAGCAAGTTGAAAGAAATCCACAATCGGTTACAAAGTTTCTCTGAACACAGTCGAGCAGTGAATGCCATTGGCTGTTCTTCTGTCTATGCGTGTATCCCAATGAAATGAGAAAGTGGTAAAGTCCTTGTCTCCATGAGATTAGCAAGTTGGGGGAAATCCACAATAGGTTCCAAGGTTTCTCTGAATATCTTCGAGCAGTGAATGCCATTTGTCTGATATTCTGCCAGTGTGTGTATCTCAATGAAATGAGAAAGTTGTATCGTGCTTATCTCGATGTGATCTTCAAGTTCGGGGAAATCCACAATAGGTTCCAAGGTTTCTCTGAATTCCTTCGAGTAGTGAATGCAATTTGACTGAAATTCTGCCAATGTGTTTATCTCAATGCAATGAGATAGTGGTAAAGTTCTTATCTCGATGACTTCAGCAAGTTGGAAGAAATCCGCAATATATTCCAAAGTTTCTCTGAACACCTTCGAGTAGTGAATGTAATTTGACTGATATTCTGCCAATGCGTGTATCTCAATGAAATGAGAAAGTTGTATAGTGCTTATCTCGATGAGATCAGCAAGTTGGGGGAAATCCACAATAGGTTCCAAGGTTTCTCTGAATTCCTTCGAGCAGTGAATGCAATTTGACTGAAATTCTGCCAATGTGTTTATCTCAATGCAATGAGATAGTGGTAAAGTCCTTATCTCAATGAGTTCAGCAAGTTGAAAGAAATCCCCAATAGGTTCCAAAGATTCACTGACTGCCTGCGAGTAATGAATGCCATTTGCTTGATATTCTGCTAATGTGTGTATCACAATGAAATGAGAAAGTGGTCAAGTGTTTATCTCATTCAGTTCAGCAAATTGGAAGAAATCCACAATAGGTTCCAAAGTTTCTCGCAATACCTTGGAGCAGTGAAGGCCATTTGTCTGATATTTTGCCAGTGTGTGTAGCTCAATGAAATGAGATAATGGTAAAGTTGTTATCTCGATGACTTCAGCAAGTTGGAAGAAATCCTCAATATATTCCAAAGTTTGTCTGTATACCTTCGCGTAGTGAATGTAATTTGGCTGATATTCTGCCAATGCGTGTATCTCAATGAAATGAGAAAGTTGTATAGTGCTTATCTCGATGAGATCAGCAAGTTGGGGGAAATCCACAATAGGTTCTAAGGTTTCTCTGAATTCCTTCGAGCAATTTGGATGAAATTCTGCCAATGTGTTTATCTCAATGCAATGAGATAGTGGTAAAGTCCTTATCTCAATGAGTTCAGCAAGTTGAAAGAAATCCCCAATAGGTTCCAAAGATTCACTGAATGCCTTGGAGCAGTGAATGAACTTTGGTTGATACTCTGCCAATGCGTGTATCTCAATGAAATGAGAAAGTGGTAACGTCTTTGTCTCCTTGAGTTCAGCAAGTTGAAAGAAATCCACAATCAGTTCCAAAGTTTCTCTGAATACAGTCGAGCTGTGAATGCCATTGGCTGTTATTCTGTCTATGCGTGTATCCCAATGAAATGAGAAAGTGGTAAAGTCCTTGTCTCCATGAGTTCAGCAAGTTGCAAGAAATCCACAATCGGTTCCAAAGTTTCTGTGAATACCTTCGAACAGTGAATGCCATTTGTCTGATATTCTGCCAGTGTGTGTATCTCAATGAAATGAGAAAGTTGTATAGTGGTTATCTCGATGAGATCAGCAAGTTGGGGGAAATCCACAATAGGTTCCAAGGTTTCTCTGAATACCTTCAAGCAGTGAATGCCATTTGTCTGATATTCTGCCAGTGTGTGTATCTCAATGAAATGAGAAAGTTGTATAGTGCTTATCTCGATGTGATCTTCAAGTTGGGGGAAATCCACAATAGGTTCCAAGGTTTCTCTGAATTCCTTCGAGTAGTGAATGCAATTTGACTGAAATTCTGCCAATGTGTTTATCTCAATGCAATGAGATAGTGGTAAAGTCCTTATCTCAATGAGTTCAGCAAGTTGAAAGAAATCCCCAATAGGTTCCAAAGATTCACTGACTGCCTGCGAGTAGTGAATGCCATTTGCCTGATATTCTGCTAATGTGTGTATCACAATGAAATGAGAAAGTGGTCAAGTGTTTATCTCATTCAGTTCAGCAAATTGGAAGAAATCCACAATAGGTTCCAAAGTTTCTCGCAGTACCTTGGAGCAATGAATGCCATTTGGCTGATATTTTGCCAGTGTGTGTAGCTCAATGAAATGAGATAATGGTAAAGTTCTTATCTCGATGACTTCAGCAAGTTGGAAGAAATCCGCAATATATTCCAAAGTTTCTCTGAATACCTTCGAGTAGTGAATGTAATTTGACTGATATTCTGCCGATGCGTGTATCTCAATGAAATGAGAAAGTTGTATAGTGCTTATCTCGATGAGATCAGCAAATTGGGGGAAATCCACAATAAGTTCCAAGGTATCTCTGAATTCCTTCGAGCAGTGAATGCAATTTGACTGAAATTCTGCCAATGTGTTTATCTCAATGCAATGAGATAGTGGTAAAGTCCTTATCTCAATGAGTTCAGCAAGTTGAATGAAATCCCCAATAGGTTCCAAAGATTCACTGACTGCCTGCGAGTAATGAATGCCATTTGCTTGATATTCTGCTAATGTGTGTATCACAATGAAATGAGAAAGTGGTCAAGTGTTTATCTCATTCAGTTCAGCAAATTGGAAGGAATCCACAATAGGTTCCAAAGTTTCTCGCAATACCTTGGAGCAGTGAATGCCATTTGTGTGATATTCTGCCAGTGTGTGTAGCTCAATGAAATGAGATAATGGTAAAGTTCTTATCTCGATGACTTCAGCAAGTTGGAAGAAATCCTCAATATATTCCAAAGTTTGTCTGAATACCTTCGAGTAGTGAATGTAATTTGGCTGATATTCTGCCAATGCGTGTATCTCAATGAAATGAGAAAGTTGTATAGTGCTTATCTCGATGAGATCAGCAAGTTGGGGGAAATCCACAATAGGTTCTAAGGTTTCTCCGAATTCCTTCGAGCCATTTGGATGAAATTCTGCCAATGTGTTTATCTCAATGCAGTGAGATAGTGGTAAAGTACTTATCTCAATGAGTTCAGCAAGTTGAAAGAAATCCCCAATAGGTTCCAAAGATTCAATGACTGCCTGCGAGTAATGAATGCCATTTGCCTGATATTCTGCTAATGTGTGTATCACAATGAAATGAGAAAGTGGTCAAGTGTTTATCTCATTCAGTTCCGCAAATTGGAAGAAATCCACAATCGGTTCCAAAGTTTCTCGCAATACCTTGGAGCAGTGAATGCCATTTGTCTGATATTCTGCCAATGCGTGTATCTCAATGAAATGAGAAAGTTGCATAGTGCTTATCTCGATGACTTCAGCAAGTTGGAAGAAATCCGCAATAGGTTCCAAAGTTTCTCTGAATACAGTCGAGCAGTGAATGCCATTGGCTGTTATTCTGTCTATGCGTGTATGTCAATGAAATGAGAAAGTTGTATAGTGCTGACCTCGATGAGATCAGCAAGTTGGGGGAAATCCACAATAGGTTCTAAGGTTTCTCTGAATTCCTTCGAGCAATTTGGATGAAATTCTGCCAATGTGTTTATCTCAATGCAATGAGATAGTGGTAAAGTCCTTATCTCAATGAGTTCAGCAAGTTGAAAGAAATCACCAATAGGTTCCAAAGATTCACTGACTGCCTGCGAGTAATGAATGCCATTTGCCTGATGTTCTGCTAATGTGTGTATCACAATGAAATGAGAAAGTGGTCAAGTGTTTATCTCATTCAGTTCAGCAAATTGGAAGAAATCCACAATAGGTTCCAAAGTTTCTCGCAATACCTTCGAGTAGTGAATGCAATTTGGCTGATATTCTGCCAATGCGTGTATCTCAATGGAATGAGAAAGTTGTATAGTGCTTATCTCGATGAGTTCAGCAAGTTGGGGGAAATCCACAATACGTTCTAAGGTTTCTCTGAATTCCTTCGAGCAATTTGGATGAAATTCTGCCAATTTCTCAATGAATTGAGAAAGTGGTAAAGTCTTTATCTCAATGAGTTCAGCAAGTTGTAAGATATCCCCAATAGGTTCCAAAGATTCACTGAATGCCTTGGAGCACTGAATGAACTTTGGTTGATACTCTGCCAATGCGTGTATCTCAATGAAATGAGAAAGTGGCAAAGTCTTTGTCTCCATGAGTTCAGCAAGTTGAAAGAAATCCACAATCGGTTACAAAGTTTCTCTGAACACAGTCGAGCAGTGAATGCCATTGGCTGTTCTTCTGTCTATGCGTGTATCCCAATGAAATGAGAAAGTGGTAAAGTCCTTGTCTCCATGAGATTAGCAAGTTGGGGGAAATCCACAATAGGTTCCAAGGTTTCTCTGAATATCTTCGAGCAGTGAATGCCATTTGTCTGATATTCTGCCAGTGTGTGTATCTCAATGAAATGAGAAAGTTGTATCGTGCTTATCTCGATGTGATCTTCAAGTTCGGGGAAATCCACAATAGGTTCCAAGGTTTCTCTGAATTCCTTCGAGTAGTGAATGCAATTTGACTGAAATTCTGCCAATGTGTTTATCTCAATGCAATGAGATAGTGGTAAAGTTCTTATCTCGATGACTTCAGCAAGTTGGAAGAAATCCGCAATATATTCCAAAGTTTCTCTGAACACCTTCGAGTAGTGAATGTAATTTGACTGATATTCTGCCAATGCGTGTATCTCAATGAAATGAGAAAGTTGTATAGTGCTTATCTCGATGAGATCAGCAAGTTGGGGGAAATCCACAATAGGTTCCAAGGTTTCTCTGAATTCCTTCGAGCAGTGAATGCAATTTGACTGAAATTCTGCCAATGTGTTTATCTCAATGCAATGAGATAGTGGTAAAGTCCTTATCTCAATGAGTTCAGCAAGTTGAAAGAAATCCCCAATAGGTTCCAAAGATTCACTGACTGCCTGCGAGTAATGAATGCCATTTGCTTGATATTCTGCTAATGTGTGTATCACAATGAAATGAGAAAGTGGTCAAGTGTTTATCTCATTCAGTTCAGCAAATTGGAAGAAATCCACAATAGGTTCCAAAGTTTCTCGCAATACCTTGGAGCAGTGAAGGCCATTTGTCTGATATTTTGCCAGTGTGTGTAGCTCAATGAAATGAGATAATGGTAAAGTTGTTATCTCGATGACTTCAGCAAGTTGGAAGAAATCCTCAATATATTCCAAAGTTTGTCTGTATACCTTCGCGTAGTGAATGTAATTTGGCTGATATTCTGCCAATGCGTGTATCTCAATGAAATGAGAAAGTTGTATAGTGCTTATCTCGATGAGATCAGCAAGTTGGGGGAAATCCACAATAGGTTCTAAGGTTTCTCTGAATTCCTTCGAGCAATTTGGATGAAATTCTGCCAATGTGTTTATCTCAATGCAATGAGATAGTGGTAAAGTCCTTATCTCAATGAGTTCAGCAAGTTGAAAGAAATCCCCAATAGGTTCCAAAGATTCACTGACTGCCTGCGAGTAATGAATGCCATTTGCCTGATATTCTGCTAATGTGTGTATCACAATGAAATGAGAAAGTGGTCAAGTGTTTGTCTCATTCAGTTCAGCAAATTGGAAGAAATCCACAATAGGTTCCAAAGTTTCTCGCAATACCTTCGAGTAGTGAATGCAATTTGGCTGATATTCTGCCAATGCGTGTATCTCAATGAAATGAGAAAGTTATATAGTGCTTATCTCGATGACTTCAGCAAGTTGGAAGAAATCCGCAATAGGTTCCAAAGTTTCTCTGAATACCTTCGAGTAGTGAATGCAATTTGGCTGATATTCTGCCAATGCGTGTATCTCAATGAAATGAGAAAGTTATATAGTGCTTATCTCGATGAGATCAGCAAGTTGGGGGAAATCCACAATAGGTTCGAAGGTTTCTCTGAATTCCTTCGAGCAATTTGGATGAAATTCTGCCAATGTGTTTATCTCAATGAATTGAGAAAGTGGTAAAGTCCTTATCTCAATGAGTTCAGCAAGTTGTAAGATATCCCCAATAGGTTCCAAAGATTCACTGAATGCCTTGGAGCAGTGAATGAACTTTGGTTGATACTCTGCCAATGCGTGTATCTCAATGAAATGAGAAAGTGGTAAAGTCCTTGTCTCCATGAGTTCAGCAAGTTGAAAGAAATCCACAATCGGTTCCAAAGTTTCTCTGAATACAGTCGAGCAGTGAATGCCATTGGCTGTTATTCTGTCTATGCGTGTATCCCAATGAAATGAGAAAGTGGTAATGTCCTTGTCTCCATGAGTTCAGCAAGTTGCACGAAATCCACAATCGGTTCCAAAGTTTCTGTGAATACCTTCGAGCAGTGAATGCCATTTGTCTGATATTCTGCCAGTGTGTGTATCTCAATGAAATGAGAAAGTTGTATAGTGCTTATCTCGATGAGATCTTCAAGTTGGGGGAAATCCACAATAGGTTGCAAGGTTTCTCTGAATTCCTTCGAGCAGTGAATGCAATTTGACTGAAATTCTGCCAATGTGTTTATCTCAATGCAATGATATAGTGGTAAAGTCCTGATCTCAATGAGTTCAGCAAGTTGAAAGAAATCCCCAATAGGTTCCAAAGATTCACTGACTGCCTGCGAGTAATGAATGCCATTTGCCTGATATTCTGCTAATGTGTGTATCACAATGAAATGAGAAAGTGGTCAAGTGTTTCTCTCATTCAGTTCAGCAAATTGGAAGAAATCCACAATAGGTTCCAAAGTTTCTCGCAATACCTTGGAGCAGTGAATGCCATTTGTCTGATATTCTGCCAATGCGTGCATCTCAATGAAATGAGAAAGTTATATAGTGCTTATCTCCATGACTTCAGCAAGTTGGAAGAAATCCGCAATAGGTTCCAAAGTTTCTCTGAATACCTTTGAGGAGTGAATGCAATTTGGCTGATATTCTGCCAATGCGTGTATCTCAATGAAATGAGAAAGTTGTATAGTGCTTATCTCGATGAGTTCAGCAAGTTGGGGGAAATCCACAATAGGTTCTAAGGTTTCTCTGAATTCCTTCGAGCAATTTGGATGAAGTTCTGCCAATGTGTTTATCTCAATGAATTGAGAAAGTGGTAAAGTCCTTATCTCAATGAGTTCAGCAAGTTGTAAGATATCCCCAATAGGTTCCAAAGATACTCTGAATACCTTCGAGCAGTGAATGCCATTTGTCTGATATTCTGCCAGGGTGTGTATCTCAATGAAATGAGAAAGTGGTCAAGTGTTTATCTCATTCAGTTCAGCAAATTGGAAGAAATCCACAATAGGTTCCAAAGTTTCTCGCAATACCTTGGAGCAATGAATGCCATTTGGCTGATATTTTGCCAGTGTGTAGCTCAATGAAATGAGATAATGGTAAAGTTCTTATCTCGATGACTTCAGCAAGTTGGAAGAAATCCGCAATATATTCCAAAGTTTCTCTGAATACCTTCGAGTAGTGAATGTAATTTGACTGATATTCTGCCAATGCGTGTATCTCAATGAAATGAGAAAGTTGTATAGTGCTTATCTCGATGAGATCAGCAAGTTGGGGGAAATCCACAATAGGTTCCAAGGTTTCTCTGAATTCCTTCGAGCAGTGAATGCAATTTGACTTAAATTCTGCCAATGTGTTTATCTCAATGCAATGAGATAGTGGTAAAGTCCTTATCTCAATGAGTTCAGCAAGTTGAAAGAAATCCCCAATAGGTTCCAAAGATTCACTGACTGCCTGCGAGTAATGAATGCCATTTGCTTGATATTCTGCTAATGTGTGTATCACAATGAAATGAGAAAGTGGTCAAGTGTTTATCTCATTCAGTTCAGCAAATTGGAAGGAATCCACAATAGGTTCCAAAGTTTCTCGCAATACCTTGGAGCAGTGAATGCCATTTGTGTGTTATTTTGCCAGTGTGTGTAGCTCAATGAAATGAGATAATGGTAAAGTTCTTATCTCGATGACTTCAGCAAGTTGGAAGAAATCCTCAATATATTCCAAAGTTTGTCTGAATACCTTCGAGTAGTGAATGTAATTTGGCTGATATTCTGCCAATGCGTGTATCTCAATGAAATGAGAAAGTTTTATAGTGCTTATCTCGATGAGATCAGCAAGTTGGGGGAAATCCACAATAGGTTCTAAGGTTTCTCTGAATTCCTTCGAGCAATTTGGATGAAATTCTGCCAATGTGTTTATCTCAATGCAGTGAGATAGTGGTAAAGTACTTATCTCAATGAGTTCAGCAAGTTGAAAGACATTCCCAATAGGTTCCAAAGATTCACTGACTGCCTGCGAGTAATGAATGCCATTTGCCTGATATTCTGCTAATGTGTGTATCACAATGAAATGAGAAAGTGGTCAAGTGTTTATCTCATTCAGTTCAGCAAATTGGAAGAAATCCACAATAGGTTCCAAAGTTTCTCGCAATACCTTCGAGTAGTGAATGCAATTTGGCTGATATTCTGCCAATGCGTGTATCTCAATGAAATGAGAAAGTTATATAGTGCTTATCTCGATGACTTCAGCAAGTTGGAAGAAATCCGCAATAGGTTCCAAAGTTTCTCTGAATGCCTTCGAGTAGTGAATGCAATTTGGCTGATATTCTGCCAATGCGTGTATCTCAATGAAATGAGAAAGTTGTATAGTGCTTATCTCGATGAGTTCAGCAAGTTGGGGGAAATCCACAATAGGTTCTAAGGTTTCTCTGAATTCCTTCGAGCAATTTGGATGAAATTCTGCCAATGTGTTTATCTCAATGAATTGAGAAAGTGGTAAAGTCCTTATCTCAATGAGTTCAGCAAGTTGTAAGATATCCCCAATAGGTTCCAAAGATTCACTGAATGCCTTGGAGCAGTGAATGAACTTTGGTTGATACTCTGCCAATGCGTGTATCTCAATGAAATGAGAAAGTTGTATAGTGCTTATCTCGATGAGATCAGCAAGTTGGGGGAAATCCACAATAGGTTCCAAGGTTTCTCTGAATTCCTTCGAGCAGTGAATGCAATTTGACTTAAATTCTGCCAATGTGTTTGTCTCAATGCAATGAGATAGTGGTAAAGTCCTTATCTCAATGAGTTCAGCAAGTTGAAAGAAATCCCCAATAGGTTCCAAAGATTCACTGACTGCCTGCGAGTAATGAATGCCATTTGCTTGATATTCTGCTAATGTGTGTATCACAATGAAATGAGAAAGTGGTCAAGTGTTTATCTCATTCAGTTCAGCAAATTGGAAGGAATCCACAATAGGTTCCAAAGTTTCTCGCAATACCTTGGAGCAGTGAATGCCATTTGTGTGTTATTTTGCCAGTGTGTGTAGCTCAATGAAATGAGATAATGGTAAAGTTCTTATCTCGATGACTTCAGCAAGTTGGAAGAAATCCTCAATATATTCCAAAGTTTGTCTGAATACCTTCGAGTAGTGAATGTAATTTGGCTGATATTCTGCCAATGCGTGTATCTCAATGAAATGAGAAAGTTTTATAGTGCTTATCTCGATGAGATCAGCAAGTTGGGGGAAATCCACAATAGGTTCTAAGGTTTCTCTGAATTCCTTCGAGCAATTTGGATGAAATTCTGCCAATGTGTTTATCTCAATGCAGTGAGATAGTGGTAAAGTACTTATCTCAATGAGTTCAGCAAGTTGAAAGAAATTCCCAATAGGTTCCAAAGATTCACTGACTGCCTGCGAGTAATGAATGCCATTTGCCTGATATTCTGCTAATGTGTGTATCACAATGAAATGAGAAAGTGGTCAAGTGTTTATCTCATTCAGTTCAGCAAATTGGAAGAAATCCACAATAGGTTCCAAAGTTTCTCGCAATACCTTCGAGTAGTGAATGCAATTTGGCTGATATTCTGCCAATGCGTGTATCTCAATGAAATGAGAAAGTTATATAGTGCTTATCTCGATGACTTCAGCAAGTTGGAAGAAATCCGCAATAGGTTCCAAAGTTTCTCTGAATGCCTTCGAGTAGTGAATGCAATTTGGCTGATATTCTGCCAATGCGTGTATCTCAATGAAATGAGAAAGTTGTATAGTGCTTATCTCGATGAGTTCAGCAAGTTGGGGGAAATCCACAATAGGTTCTAAGGTTTCTCTGAATTCCTTCGAGCAATTTGGATGAAATTCTGCCAATGTGTTTATCTCAATGAATTGAGAAAGTGGTAAAGTCCTTATCTCAATGAGTTCAGCAAGTTGTAAGATATCCCCAATAGGTTCCAAAGATTCACTGAATGCCTTGGAGCAGTGAATGAACTTTGGTTGATACTCTGCCAATGCGTGTATCTCAATGAAATGAGAAAGTGGTAAAGTCTTTGTCTTAAAAAGGCATACGGAGTTTTGGCGTTTATTGGTAGGGGGATTGAATTCAGGAGTCGCAGCGTCATGATGCAACTGTACACATCTCTGGTGCGGCCGCACTTGGAGTTTTGTGTGCAGTTCTGGTCCCCACATTACAGGAAGGATGTAGAGGCTTTGGAGAGGGTGCAGAGGAGGTTTACCAGGATGTTGCCTGGTATGGAGGGGAGATCCTATGAGGAGAGATTGAGAGATTTGGGGTTGTTTTCGCTGGAAAGAAGGTGGCTAAGAGGGGATCTCATTGAGACATATAAGATGATTAGAGGTTTAGACAGGGTAGATAGTGATAGCCTTTTTCCTAGGATGGAGAAAGCTAACACGAGGGGGCACGATTTTAAATTAAGGGGGGGTAGTTATAGGACAGATGTCAGGGGTAGGTTCTTTACCCAGAGGGTGGTGAGGGACTGGAATGCCCTGCCAGCTGCAGTTGTAAATGCACCTAGTTTGGGGGCGTTTAAAAGATCTGTGGATAGGTTTATGGATGAAAAGGGATTGGTTTAGGCTAGTGGGTCATTGTTTTGTAACTGGTCGGCGCAACATCGTGGGCCGAAGGGCCTGTTCTGCGCTGTAATGTTCTATGTTCTATGTTCTATGAGTTCAGCAAGTTGAAGGAAATCCACAATCAGTTCCAAAGTTTCTCTGAATACAGTCGAACAGTGAATGCCATTGGCTGTTATTCTGTCTATGCGTGTATCCCAATGAAATGACAAAGTGGTAATGTCCTTGTCTCCATCAGTTCAGCAAGTTGCAAGAAATCCACAATCGGTTCCAAAGTTTCTGTGAATACCTTCGAGCAGTGAAGGCCATTTGTCTGATATTCTGCCAGTGTGTGTATCTCAATGAAATGAGAAAGTTGTATAGTGCTTATCTCGATGAGATCTTCAAGTTGGGGGAAATCCACAATAGGTTCCAAGGTTTCTCTGAATTCCTTCGAGCAGTGAATGCAATTTGACTGAAATTCTGCCAATGTGTTTATCTCAATGCAATGATATAGTGGTAAAGTCCTGATCTCAATGAGTTCAGCAAGTTGAAAGAAATCCCCAATAGGTTCCAAAGATTCACTGACTGCCTGCGAGTAATGAATGCCTCTTGCCTGATATTCTGCTAATGTGTGTATCACAATGAAATGAGAAAGTGGTCAAGTGTTTATCTCATTCAGTTCAGCAAATTGGAAGAAATCCACAATAGGTTCCAAAGTTTCTCGCAATACCTTGGAGCAGTGAATGCCATTTGTCTGATATTCTGCCAATGCGTGTATCTCAATGAAATGAGAAAGTTGTATAGTGCTTATCTCGATGACTTCAGCAAGTTGGAAGAAATCCGCAATAGGTTCCAAAGTTTCTCTGAATACAGTCGAGCAGTGAATGCCATTGGCTGTTATTCTGTCTATGCGTGTATGTCAATGAAATGAGAAAGTTGTATGGTGCTTATCTCGATGAGATCAGCAAGTTGGGGGAAATCCACAATAGGTTCTCAGGTTTCTCTGAATTCCTTCGAGCAATTTGGATGAAATTCTGCCAATGTGTTTATCTCAATGCAGTGAGATAGTGGTAAAGTCCTTATCTCAATGAGTTCAGCAAGTTGAAAGAAATCACCAATAGGTTCCAAAGATTCACTGACTGCCTGCGAGTAATGAATGCCATTTGCCTGATATTCTGCTAATGTGTGTATCACAATGAAATGAGAAAGTGGTCAAGTGTTTATCTCATTCAGTTCAGCAAATTGGAAGAAATCCACAATAGGTTCCAAAGTTTCTCGCAATACCTTCGAGTCGTGAATGCAATTTGGCTGATATTCTGCCAATGCGTGTATCTCAATGAAATGAGAAAGTTATATAGTGCTTATCTCGATGACTTCAGCAAGTTGGAAGAAATCCGCAATAGGTTCCAAAGTTTCTCTGAATACCTTCGAGTAGTGAATGCAATTTGGCTGATATTCTGCCAATGCGTGTATCTCAATGAAATGAGAAAGTTGTATAGTGCTTATCTCGATGAGTTCAGCAAGTTGGGGGAAATCCACAATAGGTTCTAAGGTTTCTCTGAATTCCTTCGAGCAATTTGGATGAAATTCTGCCAATGTGTTTATCTCAATGAATTGAGAAAGTGGTAAAGTCCTTATCTCAATGAGTTCAGCAAGTTGTAAGATATCCCCAATAGGTTCCAAAGATTCACTGAGTGCTTTGGAGCAGTGAATGAACTTTGGTTGATACTCTGCCAATGCGTGTATCTCAATGAAATGAGAAAGTGGTAAAGTCTTTGTCTCCATGAGTTCAGCAAGTTGAAAGAAATCCACAATCAGTTCCAAAGTTTCTCTGAATACAGTCGAGCAGTGAATGCCATTGGCTGTTATTCTGTCTATGCGTGTATCCCAATGAAATGAGAAAGTGGTAAAGTCCTTGTCTCCATGAGTTCAGCAAGTTGCAAGAAATCCACAATCGGTTCCAAAGTTTCTCTGAATACCTTCGAGCAGTGAATGCCATTTGTCTGATATTCTGCCAGTTTGTGTATCTCAATGAAATGAGAAAGTTGTGCAGTGCTTATCTCGATGAGATCAGCAGGTTGGGGGAAATCCACAATAGGTTCCAAGGTTTCTCTGAATACCTTCGAGCAGTGAATGCTATTTGTCTGATATTCTGCCAGTGTGTGTATCTCAATGAAATGAGAAAGTTGTATAGCGCTTATCTCGATGAGATCTTCAAGTTGGGGGAAATCCACAATAGGTTCCAAGGTTTCTCTGAATTCCTTCGAGCAGTGAATGCAGTTTGACTGAAATTCTGCCAATGTGTTTATCTCAATGCAATGATATAGTGGTAAAGTCCTGATCTCAATGAGTTCAGCAAGTTGAAAGAAATCCCCAATAGGTTCCAAAGATTCACTGACTGCCTGCGAGTAATGAATGCCATTTGTCTGATATTCTGCTAATGTGTGTATCACAATGAAATGAGGAAGTGGTCAAGTGTTTATCTCATTCAGTTCAGCAAATTGGAAGAAATCCACAATAGGTTCCAAAGTTTCTCGCAATACCTTCGAGTAGTGAATGCAATTTGGCTGATATTCTGCCAATGCGTGTTTCTCAATGAAATGAGAAAGTTATATAGTGCTTATCTCGATGACTTCAGCACGTTGGAAGAAATCCGCAATAGGTTCCAAAGTTTCTCTGAATACCTTCGAGTAGTGAATGCAATTTGGCTGATATTCTGCCAATGCGTGCATCTCAATGAAATGAGAAAGTTGTATAGTGCTTATCTCGATGAGTTCAGCAAGTTGGGGGAAATCCACAATAGGTTCTAAGGTTTCTCTGAATTCCTTCGAGCAATTTGGATGAAATTCTGCCAATGTGTTTATCTCAATGAATTGAGAAAGTGGTAAAGTCCTTATCTCAATGAGTTCAGCAAGTTGTAAGATAACCCCAATAGGTTCCAAAGATTCACTGAATGCCTTGGAGCAGTGAATGAACTTTGGTTGATACTCTGCCAATGCGTGTATCTCAATGAAATGAGAAAGTGGTAAAGTCTTTGTCTCCATGAGTTCAGCAAGTTGCAAGAAATCCACAATCGGTTCCGAAGTTTCTCTGAATACAGTCGAACAGTGAATGCCATTGGCTGTTATTCTGTCTATGCGTGTATCCCAATGAAATTTGAAAGTGGTAATGTCCTTGTCTCATTGTTCCTGTGGAGCAGAGTTGAGAGGCAGCGATTTTTGGGCGAGTGAGGAGGCAGCAATAAGGTAGCAAAAAGTTTATACTGGGTGACTTTTTATTTTAGTTTTAAAGTCGCGAGTTTCGGCGGTTTTTTTTAAAATTAAGTTAGAAACCGGAAGTCGTCACTAGGGCGCTTGCCGGTACTTGTAGTTTTTTTTTTCGGGTTTAAAAAGCTCCTACCTCCGTGACTTGGCCTCATTGTTCCTGTGGAGCAGAGTTGAGAGGCAGCGATTTTTGGGCGAGTGAGGAGGCAGCAATAAGGTAGCAAAAAGTTTATACTGGGTAACTTTTTATTTTAGTTTTAAAGTCGCGAGTTTCGGCGGTTTTTTTTAAAATTAAGTTAGAAACCGGAAGTCGTCACTAGGGCGCTTGCCGGTACTTGTAGTTTTTTTTTCGGGTCCCTAACCCTATAAATTAGCGCAGAGAGGATACCCGATTCTCTACACTGGTAGAGAATCCCACCCTTCCATCTCCTCTAACCTAATTATAAGTGTGGGGGAAGGTTTTTTTTTACATATTTTTATTTTTCTGCTGGGAATAGTTTCAGGGATGGCAGTTCAGGCTGTAAGCTGCATCTCCTGTGGGATGTATGTCGTGAGGGAGTCCAGCAGTGTTTCAGGTGGTTTTACTTGTGGGAAGTGTGTAAAAGTGCAGTTTCTGGAGGAGCGTGTAAAGGAGCTGGAGGTGGAATTAGAGGAGCTCCGCATAATCCGGAAAGTGGAGGAGGACTTAGAAAGGAGTTATAAGGAGATAGTTACTCCTAGAAATGAGTCTTGGGTCACTGTCAGGAAGAGGGGAAAGAAGCAGTTGGGGGGTCAATCCCCTGGGGCTGTTCCCCTCCAAAATAGGTTTTCGGTCCTGGAGGCTACAGTTGAGGAGGAATCAACTGGGAATAGCCAAAGGGAGCAGGTCTCTGGGGGTGAGCCTATTGGGAAATCTCAGGTGGTTAGGGGTAAGAGGTTGGGCCTCGTGATTGGGGACTCCACAGTTAAGGGGACGGATAGGAGAGTTGGAGGTAAGGGTAGGGACTCGGGGCTGGTGTGTTGCCTACCTGGGGCTGGGGTCCGGGATGTATCGGACAGGGTATTCAGGACTCTTAGGGGAGAGGGAGATCAACCCCAAGTTATAGTTCATGTGGGGACACATGACATAGGGAGATTAAGGGAAGGGGAAATTAAACAAAGATTTATGGAGTTGGGGTGGAAACTAAAGGCCAAGTCTGGAAGAATAGTTATATCCGGACTCTTGCCTGTGCCACGGGATAGTTTAGAGAGGAATGGAGAGAGGGAAAGTTTGAACTCGTGGCTGAGGGGATGGTGCAGGAGGGAGGGGTTCAGGTACTTAAGCAATTGGGGCTCATTCTGGGGAAGGCGGGACCTCTATATGAGTGATGGTTTACACCTGAACCAGAGGGGAATCAATATCCTGGGGGGTAAATTTGCAAAGGCTATGCGGGGAGATTTAAACTGATTTGGGGGGGGGGTGGGATATTGAGTAGAGGGGGTGAAAGTGAGGGGGGCATAGATGGGGAATGCAAGGCACGGCGTAGTGGGGGTGGGGCGGAGCAGGGTTTGAAATGCATGTGCTTTAATACTTTAAAGGTAGGGGAGGACCGCAGGAAACATGGGAGGGAGGTTAGACAGGAGGTGGAGAAGGGAAATGCCCAGACTGAGGGGCTGAAGTGTGTATATTTTAATGCAAGGAGTATAGTAAATAAGGTAGATGAGCTTAGGGCGTGGATAGCTGCTTGGGAATGTGATGTAGTGGCCATTACGGAGACTTGGATGTCTCAGGGACAGGACTGGGTACTTCAGGTGCCAGGTTTCAGATGTTTCAGGAAGGACAGGGAGGCTGGCGGAAGAGGTGGTGGAGTGGCACTGTTAATAAGGGACAGTGTCATGGCTGCAGAGAAAGAGGATGCCGTGGAGGGACTTTCTACAGAGTCTCTGTGGGTGGAAGTTACGAACAGCATAGGGTCGAAAACTTTGCTGGGTGTATTCTATAGGCCGCCCAATAGTGACAGGGAAGTTGAAGTGCAGATAGGGAACCAGATTCTGGAGAAATGTATTAAAAACAGAGTGGTCGTGATGGGAGACTTCAATTTCCCAAACATCGACTGGAATATCCCTAGAGTAAGGGGTTCGGCTGGAGAGGAGTTTGTTAGGTGTGTTCAGGAAGGTTTCCTGACACAGTATGTGGACAAGCCTACGAGGGGTGAGGCAGTACTTGACCTGGTACTGGCGAATGAACCAGGGCAGGTGATGGATCTCTCGGTAGGAGAGCATCTTGGGAATGGAGATCATAATTCTATCTCCTTCACAATTGCATTGGAACGAGATAGGATCAGACAGGCTAGGAAGGTGTTTGTCTGGAGTAAGGGGAGATACGAAGAAGTCAGGAAGTTACTTGGACAAATAAACTGGAAGGAGGCATTCTTAGGGAAGAGTACCGAAGGAAGGTGGCGGATATTCAAGGAATGTTTGTCTAGCGCTCTGCATGACAATGTTCCGATAAGGCAAGGGGGTTTTGGTAGGTCGCGGGAACCGTGGTGCACGAAGGCTGTGTTGAACCTAGTCAGGAGGAAAAGGAAGGTATACAAAAGGTTCAGGGAACTAGGAGAGGTTAAGGATCTTGAAGAATATAAGGACTGTAGAAAGGAGGTTAAAAGGGAAATTAGGAGAGCCAGAAGGGGTCATGAGAAGACCTTGGCGGGTAAGATTAAAGAAAATCCCAAGGCCTTCTATAAGTATGTGAAAGGTAAAAGGGTGAGAAGGGAAAGGATAGGACCTATAAAAGATGAAGGGGGAAAGGTCTGTGTAGAACCAGAAGAAATGGCGGAGGTGCTTAATGAGTACTTTGCATCAGTATTCACAGTGGAAGCTGATTTGGGAGATCTTGCTATGGACTTGCAGCAGGTGGAAAAGATTGAGTACGTGGACATTAAAGAGGAGGATGTGTTAGAACTTTTGAATTCTATCAAGGTAGATAAGTCGCCGGGACCAGATGGGATGTACCCCAGGATACTGTGGGAGGCCAGGGAAGTGATTGCAGAGCCCTTGGCGATGATCTTTGCGTCGTCAATGGAGACGGGAGAGGTTCCGGAAGATTGGAGGATTGCGGATGTAGTCCCTATTTTCAAGAAAGGGAACAGAGATAGCCCGGGAAATTACCGCCCGGTGAGTCTGACCTCAGTGGTTGGTAAGCTGATGGAGAGGCTTCTGAGGGACAAGATTTACGACCATTTGGAGAGGTTTGACATGATCAGGAATAGTCAGCATGGATTTGTCAAGGGCAGGTCGTGCCTTACGAGCCTAGTTGAGTTCTTCGATAATGTGACTGAACACATTGACGAAGGAAGTGCCGTGGACGTAGTGTACATGGACTTCAGCAAGGCTTTTGTCCCCCATGCAAGACTTCTTGAGAAGGTGAGAGGGCATGGGATCCAAGGGCCTTTGGCCTTGTGGATCCAGAACTGGCTTGCCTGCAGAAGGCAGAGGGTGGTTGTGGATGGGTCTTTTTCGGAATGGAGGTCAGTCACCAGTGGAGTGCCCCAGGGATCTGTTCTGGGACCCTTGTTGTTTGTCATTTTCATAAATGACCTGGATGAGGAAGTGGAGGGATGGGTTAGCAAGTTCGCTGATGACACGAAGGTCGGCGGTGTTGTGGATGGTCTGGAAGGATGTCAAAAGTTGCAGCAGGACATAGATAGGATGCAGGAATGGGCGGAGAAGTGGCAGATGGACTTCAACGCGGATAAATGTGTAGTCGTCCATTTCGGCAGAACCAACGGGATGAACGAGTACACTATTAAGGGCAGGGGTCTTAGTAGCGTTGAAGAGCAGAAGGATCTCGGGGTCCGGGTTCACAGGACTCTTAAATCGGCCTCGCAGGTGGAGGAGGTGGTCAAGAAGGCGTATGGTGTACTGGCCTTCATTAATCGAGGGATTGAGTTTAGGAGTCGGGAGGTAATGCTGCAACTTTACAGGACCCTCGTCAGGCCTCATTTGGAGTACTGTGCGCAGTTCTGGTCGCCTCACTATAGGAAAGACGTAGAAGCTATTGAAAGGGTGCAGAGGAGATTTACAAGGATGTTGCCTGGACTGGGAGGCATGCCTTATGAAGATAGGTTGAGGGAACTGGGACTCTTTTCCCTGGAGAGGCGAAGGTTGAGAGGCGACCTGATAGAAGCTTATAAAATGTTGAGAGGAATAGATAGGGTGGACTCTCAGAGGCTATTTCCCCGGGTTGAAATGGTCGCTACGAGAGGACACAGATTTAAGGTGCGGGGAGGGAAGTACAGAGGTGATGTTAGGGGTAAGTTTTTCACTCAGAGGGTAGTGAGTGATTGGAATCGGCTGCCGTCGTCGGTGGTGGAGGCGAACTCGCTGGGGTCTTTTAAAAGACTTCTGGATGAGTATATGGGGTTTAATGGGATTGGGGGTTATAGATAGGTCTATAGATTGGTGGGGTTGATGCGATCGGCGCAACTCGAGGGCCGAAGGGCCTGTTTGTGCTGTAATGTTCTATGTTCTATGTTCTATGTCTCCATGAGTTCAGCAAGTTGCAAGAAATCCACAATCGGTTGCAAAGTTACTCTGAATACCTTCGAGCAGTGAATGCCATTTGTCTGATATTCTGCCAGTGTGTGTATCTCAATGAAATGAGAAAGTTGTATAGTGCTTATCTCGATGAGATCTTCAAGTTGGGGGAAATCCACAATAGGTTCCAAGGTTTCTCTGAATTCCTTCGAGCAGTGAATGCAATTTGACTGAAATTCTGCCAATGTGTTTATCTCAATGCAATGATATAGTGGTAAAGTCCTTATCTCAATGAGTTCAGCAAGTTGTAAGATATCCCCAATAGGTTCCAAAGATTCACTGAATGCCTTGGAGCAGTGAATGAACTTTGGTTGATACTCTGCCAATGCGTGTATCTCAATGAAATGAGAAAGTGGTAAAGTGTTTGTCTCCATTAGTTCAGCAAGTTGAAAGAAATCCACAATCGGTTCCAAAGTTTCTCTGAATACAGTCGAGCAGTGAATGCCATTGGCTGTTATTCTGTCTATGCGTGTATCCCAATGAAATGAGAAAGTGGTAAAGTCCTTGTCTCCATGAGTTCAGCAAGTTGCAAGAAATCCACAATCGGTTCCAAAGTTTCTGTGAATACCTTCGAGCAGTGAATGCCATTTGTCTGATATTCTGCTAGTGTGTGTATCTCCATGAAACGAGAAAGTTGTATAGTGCTTATCTCGATGAGATCTTCAAGTTGGGGGAAATCCACAATAGGTTCCAAGGTTTCTCTGAATTCCTTCGAGCAGTGAATGCAATTTGACTGAAATTCTGCCAATGGGTTTATCTCGATGCAATGAGATAGTGGTAAAGTCCTTATCTCAATGAGTTCAGCAAGTTGAAAGAAATCCCCAATAGGTTCCAAAGATTCACTGACTGCCTGCGAGTAATGAATGCCATTTGCCTGATATTCTGCTAATGTGTGTATCACAATGAAATGAGAAAGTGGTCAAGTGTTTATCTCATTCAGTTCAGCAAATTGGAAGAAATCCACAATAGGTTCCAAAGTTTCTCGCAATACCTTGGAGCAGTGAATGCCATTTGTCTGATATTCTGCCAATGCGTGTATCTCAATGAAAGCAGAAAGTTGTATAGTGCTTATCTCGATGACTTCAGCAAGTTGGAAGAAATCCGCAATAGGTTCCAAAGTTTCTCTGAATACAGTCGAGCAGTGAATGCCATTGGCTGTTATTCTGTCTATGCGTGTATCTCAATGAAATGAGAAAGTTGTATAGTGCTTATCTCGATGAGATCAGCAAGTTGGGGGAAATCCACAATAGGTTCTAAGGTTTCTCTGAATTCCTTCGAGCAATTTGGATGAAATTCTGCCAATGTGTTTATCTCAATGCAATGAGATAGTGGTAAAGTCCTTATCTCAATGAGTTCAGCAAGTTGAAAGAACTCACCAATAGGTTCCAAAGATTCACTGACTGCCTGCGAGTAATGAATGCCATTTGCCTGATATTCTGCTAATGTGTGTATCACAATGAAATGAGAAAGTGGTCAAGTGTTTATCTCATTCAGTTCAGCAAATTGGAAGAAATCCACAATAGGTTCCAAAGATCACTGAATGCCTTGGAGCA
This sequence comes from Prionace glauca, assembly GCA_037974335.1. NCBI lineage: Eukaryota > Metazoa > Chordata > Chondrichthyes > Carcharhiniformes > Carcharhinidae > Prionace > Prionace glauca. The sequence goes on along the minus strand of CM075747.1, from coordinate 46,825,561 downwards.
GTGAATGAACTTTGGTTGATACTCTGCCAATGCGTGTATCTCAATGAAATGAGAAAGTGGTAAAGTCTTTGTCTCCACGAGTTCAGCAAGTTGCAAGAAATCCACGATCGGTTCCAAAGTTTCTCTGAATACAGTCGAGCAGTGAATGCCATTGGCTGTTATTCTGTCTATGCGTGTATCCCAATGAAATGAGAAAGTGGTAAAGTCCTTGTCTCCATGAGTTCAGCAAGTTGCAAGAAATCCACAATCGTTTCCGAAGTTACTCTGAATACCTTCGAGCAGTGAATGCCATTTGTCTGATATTCTGCCAGTGTGTGTATCTCAATGAAATGAGAAAGTTGTATAGTGCTTATCTCGATGTGATCTTCAAGTTGGGGGAAATCCACAATAGGTTCCAAGGTTTCTCTGAATTCCTTCGAGTAATGAATGCAATTTGACTGAAATTCTGCCAATGTGTTTATCTCAATGCAATGAGATAGTGGTAAAGTTCTTATCTCAATGAGTTCAGCAAGTTGAAAGAAATCCCCAATAGGTTCCAAAGATTCACTGACTGCCTGCGAGTAGTGAATGCCATTTGCCTGATATTCTGCTAATGTGTGTATCACAATGAAATGAGAAAGTGGTCATTCAGTTTATCTCATTTATCTCATTCAGTTCAGCAAATTGGAAGAAATCCACAATAGGTTCCAAAGTTTCTCGCAATACCTTGGAGCAATGAATGCCATTTGGCTGATATTTTGCCAGTGTGTGTAGCTCAATGAAATTAGATAATGGTAAAGTTCTTATCTCGATGACTTCAGCAAGTTCGAAGAAATCCGCAATATATTCCAAAGTTTCTCTGAATACCTTCGAGTAGTGAATGTAATTTGACTGATATTCTGCCAATGCGTGTATCTCAATGAAATGAGAAAGTTTTATAGTGCTTATCTCGATGAGATCAGCAAGTTGGGGGAAATCCATAATAGGTTCCAAGGTTTCTCTGAATTCCTTCGAGCAGTGAATGCAATTTGACTGAAATTCTGCCAATGTGTTTATCTCAATGCAATGAGATAGTGGTAAAGTCCTTATCTCAATGAGTTCAGCAAGTTGTAAGATATCCCCAATAGGTTCCAAAGATTCACTGAATGCTTTGGAGCAGTGAATGAACTTTGGTTGATACTATGCCAATGCGTGTATCTCAATGAAATGAGAAAGTGGTAAAGTCTTTGTCTCCATGAGTTCAGGAAGTTGAAAGAAATCCACAATCGGTTCCAAAGTTTCTCTGAATACAGTCGAGCAGTGAATGCCATTGGCTGTTATTCTGTCTATGCGTGTATCCCAATGAAATGAGAAAGTGGTAATGTCCTTGTCTCCATGAGTTCAGCAAGTTGCGCGAAATCCACAATCGGTTCCAACGTTTCTGTGAATACCTTCGAGCAGTGAATGCCATTTGTCTGATATTCTGCCAGTGTGTGTATCTCAATGAAATGAGAAAGTTGTATAGTGCTTATCTCGATGAGATCTTCAAGTTGGGGGAAATCCACAATAGGTTCCAAGGTTTCTCTGAATTCCTTCGAGCAGTGAATGCAATTTGACTGAAATTCTGCCAATGTGTTTATCTCAATGCAATGATATAGTGGTAAAGTCCTGATCTCAATGAGTTCAGCAAGTTGAAAGAAATCCCCAATAGGTTCCAAAGATTCACTGACTGCCTGCGAGTAATGAATGCCATTTGCCTGATATTCTGCTAATGTGTGTATCACAATGTAATGAGAAAGTGGTCAAGTGTTTATCTCATTCAGTTCAGCAAATTGGAAGAAATCCACAATAGGTTCCAAAGTTTCTCGCAATACCTTGGAGCAGTGAATGCCATTTGTCTGATATTCTGCCAATGCGTGTATCTCAATGATATGAGAAAGTTGTATAGTGCTTATCTCGATGACTTCAGCAAGTTGGAAGAAATCCGCAATAGGTTCCAAAGTTTCTCTGAATACAGTCGAGCAGTGAATGCCATTGGCTGTTATTCTGTCCATGCGTGTATGTCAATGAAATGAGAAAGTTGTATAGTGCTAATCTCGATGAGTTCAGCAAGTTGGGGGAAATCCACAATAGGTTCTAAGGTTTCTCTGAATTCCTTCGAGCAATTTGGATGAAATTCTGCCAATGTGTTTATCTCAATGCAATGAGATAGTGGTAAAGTCCTTATCTCAATGAGTTCAGCAAGTTGAAAGAAATCCCCAATAGGTTCCAAAGATTCACTGACTGCCTGCGAGTAATGAATGCCATTTGCCTGATATTCTGCTAATGTGTGTATCACAATGAAATGAGAAAGTGGTCAAGCGTTTATCTCATTCAGTTCAGCAAATTGGAAGAAATCCACAATAGGTTCCAAAGTTTCTCGCAATACCTTCAAGTAGTGAATGCAATTTGGCTGATATTCTGCCAATGCGTGTATCTCAATGAAATGAGAAAGTTGTATAGTGCTTATCTCGATGAGTTCAGCAAGTTGGGGGAAATCCACAATAGGTTCTAAGGTTTCTCTGAATTCCTTCGAGCAATTTGGATGAAATTCTGCCAATGTGTTTATCTCAATGAATTGAGAAAGTGGTAAAGTCCTTATCTCAATGAGTTCAGCAAGTTGTAAGATATCCTCAATAGGTTCCAAAGATTCACTGAATGCCTTGGAGCAGTGAATGAACTTTGGTTGATACTCTGCCAATTCGTGTATCTCAATGAAATGAGAAAGTGGTAAAGTCTTTGTCTCCATGAGTTCAGCAAGTTGAAAGAAATCCACAATCGGTTCCAAAGTTTCTCTGAATACCTTCGAGCAGTGAATGCCATTTGTCTGATATTCTGCCAGTGTGTGTATCTCAATGAAATGAGAAAGTTGTATAGTTCTTATCTCGATGAGATCAGCAAGTTGGGGGAAATCCACAATAGGTTCCAAGGTTTCTCTGAATACCTTCGAGCAGTGAATGCCATTTGTCTGATATTCTGCCAGTGTGTGTATCTCAATGAAATGAGAAAGTTGTATAGCGCTTATCTCGATGTGGTCTTCAAGTTGGGGGAAATCCACAATAGGTTCCAAGGTTTCTCTGAATTCCTTCGAGTAGTGAATGCAATTTGACTGAAATTCTGCCAATGTGTTTATCTCAATGCAATGAGATAGTGGTAAAGTCCTTATCTCAATGAGTTCAGCAAGTTGAAAGAAATCCCCAATAGGTTCCAAAGATTCACTGACTGCCTGCGAGTAATGAATGCCATTTGCTTGATATTCTGCTAATGTGTGTATCACAATGAAATGAGAAAGTGGTCAAGTGTTTATCTCATTCAGTTCAGCAAATTGGAAGAAATCCACAATAGGTTCCAAAGTTTCTCGCAATACCTTGGAGCAGTGAATGCAATTTGTGTGATATTTTGCCAGTGTGTGTAGCTCAATGAAATGAGATAATGGTAAAGTTCTTATCTCGATGACTTCAGCAAGTTGGAAGAAATCCTCAATATATTCCAAAGTTTGTCTGAATACCTTCGAGTAGTGAATGTAATTTGGCTGATATTCTGCCAATGCGTCTATCTCAATGAAATGAGAATGTTGTATAGTGCTTATCTCGATGAGATCAGCAAGTTGGGGGAAATCCACAATAGGTTCTAAGGTTTTTCTGAATTCCTTCGAGCAATTTGGATGAAATTCTGCCAATGTGTTTATCTCAATGCAGTGAGATAGTGGTAAAGTCCTTATCTCAATGAATTCAGCAAGTTGAAAGAAATCCCCAATCGGTTCCAAAAATTCACTGACTGCCTGCGAGTAATGAATGCCATTTGCCTGATATTCTGCTAATGTGTGTATCACAATGAAATGAGAAAGTGGTCAAGTGTTTATCTCATTCAGTTCAGCAAATTGGAAGAAATCCACAATAGGTTCCAAAGTTTCTCGCAATACCTTCGAGTAGTGAATGCAATTTGGCTGATATTCTGCCAATGCGTGTATCTCAATGAAATGAGAAAGTTGTATCGTGCTTATCTCGATGACTTCAGCAAGTTGGAAGAAATCCGCAATAGGTTCCAAAGTTTCTCTGAATACCTTCGAGTAGTGAATGCAATTTGGCTGATATTCTGCCAATGCGTGTATCTCAATGAAATGAGAAAGTTGTATAGTGCTTATCTCGATGAGTTCAGCAAGTTGGGGGAAATCCACAATAGGTTCTAAGGTTTCTCTGAATTCCTTCGAGCAATTTGGATGAAATTCTGCCAATGTGTTTTATCTCAATGAATTGAGAAAGTGGTAAAGTCCTTATCTCAATGAGTTCAGCAAGTTGTAAGATATCCCCAATCGGTTCCAAAGATTCACTGAATGCCTTGGAGCAGTGAATGAACTTTGGTTGATACTATGCCAATGCGTGTATCTCAATGAAATGAGAAAGTGGTAAAGTCTTTGTCTCCATGAGTTCAGCAAGTTGAAAGAAATCCACAATCGTTTCCGAAGTTTCTCTGAATACAGTCGAGCAGTGAATGCCATTGGCTGTTATTCTGTCTATGCGTGTATCCCAATGAAATGAGGAACTGGTAATGTCCTTGTCTCCATGAGTTCAGCAAGTTGCAAGAAATCCACAATCGGTTCCAAAGTTTCTGTGAATACCTTCGAGCAGTGAATGCCATTTGTCTGATATTCTGCCAGTGTGTGTATCTCAATGAAATGAGAAAGTTGTATAGTGCTTATCTCGATGAGATCTTCAAGTTGGGGGAAATCCACAATAGGTTCCAAGGTTTCTCTGAATTCCTTCGAGCAGTGAATGCAATTTGACTGAAATTCTGCCAATGTGTTTATCTCAATGCAATGATATAGTGGTAAAGTCCTGATCTCAATGAGTTCAGCAAGTTGAAAGAAATCCCCAATAGGTTCCAAAGATTCACTGACTGCCTGCGAGTAATGAATGCCATTTGCCTGATATTCTGCTAATGTGTGTATCACAATGAAATGAGAAAGTGGTCAAGTGTTTATCTCATTCAGTTCATCAAGTTGGAAGAAATCCGCAATAGGTTCCAAAGTTTCTCTGAATACCTTCGAGTAGTGAATGCAATTTGGCTGATATTCTGCCAATGCGTGTATCTCAATGAAATGAGAAAGTTGTATAGTGCTTATCTCGATGAGATCAGCAAGTTGGGGGAAATCCACAATAGGTTCTAAGGTTTCTCTGAATTCCTTCGAGCAATTTGGATGAAATTCTGCCAATGTGTTTATCTCAATGAATTGAGAAAGTGGTAAAGTCCTTATCTCAATGAGTTCAGCAAGTTGTAAGATATCCCCAATAGGTTCCAAAGATTCACTGAATGCCTTGGAGCAGTGACTGAACTTTGGTTGATACTCTGCCAATGCGTGTATCTCAATGAAATGAGAAAGTGGTAAAGTGTTTGTCTCCATTAGTTCAGCAAGTTGAAAGAAATCCACAATCGGTTCCAAAGTTTCTCTGAATACAGTCGAGCAGTGAATGCCATTCGCTGTTATTCTGCTAGTGTGTGTATCTCCATGAAACGAGAAAGTTGTATAGTGCTTATCTCGATGAGATCTTCAAGTTGGGGGAAATCCACAATAGGTTCCAAGGTTTCTCTGAATTCCTTCGAGCAGTGAATGCAATTTGACTGAAATTCTGCCAATGGGTTTATCTCGATGCAATGAGATAGTGGTAAAGTCCTTATCTCAATGAGTTCAGCAAGTTGAAAGAAATCCCCAATAGGTTCCAAAGATTCACTGACTGCCTGCGAGTAATGAATGCCATTTGCCTGATATTCTGCTAATGTGTGTATCACAATGAAATGAGAAAGTGGTCAAGTGTTTATCTCATTCAGTTCAGCAAATTGGAAGAAATCCACAATAGGTTCCAAAGTTTCTCGCAATACCTTCGAGTAGTGAATGCCATTTGTCTGATATTCTGCCAATGCGTGTATCTCAATGAAAGCAGAAAGTTGTATAGTGCTTATCTCGATGACTTCAGCAAGTTGGAAGAAATCCGCAATAGGTTCCAAAGTTTCTCTGAATACAGTCGAGCAGTGAATGCCATTGGCTGTTATTCTGTCTATGCGTGTATGTCAATGAAATGAGAAAGTTGTATAGTGCTTATCTCGATGAGATCAGCAAGTTGGGGGAAATCCACAATAGGTTCTAAGGTTTCTCTGAATTCCTTCGAGCAATTTGGATGAAATTCTGCCAATGTGTTTATCTCAATGCAATGAGATAGTGGTAAAGTCCTTATCTCAATGAGTTCAGCAAGTTGAAAGAAATCACCAATAGGTTCCAAAGATTCACTGACTGCCTGCGAGTAATGAATGCCATTTGCCTGATATTCTGCTAATGTGTGTATCACAATGAAATGAGAAAGTGGTCAAGTGTTTATCTCATTCAGTTCAGCAAATTGGAAGAAATCCACAATAGGTTCCAAAGTTTCTCGCAATACCTTCGAGTAGTGAATGCAATTTGGCTGATATTCTGCCAATGCGTGTATCTCAATGAAATGAGAAAGTTGTATCGTGCTTATCTCGATGACTTCAGCAAGTTGGAAGAAATCCGCAATAGGTTCCAAAGTTTCTCTGAATACCTTCGAGTAGTGAATGCAATTTGGCTGATATTCTGCCAATGCGTGTATCTCAATGAAATGAGAAAGTTGTATAGTGCTTATCTCGATGAGTTCAGCAAGTTGGGGGAAATCCACAATAGGTTCTAAGGTTTCTCTGAATTCCTTCGAGCAATTTGGATGAAATTCTGCCAATGTGTTTTATCTCAATGAATTGAGAAAGTGGTAAAGTCCTTATCTCAATGAGTTCAGCAAGTTGTAAGATATCCCCAATCGGTTCCAAAGATTCACTGAATGCCTTGGAGCAGTGAATGAACTTTGGTTGATACTATGCCAATGCGTGTATCTCAATGAAATGAGAAAGTGGTAAAGTCTTTGTCTCCATGAGTTCAGCAAGTTGAAAGAAATCCACAATCGTTTCCGAAGTTTCTCTGAATACAGTCGAGCAGTGAATGCCATTGGCTGTTATTCTGTCTATGCGTGTATCCCAATGAAATGAGGAACTGGTAATGTCCTTGTCTCCATGAGTTCAGCAAGTTGCAAGAAATCCACAATCGGTTCCAAAGTTTCTGTGAATACCTTCGAGCAGTGAATGCCATTTGTCTGATATTCTGCCAGTGTGTGTATCTCAATGAAATGAGAAAGTTGTATAGTGCTTATCTCGATGAGATCTTCAAGTTGGGGGAAATCCACAATAGGTTCCAAGGTTTCTCTGAATTCCTTCGAGCAGTGAATGCAATTTGACTGAAATTCTGCCAATGTGTTTATCTCAATGCAATGATATAGTGGTAAAGTCCTGATCTCAATGAGTTCAGCAAGTTGAAAGAAATCCCCAATAGGTTCCAAAGATTCACTGACTGCCTGCGAGTAATGAATGCCATTTGCCTGATATTCTGCTAATGTGTGTATCACAATGAAATGAGAAAGTGGTCAAGTGTTTATCTCATTCAGTTCATCAAGTTGGAAGAAATCCGCAATAGGTTCCAAAGTTTCTCTGAATACCTTCGAGTAGTGAATGCAATTTGGCTGATATTCTGCCAATGCGTGTATCTCAATGAAATGAGAAAGTTGTATAGTGCTTATCTCGATGAGATCAGCAAGTTGGGGGAAATCCACAATAGGTTCTAAGGTTTCTCTGAATTCCTTCGAGCAATTTGGATGAAATTCTGCCAATGTGTTTATCTCAATGAATTGAGAAAGTGGTAAAGTCCTTATCTCAATGAGTTCAGCAAGTTGTAAGATATCCCCAATAGGTTCCAAAGATTCACTGAATGCCTTGGAGCAGTGACTGAACTTTGGTTGATACTCTGCCAATGCGTGTATCTCAATGAAATGAGAAAGTGGTAAAGTGTTTGTCTCCATTAGTTCAGCAAGTTGAAAGAAATCCACAATCGGTTCCAAAGTTTCTCTGAATACAGTCGAGCAGTGAATGCCATTCGCTGTTATTCTGCTAGTGTGTGTATCTCCATGAAACGAGAAAGTTGTATAGTGCTTATCTCGATGAGATCTTCAAGTTGGGGGAAATCCACAATAGGTTCCAAGGTTTCTCTGAATTCCTTCGAGCAGTGAATGCAATTTGACTGAAATTCTGCCAATGGGTTTATCTCGATGCAATGAGATAGTGGTAAAGTCCTTATCTCAATGAGTTCAGCAAGTTGAAAGAAATCCCCAATAGGTTCCAAAGATTCACTGACTGCCTGCGAGTAATGAATGCCATTTGCCTGATATTCTGCTAATGTGTGTATCACAATGAAATGAGAAAGTGGTCAAGTGTTTATCTCATTCAGTTCAGCAAATTGGAAGAAATCCACAATAGGTTCCAAAGTTTCTCGCAATACCTTCGAGCAGTGAATGCCATTTGTCTGATATTCTGCCAATGCGTGTATCTCAATGAAAGCAGAAAGTTGTATAGTGCTTATCTCGATGACTTCAGCAAGTTGGAAGAAATCCGCAATAGGTTCCAAAGTTTCTCTGAATACAGTCGAGCAGTGAATGCCATTGGCTGTTATTCTGTCTATGCGTGTATGTCAATGAAATGAGAAAGTTGTATAGTGCTTATCTCGATGAGATCAGCAAGTTGGGGGAAATCCACAATAGGTTCTAAGGTTTCTCTGAATTCCTTCGAGCAATTTGGATGAAATTCTGCCAATGTGTTTATCTCAATGCAATGAGATAGTGGTAAAGTCCTTATCTCAATGAGTTCAGCAAGTTGAAAGAAATCACCAATAGGTTCCAAAGATTCACTGACTGCCTGCGAGTAATGAATGCCATTTGCCTGATATTCTGCTAATGTGTGTATCACAATGAAATGAGAAAGTGGTCAAGTGTTTATCTCATTCAGTTCAGCAAATTGGAAGAAATCCACAATAGGTTCCAAAGTTTCTCGCAATACCTTCGAGTAGTGAATGCAATTTGGCTGATATTCTGCCAATGCGTGTATCTCAATGAAATGAGAAAGTTATATAGTGCTTATCTCGATGACTTCAGCAAGTTGGAAGAAATCCGCAATAGGTTCCAAAGTTTCTCTGAATACCTTCGAGTAGTGAATGCAATTTGGCTGATATTCTGCCAATGCGTGTATCTCAATGAAATGAGAAAGTTGTATAGTGCTTATCTCGATGAGTTCAGCAAGTTGGGGGAAATCCACAATAGGTTCTAAGGTTTCTCTGAATTCCTTCGATCAATTTTGATGAAATTCTGCCAATGTGTTTATCTCAATGCAATGAGATAGCGGTAAAGTCCTTATCTCAATGAGTTCAGCAAGTTGAAAGAAATCCCCAATTGGTTCCAAAGATTCACTGACTGCCTGCGAGTAATGAATGCCATTTGCCTGATATTCTGCTAATGTGTGTATCACAATGAAATGAGAAAGTGGTCAAGTGTTTATCTCATTCAGTTCAGCAAATTGGAAGAAATCCACAATAGGTTCCAAAGTTTCTCGCAATACCTTCGAGTAGTGAATGCAATTTGGCTGATATTCTGCCAATGCGTGTATCTCAATGAAATGAGAAAGTTATATAGTGCTGATCTCGATGACTTCAGCAAGTTGGAAGAAATCCGCAATAGGTTCCAAAGTTTCTCTGAATACAGTCGAGCAGTGAATGCCATTGGCTGTTATTCTGTCTATGCGTGTATCCCAATGAAATGAGAAAGTGGTAAAGTCCTTGTCTCCATGAGTTCAGCAAGTTGCAAGAAATCCACAATCGGTTCCAAAGTTTCTCTGAATATCTTCGAGCAGTGAATGCCATTTGTCTGATATTCTGCCAGTGTGTGTATCTCAATGAAATGAGAAAGTTGTATAGTGCTTATCTCGATGAGATCAGCAAGTTGGGGGAAATCAACAATAGGTTCCAAGGTTTCTCTGAATACCTTCGAGCAGTGAATGCCATTTGTCTGATATTCTGCCAGTGTGTGTATCTCAATGAAATGAGAAAGTTGTATAGTGCTTATCTCGATGAGATCTTCAAGTTGGGGGAAATCCACAATAGGTTCCAAGGTTTCTCTGAATTCCTTCGAGCAGTGAATGCAATTTGACTGAAATTCTGCCAATGTGTTTATCTCAATGCAATGATATAGTGGTAAAGTCCTGATCTCAATGAGTTCAGCAAGTTGAAAGAAATCCCCAATAGGTTCCAAAGATTCACTGACTGCCTGCGAGTAATGAATGCCATTTGCCTGATATTCTGCTAATGTGTGTATCACAATGAAATGAGAAAGTGGTCAAGTGTTTATCTCATTCAGTTCAGCAAATTGGAAGAAATCCACAATAGGTTCCAAAGTTTCTCGCAATACCTTGGAGCAGTGAATGCCATTTGTCTGATATTCTGCCAATGCGTGTATCTCAATGAAATGAGAAAGTTGTATAGTGCTTATCTCGATGACTTCAGCAAGTTGGAAGAAATCCGCAATAGGTTCCAAAGTTTCTCTGAATACAGTCGAGCAGTGATTGCCATTAGCTGTTATTCTGTCTATGCGTATATGTCAATGAAATGAGAAAGTTGTATAGTGCTTATCTCGATGAGATCAGCAAGTTGGGGGAAATCCACAATAGGTTCTAAGGTTTCTCTGAATTCCTTCGAGCAATTTGGATGAAATTCTGCCAATGTGTTTATCTCAATGCAATGAGATAGTGGTAAAGTCCTTATCTCAATGAGTTCAGCAAGTTGTAAGATATCCCCAATAGGTTCCAAAGATTAACTGAATGCCTTGGAGCAGTCAATGAACTTTGGTTGATACTCTGCCAATGCGTGTATCTCAATGAAATGAGAAAGTGGTAAAGTCTTTGTCTCCACGAGTTCAGCAAGTTGCAAGAAATCCACAATCGGTTCCAAAGTTTCTCTGAATACAGTCGAGCAGTGAATGCCATTGGCTGTTATTCTGTCTATGCGTGTATCCCAATGAAATGAGAAAGTGGTAAAGTCCTTGTCTCCATGAGTTCAGCAAGTTGCAAGAAATCCACAATCGGTTCCAAAGTTTCTGTGAATACCTTCGAGCAGTGAATGCCATTTGTCTGATATTCTGCCAGTGTGTGTATCTCAATGAAATGAGAAAGTTGTATAGTGCTTATCTCGATGAGATCTTCAAGTTGGGGGAAATCCACAATAGGTTCTAAGGTTTCTCTGAATTCCTTCGAGCAATTTGGATGAAATTCTGCCAATGTGTTTATCTCAATGCAATGAGATAGTGGTAAAATCCTTATCTCAATGAGTTCAGCAAGTTGAAAGAAATCACCAATAGGTTCCAAAGATTCACTGACTGCCTGCGAGTAATGAATGCCATTTGCCTGATATTCTGCTAATGTGTGTATCACAATGGAATGAGAAAGTGGTCAAGTGTTTATCTCATTCAGTTCAGCAAATTGGAAGAAATCCACAATAGGTTCCAAAGTTTCTCGCAATACCTTCGAGTAGTGAATGCAATTTGGCTGATATTCTGCCAATGCGTGTATCTCAATGAAATGAGAGAGTTGTATAGTGCTTATCTCGATGACTTCAGCAAGTTGGAAGAAATCCGCAATAGGTTCCAAAGTTTCTCTGAATACAGTCGAGCAGTGAATGCCATTGGCTGTTATTCTGTGTATGCGTTTATGTCAATGAAATGAGAAAGTTGTATAGTGCTTATCTCGATGAGATCAGCAAGTTGGGGGAAATCCACAATAGGTTCTAAGGTTTCTCTGAATTCCTTCGAGCAATTTGGATGAAATTCTGCCAATGTGTTTATCTCAATGCAATGAGATAGTGGTAAAGTCCTTATCTCAATGAGTTCAGCACGTTGAAAGAAATCACCAATAGGTTCCAAACATTCACTGACTGCCTGCGAGTAATGAATGCCATTTGCCTGATATTCTGCTAATGTGTGTATCACTATGAAATGAGAAAGTGGTCAAGTGTTTATCTCATTCAGTTCAGCAAATTGGAAGAAATCCACAATAGGTTCCAAAGTTTCTCGCAATACCTTCGAGTAGTGAATGCAATTTGGCTGTTATTCTGCCAATGCGTGTATCTCAATGAAATGAGAAAGTTATATAGTGCTAATCTCGATGACTTCAGCAAGTTGGAAGAAATCCGCAATAGGATCCAAAGTTTCTCTGAATACCTTCGAGTAGTGAATGCAATTTGGCTGATATTCTGCCAATGCGTGTATCTCAATGAAATGAGAAAGTTGTATCGTACTTATCTCGATGAGTTCAGCAAGTTGGGGGAAATCCACAATAGGTTCTAAGGTTTCTCCGAATTCCTTCGAGCAATTTGGATGAAATTCTGCCAATGTGTTTATCTCAATGAATTGAGAAAGTGGTAAAGTCCTTATCTCAATGAGTTCAGCAAGTTGTAAGATATCCCCAATAGGTTCCAAAGATTCACTGAATGCCTTGGAGCAGTGAATGAACTTTGGCTGATACTCTGCCAATGCGTGTATCTCAATGAAATCAGAAAGTGGTAAAGTCTTTGTCTCCATGAGTTCAGCAAGTTGAAAGAAATCCACAATCAGTTCCAAAGTTTCTCTGAATACAGTCGAGCAGTGAATGCCATTGGCTGTTATTCTGTCTATGCGTGTATCCCAATGAAATGAGAAAGTGGTAAAGTCCTTGTCTCCATGAGTTCAGCAAGTTGCAAGAAATCCACAATCGGTTCCAAAGTTTCTCTGAATACCTTCGAGCAGTGAATGACATTTGTCTGATATTCTGCCAGTGTGTGTATCTCAATGAAATGAGAAAGTTGTATAGTGCTTATCTCGATGAGATCAGCAAGTTGGGGGAAATCCACAATAGGTTCCAAGGTTTCTGTGAATACCTTCGAGCAGTGAATGCCATTTGTCTGATATTCTGCCAGTGTGTGTATCTCAATGAAATGAGAAAGTTGTATAGTGCTTATCTCGATGACTTCAGCAAGTTGGAAGAAATCCGCAATAGGTTCCAAAGTTTCTCTGAATACAGTCGAGCAGTGAATGCCATTTGCTTGATATTCTGCTAATGTGTGTATCACAATGAAATGAGAAGGTGGTCAAGTGTTTATCTCATTCAGTTCAGCAAATTGGAAGAAATCCACAATGGGTTCCAAAGTTTCTCGCAATACCTTGGAGCAGTGAATGCAATTTGTGTGATATTTTGCCAGTGTGTGTAGCTCAATGAAATAAGATAATGGTAAAGTTCTTATCTCGATGACTTCAGCAAGTTGGAAGAAATCCTCAATATATTCCAAAGTTTGTCTGAATACCTTCGAGTAGTGAATGTAATTTGGCTGATATTCTGCCAATGCGTGTATCTCAATGAAATGAGAAAGTTGTATAGTGCTTATCTCGATGAGATGAGCAAGTTGGGGGAAATCCACAATAGGTTCTAAGGTTTCTCTGAATTCCTTCGAGCAATTTGGATGAAATTCTGCCAATGTGTTTATCTCAAAGCAGTGAGATAGTGGTAAAGTACTTATCTCAATGAGTTCAGCAAGTTGAATGAAATCCCCAATAGGTTCCAAAGATTCACTGACTGCCTGCGAGTAATGAATGCCATTTGTCTGATATTCTGCTAATGTGTGTATCACAATGAAATGAGAAAGTGGTCAAGTGTTTATCTCATTCAGTTCAGCAAATTGGAAGAAATCCACAATAGGTTTCAAAGTTTCTCGCAATACCTTCGAGTAGTGAATGCAATTTGGCTGTTATTCTGCCAATGCGTGTATCTCAATGAAATGAGAAGTGGTAAAGTCCTTGTCTCCATGAGTTCAGCAAGTTGCAAGAAATCCACAATCGGTTCCAAAGTTTCTCTGAATACCTTCGAGCAGTGAATGACATTTGTCTGATATTCTGCCAGTGTGTGTATCTCAATGAAATGAGAAAGTTGTATCGTGCTGATCTCGATGAGATCAGCAAGTTGGGGGAAATCCACAATAGGTTCCAACGTTTCTGTGAATACCTTCGAGCAGTGAATGCCATTTGTCTGATATTCTGCGTATGTATGTATTGTCTGATAGTCTGCGTGTGTGTATCTCAATGAAATGAGAAAGTTGTATAGTGCTTATCTCGATGAGATCTTCAAGTTGGGGGAAATCCACAATAGGTTCCAAGGTTTCTCTGAATTCCTTCGAGCAGTGAATGCAATTTGACTGAAATTCTGCCAATGTGTTTATCTCAATGCAATGATACTGTGGTAAAGTCCTGATCTCAATGACTTCAGCAAGTTGAAAGAAATCCCCAATAGGTTCCAAAGATTCACTGACTGCCTGCGAGTAATGAATGCCAATTGCTGATATTCTGCTAATGTGTGTATCACAATGAAATGAGAAAGTGGTCAAGTGTTTATCTCATTCAGTTCAGCAAATTGGAAGAAATCCACAATAGGTTCCAAAGTTTCTCGCAATACCTTGGAGCAGTGAATGCCATTTGTCTGATATTCTGCCAATGCGTGTATCTCAATGAAATGAGAAAGTTGTATAGTGCTTATCTCGATGACTTCAGCAAGTTGGAAGAAATTCGCAATTGGTTCCAAAGTTTCTCTGAATACCTTCGAGTAGTGAATGCAATTTGGCTGATATTCTGTCTATGCGTGTATCTCAATGAAATGAGAAAGTTGTATAGTGCTTATCTCGATGAGTTGAGCAAGTTGGGGGAAATCCACAATAGGTTCTAAGGTTTCTCTGAATTCCTTCGAGCAATTTGGATGAAATTCTGCCAATGTGTTTATCTCAATGAATTGAGAAAATGGTAAAGTCCTTATCTCAATGAGTTCAGCAAGTTGTAAGGTATCCCCAATAGGTTCCAAAGATTCACTGAATGCCTTGGAGCAGTGAATGAACTTTGGTTGATACTCTGCCAATGCGTGTATCTCAATGAAATGAGAAAGCGGTAAAGTATTTGTCTCCACGAGTTCAGCAAGTTGCAAGAAATCCACAATCGCTTCCAAAGTTCTCTGAATACAGTCGAGCAGTGAATGCCATTGGCTGTTATCCTGTCTATGCGTGTATCCCAATGAAATGAGAAAGTGGTAAAGTCCTTGTCTCCATGAGTTCAGCAAGTTGCAAGAAATCCACAATCGGTTCCAAAGTACTCTGAATACCTTCGAGCAGTGAATGCCATTTGTCTGATATTCTGCCAGTGTGTGTATCTCAATGAAATGAGAAAGTTGTATAGTGCTTATCTCGATGAGATCTTCAAGTTGGGGGAAATCCACAATAGGTTCCAAGGTTTCTCTGAATTCCTTCGAGCAGTGAATGCAATTTGACTGAAATTCTGCCAATGTGTTTATGTCAATGCAATGAGATAGTGGTAAAGTCCTGATCTCAATGAGTTCAGCAAGTTGAAAGAAATCCCCAATAGGTTCCAAAGATTCACTGACTGCCTGCGAGTAATGAATGCCATTTGCCTCATATTCTGCTAATGTGTGTATCACAATGAAATGAGAAAGTGGTCAAGTGTTTATCTCATTCAGTTCAGCAAATTGGAAGAAATCCACAATAGGTTCCAAAGTTTCTCGCAATACCTTGGAGCAGTGAATGCCATTTGTCTGATTTTCTGCCAATGCGTGTATCTCAATGAAAGGAGAAAGTTGTATAATGCTTATCTCGATGACTTCAGCAAGTTGGAAGAAATCCGCAATAGGTTCCAAAGGTTCTCTGAATACCTTCGAGTAGTGAATGCAATTTGGCTGATATTCTGCCAATGCGTGTATGTCAATGAAATGAGAAAGTTGTATAGTGCTTATCTCGATGAGATCAGCAAGTTGGGGGAAATCCACAATAGGTTCTAAGGTTTCTCTGAATTCCTTCGAGCAATTTGGATGAAATTCTGCCAATGTGTTTATCTCAATGCAATGAGATAGTGGTAAAGTCCTTATCTCAATGAGTTCAGCAAGTTGAGAGAAATCACCAATAGGTTCCAAAGATTCACTGACTGCCTGCGAGTAATGAATGCCATTTGCCTGATATTCTGCTAATGTGTGTATCACAATGAAATGAGAAAGTGGTCAAGTGTTTATCTCATTCAGTTCAGCAAATTGGAAGAAATCCACAATAGGTTCCAAAGTTTCTCGCAATACCTTCGAGTAGTGAATGCAATTTGGTTGATATTCTGCCAATGCGTGTATCTCAATGAAATGAGAAAGTTATATAGTGCTTATCTCGATGACTTCAGCAAGTTGGAAGAAATCCGCAATAGGTTCCAAAGTTTCTCTGAATACCTTCGAGTAGTGAATGCAATTTGGCTGATATTCTGCCAATGCGTGTATCTCAATGAAATGAGAAAGTTGTCTTGTGCTTATCTCGATGAGTTCAGCAAGTTGGGGGAAAGCCACAATCGGTTCGAAGGTTTCTCTGAATTCCTTCGAGCAATTTGGATGAAATTCTGCCAATGTGTTTATCTCAATGATTTGAGAAAATGGTAAAGTCTTTATCTCAATGAGTTCAGCAAGTTGTAAGATATCCCCAATAGGTTCCAAAGATTAACTGAATGCCTTGGAGCAGTGAATGAACTTTGGTTGATACTCTGCCAATGCGTGTATCTCAATGAAATGAGAAAGTGGTAAAGTCTTTGTCTCCACGAGTTCAGCAAGTTGCAAGAAATCCACAATCGGTTCCAAAGTTTCTCTGAATACAGTCGAGCAGTGAATGCCATTGGATGTTATTCTGTCTATGCGTGTATCCCAATGAAATGAGAAAGTGGTAAAGTCCTTGTCTCCATGAGTTCAGCAAGTTGCAAGAAATCCACAATCGGTTCCAAAGTTTCTGTGATTACCTTCGAGCAGTGAATGCCATTTGTCTGATATTCTGCCAGTGTGTGTATCTCAATGAAATGAGAAAGTTGTATAGTGCTTATCTCGATGAGATCTTCAAGTTGGGGGAAATCCACAATAGGTTCTAAGGTTTCTCTGAATTCCTTCGAGCAATTTGGATGAAATTCTGCCAATGTGTTTATCTCAATGCAATGAGATAGTGGTAAAATCCTTATCTCAATGAGTTCAGCAAGTTGAAAGAAATCACCAATAGGTTCCAAAGATTCACTGACTGCCTGCGAGTAATGAATGCCATTTGCCTGATATTCTGCTAATGTGTGTATCACAATGGAATGAGAAAGTGGTCAAGTGTTTATCTCATTCAGTTCAGCAAATTGGAAGAAATCCACAATAGGTTCCAAAGTTTCTCGCAATACCTTCGAGTAGTGAATGCAATTTGGCTGATATTCTGCCAATGCGTGTATCTCAATGAAATGAGAGAGTTGTATAGTGCTTATCTCGATGACTTCAGCAAGTTGGAAGAAATCCGCAATAGGTTCCAAAGTTTCTCTGAATACAGTCGAGCAGTGAATGCCATTGGCTGTTATTCTGTGTATGCGTTTATGTCAATGAAATGAGAAAGTTGTATAGTGCTTATCTCGATGAGATCAGCAAGTTGGGGGAAATCCACAATAGGTTCTAAGGTTTCTCTGAATTCCTTCGAGCAATTTGGATGAAATTCTGCCAATGTGTTTATCTCAATGCAATGAGATAGTGGTAAAGTCCTTATCTCAATGAGTTCAGCACGTTGAAAGAAATCACCAATAGGTTCCAAACATTCACTGACTGCCTGCGAGTAATGAATGCCATTTGCCTGATATTCTGCTAATGTGTGTATCACTATGAAATGAGAAAGTGGTCAAGTGTTTATCTCATTCAGTTCAGCAAATTGGAAGAAATCCACAATAGGTTCCAAAGTTTCTCGCAATACCTTCGAGTAGTGAATGCAATTTGGCTGTTATTCTGCCAATGCGTGTATCTCAATGAAATGAGAAAGTTATATAGTGCTAATCTCGATGACTTCAGCAAGTTGGAAGAAATCCGCAATAGGATCCAAAGTTTCTCTGAATACCTTCGAGTAGTGAATGCAATTTGGCTGATATTCTGCCAATGCGTGTATCTCAATGAAATGAGAAAGTTGTATCGTACTTATCTCGATGAGTTCAGCAAGTTGGGGGAAATCCACAATAGGTTCTAAGGTTTCTCCGAATTCCTTCGAGCAATTTGGATGAAATTCTGCCAATGTGTTTATCTCAATGAATTGAGAAAGTGGTAAAGTCCTTATCTCAATGAGTTCAGCAAGTTGTAAGATATCCCCAATAGGTTCCAAAGATTCACTGAATGCCTTGGAGCAGTGAATGAACTTTGGCTGATACTCTGCCAATGCGTGTATCTCAATGAAATCAGAAAGTGGTAAAGTCTTTGTCTCCATGAGTTCAGCAAGTTGAAAGAAATCCACAATCAGTTCCAAAGTTTCTCTGAATACAGTCGAGCAGTGAATGCCATTGGCTGTTATTCTGTCTATGCGTGTATCCCAATGAAATGAGAAAGTGGTAAAGTCCTTGTCTCCATGAGTTCAGCAAGTTGCAAGAAATCCACAATCGGTTCCAAAGTTTCTCTGAATACCTTCGAGCAGTGAATGACATTTGTCTGATATTCTGCCAGTGTGTGTATCTCAATGAAATGAGAAAGTTGTATAGTGCTTATCTCGATGAGATCAGCAAGTTGGGGGAAATCCACAATAGGTTCCAAGGTTTCTGTGAATACCTTCGAGCAGTGAATGCCATTTGTCTGATATTCTGCCAGTGTGTGTATCTCAATGAAATGAGAAAGTTGTATAGTGCTTATCTCGATGACTTCAGCAAGTTGGAAGAAATCCGCAATAGGTTCCAAAGTTTCTCTGAATACAGTCGAGCAGTGAATGCCATTTGCTTGATATTCTGCTAATGTGTGTATCACAATGAAATGAGAAGGTGGTCAAGTGTTTATCTCATTCAGTTCAGCAAATTGGAAGAAATCCACAATGGGTTCCAAAGTTTCTCGCAATACCTTGGAGCAGTGAATGCAATTTGTGTGATATTTTGCCAGTGTGTGTAGCTCAATGAAATAAGATAATGGTAAAGTTCTTATCTCGATGACTTCAGCAAGTTGGAAGAAATCCTCAATATATTCCAAAGTTTGTCTGAATACCTTCGAGTAGTGAATGTAATTTGGCTGATATTCTGCCAATGCGTGTATCTCAATGAAATGAGAAAGTTGTATAGTGCTTATCTCGATGAGATGAGCAAGTTGGGGGAAATCCACAATAGGTTCTAAGGTTTCTCTGAATTCCTTCGAGCAATTTGGATGAAATTCTGCCAATGTGTTTATCTCAAAGCAGTGAGATAGTGGTAAAGTACTTATCTCAATGAGTTCAGCAAGTTGAATGAAATCCCCAATAGGTTCCAAAGATTCACTGACTGCCTGCGAGTAATGAATGCCATTTGTCTGATATTCTGCTAATGTGTGTATCACAATGAAATGAGAAAGTGGTCAAGTGTTTATCTCATTCAGTTCAGCAAATTGGAAGAAATCCACAATAGGTTTCAAAGTTTCTCGCAATACCTTCGAGTAGTGAATGCAATTTGGCTGTTATTCTGCCAATGCGTGTATCTCAATGAAATGAGAAGTGGTAAAGTCCTTGTCTCCATGAGTTCAGCAAGTTGCAAGAAATCCACAATCGGTTCCAAAGTTTCTCTGAATACCTTCGAGCAGTGAATGACATTTGTCTGATATTCTGCCAGTGTGTGTATCTCAATGAAATGAGAAAGTTGTATCGTGCTGATCTCGATGAGATCAGCAAGTTGGGGGAAATCCACAATAGGTTCCAACGTTTCTGTGAATACCTTCGAGCAGTGAATGCCATTTGTCTGATATTCTGCGTATGTATGTATTGTCTGATAGTCTGCGTGTGTGTATCTCAATGAAATGAGAAAGTTGTATAGTGCTTATCTCGATGAGATCTTCAAGTTGGGGGAAATCCACAATAGGTTCCAAGGTTTCTCTGAATTCCTTCGAGCAGTGAATGCAATTTGACTGAAATTCTGCCAATGTGTTTATCTCAATGCAATGATACTGTGGTAAAGTCCTGATCTCAATGACTTCAGCAAGTTGAAAGAAATCCCCAATAGGTTCCAAAGATTCACTGACTGCCTGCGAGTAATGAATGCCAATTGCTGATATTCTGCTAATGTGTGTATCACAATGAAATGAGAAAGTGGTCAAGTGTTTATCTCATTCAGTTCAGCAAATTGGAAGAAATCCACAATAGGTTCCAAAGTTTCTCGCAATACCTTGGAGCAGTGAATGCCATTTGTCTGATATTCTGCCAATGCGTGTATCTCAATGAAATGAGAAAGTTGTATAGTGCTTATCTCGATGACTTCAGCAAGTTGGAAGAAATTCGCAATTGGTTCCAAAGTTTCTCTGAATACCTTCGAGTAGTGAATGCAATTTGGCTGATATTCTGTCTATGCGTGTATCTCAATGAAATGAGAAAGTTGTATAGTGCTTATCTCGATGAGTTGAGCAAGTTGGGGGAAATCCACAATAGGTTCTAAGGTTTCTCTGAATTCCTTCGAGCAATTTGGATGAAATTCTGCCAATGTGTTTATCTCAATGAATTGAGAAAATGGTAAAGTCCTTATCTCAATGAGTTCAGCAAGTTGTAAGGTATCCCCAATAGGTTCCAAAGATTCACTGAATGCCTTGGAGCAGTGAATGAACTTTGGTTGATACTCTGCCAATGCGTGTATCTCAATGAAATGAGAAAGCGGTAAAGTATTTGTCTCCACGAGTTCAGCAAGTTGCAAGAAATCCACAATCGCTTCCAAAGTTCTCTGAATACAGTCGAGCAGTGAATGCCATTGGCTGTTATCCTGTCTATGCGTGTATCCCAATGAAATGAGAAAGTGGTAAAGTCCTTGTCTCCATGAGTTCAGCAAGTTGCAAGAAATCCACAATCGGTTCCAAAGTACTCTGAATACCTTCGAGCAGTGAATGCCATTTGTCTGATATTCTGCCAGTGTGTGTATCTCAATGAAATGAGAAAGTTGTATAGTGCTTATCTCGATGAGATCTTCAAGTTGGGGGAAATCCACAATAGGTTCCAAGGTTTCTCTGAATTCCTTCGAGCAGTGAATGCAATTTGACTGAAATTCTGCCAATGTGTTTATGTCAATGCAATGAGATAGTGGTAAAGTCCTGATCTCAATGAGTTCAGCAAGTTGAAAGAAATCCCCAATAGGTTCCAAAGATTCACTGACTGCCTGCGAGTAATGAATGCCATTTGCCTCATATTCTGCTAATGTGTGTATCACAATGAAATGAGAAAGTGGTCAAGTGTTTATCTCATTCAGTTCAGCAAATTGGAAGAAATCCACAATAGGTTCCAAAGTTTCTCGCAATACCTTGGAGCAGTGAATGCCATTTGTCTGATTTTCTGCCAATGCGTGTATCTCAATGAAAGGAGAAAGTTGTATAATGCTTATCTCGATGACTTCAGCAAGTTGGAAGAAATCCGCAATAGGTTCCAAAGGTTCTCTGAATACCTTCGAGTAGTGAATGCAATTTGGCTGATATTCTGCCAATGCGTGTATGTCAATGAAATGAGAAAGTTGTATAGTGCTTATCTCGATGAGATCAGCAAGTTGGGGGAAATCCACAATAGGTTCTAAGGTTTCTCTGAATTCCTTCGAGCAATTTGGATGAAATTCTGCCAATGTGTTTATCTCAATGCAATGAGATAGTGGTAAAGTCCTTATCTCAATGAGTTCAGCAAGTTGAGAGAAATCACCAATAGGTTCCAAAGATTCACTGACTGCCTGCGAGTAATGAATGCCATTTGCCTGATATTCTGCTAATGTGTGTATCACAATGAAATGAGAAAGTGGTCAAGTGTTTATCTCATTCAGTTCAGCAAATTGGAAGAAATCCACAATAGGTTCCAAAGTTTCTCGCAATACCTTCGAGTAGTGAATGCAATTTGGTTGATATTCTGCCAATGCGTGTATCTCAATGAAATGAGAAAGTTATATAGTGCTTATCTCGATGACTTCAGCAAGTTGGAAGAAATCCGCAATAGGTTCCAAAGTTTCTCTGAATACCTTCGAGTAGTGAATGCAATTTGGCTGATATTCTGCCAATGCGTGTATCTCAATGAAATGAGAAAGTTGTCTTGTGCTTATCTCGATGAGTTCAGCAAGTTGGGGGAAAGCCACAATCGGTTCGAAGGTTTCTCTGAATTCCTTCGAGCAATTTGGATGAAATTCTGCCAATGTGTTTATCTCAATGATTTGAGAAAATGGTAAAGTCTTTATCTCAATGAGTTCAGCAAGTTGTAAGATATCCCCAATAGGTTCCAAAGATTAACTGAATGCCTTGGAGCAGTGAATGAACTTTGGTTGATACTCTGCCAATGCGTGTATCTCAATGAAATGAGAAAGTGGTAAAGTCTTTGTCTCCACGAGTTCAGCAAGTTGCAAGAAATCCACAATCGGTTCCAAAGTTTCTCTGAATACAGTCGAGCAGTGAATGCCATTGGATGTTATTCTGTCTATGCGTGTATCCCAATGAAATGAGAAAGTGGTAAAGTCCTTGTCTCCATGAGTTCAGCAAGTTGCAAGAAATCCACAATCGGTTCCAAAGTTTCTGTGATTACCTTCGAGCAGTGAATGCCATTTGTCTGATATTCTGCCAGTGTGTGTATCTCAATGAAATGAGAAAGTTGTATAGTGCTTATCTCGATGAGATCTTCAAGTTGGGGGAAATCCACAATAGGTTCTAAGGTTTCTCTGAATTCCTTCGAGCAATTTGGATGAAATTCTGCCAATGTGTTTATCTCAATGCAATGAGATAGTGGTAAAATCCTTATCTCAATGAGTTCAGCAAGTTGAAAGAAATCACCAATAGGTTCCAAAGATTCACTGACTGCCTGCGAGTAATGAATGCCATTTGCCTGATATTCTGCTAATGTGTGTATCACAATGGAATGAGAAAGTGGTCAAGTGTTTATCTCATTCAGTTCAGCAAATTGGAAGAAATCCACAATAGGTTCCAAAGTTTCTCGCAATACCTTCGAGTAGTGAATGCAATTTGGCTGATATTCTGCCAATGCGTGTATCTCAATGAAATGAGAGAGTTGTATAGTGCTTATCTCGATGACTTCAGCAAGTTGGAAGAAATCCGCAATAGGTTCCAAAGTTTCTCTGAATACAGTCGAGCAGTGAATGCCATTGGCTGTTATTCTGTGTATGCGTTTATGTCAATGAAATGAGAAAGTTGTATAGTGCTTATCTCGATGAGATCAGCAAGTTGGGGGAAATCCACAATAGGTTCTAAGGTTTCTCTGAATTCCTTCGAGCAATTTGGATGAAATTCTGCCAATGTGTTTATCTCAATGCAATGAGATAGTGGTAAAGTCCTTATCTCAATGAGTTCAGCACGTTGAAAGAAATCACCAATAGGTTCCAAACATTCACTGACTGCCTGCGAGTAATGAATGCCATTTGCCTGATATTCTGCTAATGTGTGTATCACTATGAAATGAGAAAGTGGTCAAGTGTTTATCTCATTCAGTTCAGCAAATTGGAAGAAATCCACAATAGGTTCCAATGTTTCTCGCAATACCTTCGAGTAGTGAATGCAATTTGGCTGTTATTCTGCCAATGCGTGTATCTCAATGAAATGAGAAAGTTATATAGTGCTAATCTCGATGACTTCAGCAAGTTGGAAGAAATCCGCAATAGGTTCCAAAGTTTCTCTGAATACCTTCGAGTAGTGAATGCAATTTGGCTGATATTCTGCCAATGCGTGTATCTCAATGAAATGAGAAAGTTGTATCGTGCTTATCTCGATGAGTTCAGCAAGTTGGGGGAAATCCACAATAGGTTCTAAGGTTTCTCCGAATTCCTTCGAGCAATTTGGATGAAATTCTGCCAATGTGTTTATGTCAATGAATTGAGAAAGTGGTAAAGTCCTTATCTCAATGAGTTCAGCAAGTTGTAAGATATCCCCAATAGGTTCCAAAGATTCACTGAATGCCTTGGAGCAGTGAATGAACTTTGGCTGATACTCTGCCAATGCGTGTATCTCAATGAAATCAGAAAGTGGTAAAGTCTTTGTCTCCATGAGTTCAGCAAGTTGAAAGAAATCCACAATCAGTTCCAAAGTTTCTCTGAATACAGTCGAGCAGTGAATGCCATTGGCTGTTATTCTGTCTATGCGTGTATCCCAATGAAATGAGAAAGTGGTAAAGTCCTTGTCTCCATGAGTTCAGCAAGTTGCAAGAAATCCACAATCGGTTCCAAAGTTTCTCTGAATACCTTCGAGCAGTGAATGACATTTGTCTGATATTCTGCCAGTGTGTGTATCTCAATGAAATGAGAAAGTTGTATAGTGCTTATCTCGATGAGATCAGCAAGTTGGGGGAAATCCACAATAGGTTCCAAGGTTTCTGTGAATACCTTCGAGCAGTGAATGCCATTTGTCTGATATTCTGCCAGTGTGTGTATCTCAATGAAATGAGAAAGTTGTATAGTGCTTATCTCGATGACTTCAGCAAGTTGGAAGAAATCCGCAATAGGTTCCAAAGTTTCTCTGAATACAGTCGAGCAGTGAATGCCATTGGCTGTTATTCTGTCTATGCGTGTATGTCAATGAAATGAGAAAGTTGTATAGTGCTTATCTCGATGAGATCAGCAAGTTGGGGGAAATCCACAATAGGTTCTAATTTTTCTCTGAATTCCTTCGAGCAATTTGGATGAAATTCTGCCAATGTGTTTATCTCAATGCAATGAGATAGTGGTAAAGTCCTTATCTCAATGAGTTCAGCAAGTTGAAAGAAATCCCCAATAGGTTCCAAAGATTCACTGACTGCCTGCGAGTAATGAATGCCATTTGCTTGATATTCTGCTAATGTGTGTATCACAATGAAATGAGAAGGTGGTCAAGTGTTTATCTCATTCAGTTCAGCAAATTGGAAGAAATCCACAATAGCTTCCAAAGTTTCTCGCAATACCTTGGAGCAGTGAATGCAATTTGTGTGATATTTTGCCAGTGTGTGTAGCTCAATGAAATGAGATAATGGTAAAGTTCTTATCTCGATGACTTCAGCAAGTTGGAAGAAATCCTCAATATATTCCAAAGTTTGTCTGAATACCTTCGAGTAGTGAATGTAATTTGGCTGATATTCTGCCAATGCGTGTATCTCAATGAAATGAGAAAGTTGTATAGTGCTTATCTCGATGAGATGAGCAAGTTGGGGGAAATCCACAATAGGTTCTAAGGTTTCTCTGAATTCCTTCGAGCAATTTGGATGAAATTCTGCCAATGTGTTTATCTCAAAGCAGTGAGATAGTGGTAAAGTACTTATCTCAATGAGTTCAGCAAGTTGAATGAAATCCCCAATAGGTTCCAAAGATTCACTGACTGCCTGCGAGTAATGAATGCCATTTGCCTGATATTCTGCTAATGTGTGTATCACAATGAAATGAGAAAGTGGTCAAGTGTTTATCTCATTCAGTTCAGCAAATTGGAAGAAATCCACAATAGGTTCCAAAGTTTCTCGCAATACCTTCGAGTAGTGAATGCAATTTGGCTGTTATTCTGCCAATGCGTGTATCTCAATGAAATGAGAAAGTTGTATAGTGCTTATCTCGATGACTTCAGCAAGTTGGAAGAAATTCGCAATTGGTTCCAAAGTTTCTCTGAATACCTTCGAGTAGTGAATGCAATTTGGCTGATATTCTGTCTATGCGTGTATCTCAATGAAATGAGAAAGTTGTATAGTGCTTATCTCGATGAGTTGAGCAAGTTGGGGGAAATCCACAATAGGTTCTAAGGTTTCTCTGAATTCCTTCGAGCAATTTGGATGAAATTCTGCCAATGTGTTTATCTCAATGAATTGAGAAAATGGTAAAGTCCTTATCTCAATGAGTTCAGCAAGTTGTAAGGTATCCCCAATAGGTTCCAAAGATTCACTGAATGCCTTGGAGCAGTGAATGAACTTTGGTTGATACTCTGCCAATGCGTGTATCTCAATGAAATGAGAAAGCGGTAAAGTATTTGTCTCCACGAGTTCAGCAAGTTGCAAGAAATCCACAATCGCTTCCAAAGTTCTCTGAATACAGTCGAGCAGTGAATGCCATTGGCTGTTATCCTGTCTATGCGTGTATCCCAATGAAATGAGAAAGTGGTAAAGTCCTTGTCTCCATGAGTTCAGCAAGTTGCAAGAAATCCACAATCGGTTCCAAAGTACTCTGAATACCTTCGAGCAGTGAATGCCATTTGTCTGATATTCTGCCAGTGTGTGTATCTCAATGAAATGAGAAAGTTGTATAGTGCTTATCTCGATGAGATCTTCAAGTTGGGGGAAATCCACAATAGGTTCCAAGGTTTCTCTGAATTCCTTCGAGCAGTGAATGCAATTTGACTGAAATTCTGCCAATGTGTTTATGTCAATGCAATGAGATAGTGGTAAAGTCCTGATCTCAATGAGTTCAGCAAGTTGAAAGAAATCCCCAATAGGTTCCAAAGATTCACTGACTGCCTGCGAGTAATGAATGCCATTTGCCTCATATTCTGCTAATGTGTGTATCACAATGAAATGAGAAAGTGGTCAAGTGTTTATCTCATTCAGTTCAGCAAATTGGAAGAAATCCACAATAGGTTCCAAAGTTTCTCGCAATACCTTGGAGCAGTGAATGCCATTTGTCTGATTTTCTGCCAATGCGTGTATCTCAATGAAAGGAGAAAGTTGTATAATGCTTATCTCGATGACTTCAGCAAGTTGGAAGAAATCCGCAATAGGTTCCAAAGTTTCTCTGAATACCTTCGAGTAGTGAATGCAATTTGGCTGATATTCTGCCAATGCGTGTATGTCAATGAAATGAGAAAGTTGTATAGTGCTTATCTCGATGAGATCAGCAAGTTGGGGGAAATCCACAATAGGTTCTAAGGTTTCTCTGAATTCCTTCGAGCAATTTGGATGAAATTCTGCCAATGTGTTTATCTCAATGCAATGAGATAGTGGTAAAGTCCTTATCTCAATGAGTTCAGCAAGTTGAGAGAAATCACCAATAGGTTCCAAAGATTCACTGACTGCCTGCGAGTAATGAATGCCATTTGCCTGATATTCTGCTAATGTGTGTATCACAATGAAATGAGAAAGTGGTCAAGTGTTTATCTCATTCAGTTCAGCAAATTGGAAGAAATCCACAATAGGTTCCAAAGTTTCTCGCAATACCTTCGAGTAGTGAATGCAATTTGGCTGATATTCTGCCAATGCGTGTATCTCAATGAAATGAGAAAGTTATATAGTGCTTATCTCGATGACTTCAGCAAGTTGGAAGAAATCCGCAATAGGTTCCAAAGTTTCTCTGAATACCTTCGAGTAGTGAATGCAATTTGGCTGATATTCTGCCAATGCGTGTATCTCAATGAAATGAGAAAGTTGTCTTGTGCTTATCTCGATGAGTTCAGCAAGTTGGGGGAAAGCCACAATCGGTTCGAAGGTTTCTCTGAATTCCTTCGAGCAATTTGGATGAAATTCTGCCAATGTGTTTATCTCAATGATTTGAGAAAATGGTAAAGTCTTTATCTCAATGAGTTCAGCAAGTTGTAAGATATCCCCAATAGGTTCCAAAGATTAACTGAATGCCTTGGAGCAGTGAATGAACTTTGGTTGATACTCTGCCAATGCGTGTATCTCAATGAAATGAGAAAGTGGTAAAGTCTTTGTCTCCACGAGTTCAGCAAGTTGCAAGAAATCCACAATCGGTTCCAAAGTTTCTCTGAATACAGTCGAGCAGTGAATGCCATTGGATGTTATTCTGTCTATGCGTGTATCCCAATGAAATGAGAAAGTGGTAAAGTCCTTGTCTCCATGAGTTCAGCAAGTTGCAAGAAATCCACAATCGGTTCCAAAGTTTCTGTGATTACATTCGAGCAGTGAATGCCATTTGTCTGATATTCTGCCAGTGTGTGTATCTCAATGAAATGAGAAAGTTGTATAGTGCTTATCTCGATGAGATCTTCAAGTTGGGGGAAATCCACAATAGGTTCTAAGGTTTCTCTGAATTCCTTCGAGCAATTTGGATGAAATTCTGCCAATGTGTTTATCTCAATGCAATGAGATAGTGGTAAAATCCTTATCTCAATGAGTTCAGCAAGTTGAAAGAAATCACCAATAGGTTCCAAAGATTCACTGACTGCCTGCGAGTAATGAATGCCATTTGCCTGATATTCTGCTAATGTGTGTATCACAATGGAATGAGAAAGTGGTCAAGTGTTTATCTCATTCAGTTCAGCAAATTGGAAGAAATCCACAATAGGTTCCAAAGTTTCTCGCAATACCTTCGAGTAGTGAATGCAATTTGGCTGATATTCTGCCAATGCGTGTATCTCAATGAAATGAGAGAGTTGTATAGTGCTTATCTCGATGACTTCAGCAAGTTGGAAGAAATCCGCAATAGGTTCCAAAGTTTCTCTGAATACAGTCGAGCAGTGAATGCCATTGGCTGTTATTCTGTGTATGCGTTTATGTCAATGAAATGAGAAAGTTGTATAGTGCTTATCTCGATGAGATCAGCAAGTTGGGGGAAATCCACAATAGGTTCTAAGGTTTCTCTGAATTCCTTCGAGCAATTTGGATGAAATTCTGCCAATGTGTTTATCTCAATGCAATGAGATAGTGGTAAAGTCCTTATCTCAATGAGTTCAGCACGTTGAAAGAAATCACCAATAGGTTCCAAACATTCACTGACTGCCTGCGAGTAATGAATGCCATTTGCCTGATATTCTGCTAATGTGTGTATCACTATGAAATGAGAAAGTGGTCAAGTGTTTATCTCATTCAGTTCAGCAAATTGGAAGAAATCCACAATAGGTTCCAATGTTTCTCGCAATACCTTCGAGTAGTGAATGCAATTTGGCTGTTATTCTGCCAATGCGTGTATCTCAATGAAATGAGAAAGTTATATAGTGCTAATCTCGATGACTTCAGCAAGTTGGAAGAAATCCGCAATAGGTTCCAAAGTTTCTCTGAATACCTTCGAGTAGTGAATGCAATTTGGCTGATATTCTGCCAATGCGTGTATCTCAATGAAATGAGAAAGTTGTATCGTGCTTATCTCGATGAGTTCAGCAAGTTGGGGGAAATCCACAATAGGTTCTAAGGTTTCTCCGAATTCCTTCGAGCAATTTGGATGAAATTCTGCCAATGTGTTTATGTCAATGAATTGAGAAAGTGGTAAAGTCCTTATCTCAATGAGTTCAGCAAGTTGTAAGATATCCCCAATAGGTTCCAAAGATTCACTGAATGCCTTGGAGCAGTGAATGAACTTTGGCTGATACTCTGCCAATGCGTGTATCTCAATGAAATCAGAAAGTGGTAAAGTCTTTGTCTCCATGAGTTCAGCAAGTTGAAAGAAATCCACAATCAGTTCCAAAGTTTCTCTGAATACAGTCGAGCAGTGAATGCCATTGGCTGTTATTCTGTCTATGCGTGTATCCCAATGAAATGAGAAAGTGGTAAAGTCCTTGTCTCCATGAGTTCAGCAAGTTGCAAGAAATCCACAATCGGTTCCAAAGTTTCTCTGAATACCTTCGAGCAGTGAATGACATTTGTCTGATATTCTGCCAGTGTGTGTATCTCAATGAAATGAGAAAGTTGTATAGTGCTTATCTCGATGAGATCAGCAAGTTGGGGGAAATCCACAATAGGTTCCAAGGTTTCTGTGAATACCTTCGAGCAGTGAATGCCATTTGTCTGATATTCTGCCAGTGTGTGTATCTCAATGAAATGAGAAAGTTGTATAGTGCTTATCTCGATGACTTCAGCAAGTTGGAAGAAATCCGCAATAGGTTCCAAAGTTTCTCTGAATACAGTCGAGCAGTGAATGCCATTGGCTGTTATTCTGTCTATGCGTGTATGTCAATGAAATGAGAAAGTTGTATAGTGCTTATCTCGATGAGATCAGCAAGTTGGGGGAAATCCACAATAGGTTCTAATTTTTCTCTGAATTCCTTCGAGCAATTTGGATGAAATTCTGCCAATGTGTTTATCTCAATGCAATGAGATAGTGGTAAAGTCCTTATCTCAATGAGTTCAGCAAGTTGAAAGAAATCCCCAATAGGTTCCAAAGATTCACTGACTGCCTGCGAGTAATGAATGCCATTTGCTTGATATTCTGCTAATGTGTGTATCACAATGAAATGAGAAGGTGGTCAAGTGTTTATCTCATTCAGTTCAGCAAATTGGAAGAAATCCACAATAGCTTCCAAAGTTTCTCGCAATACCTTGGAGCAGTGAATGCAATTTGTGTGATATTTTGCCAGTGTGTGTAGCTCAATGAAATGAGATAATGGTAAAGTTCTTATCTCGATGACTTCAGCAAGTTGGAAGAAATCCTCAATATATTCCAAAGTTTGTCTGAATACCTTCGAGTAGTGAATGTAATTTGGCTGATATTCTGCCAATGCGTGTATCTCAATGAAATGAGAAAGTTGTATAGTGCTTATCTCGATGAGATGAGCAAGTTGGGGGAAATCCACAATAGGTTCTAAGGTTTCTCTGAATTCCTTCGAGCAATTTGGATGAAATTCTGCCAATGTGTTTATCTCAAAGCAGTGAGATAGTGGTAAAGTACTTATCTCAATGAGTTCAGCAAGTTGAATGAAATCCCCAATAGGTTCCAAAGATTCACTGACTGCCTGCGAGTAATGAATGCCATTTGTCTGATATTCTGCTAATGTGTGTATCACAATGAAATGAGAAAGTGGTCAAGTGTTTATCTCATTCAGTTCAGCAAATTGGAAGAAATCCACAATAGGTTCCAAAGTTTCTCGCAATACCTTCGAGTAGTGAATGCAATTTGGCTGTTATTCTGCCAATGCGTGTATCTCAATGAAATGAGAAGTGGTAAAGTCCTTGTCTCCATGAGTTCAGCAAGTTGCAAGAAATCCACAATCGGTTCCAAAGTTTCTCTGAATACCTTCGAGCAGTGAATGACATTTGTCTGATATTCTGCCAGTGTGTGTATCTCAATGAAATGAGAAAGTTGTATCGTGCTGATCTCGATGAGATCAGCAAGTTGGGGGAAATCCACAATAGGTTCCAACGTTTCTGTGAATACCTTCGAGCAGTGAATGCCATTTGTCTGATATTCTGCGTATGTATGTATTGTCTGATATTCTGCGTGTGTGTATCTCAATGAAATGAGAAAGTTGTATAGTGCTTATCTCGATGAGATCTTCAAGTTGGGGGAAATCCACAATAGGTTCCAAGGTTTCTCTGAATTCCTTCGAGCAGTGAATGCAATTTGACTGAAATTCTGCCAATGTGTTTATCTCAATGCAATGAGATAGTGGTAAAGTCCTGATCTCAATGAGTTCAGCAAGTTGAAAGAAATCCCCAATAGGTTCCAAAGATTCACTGACTGCCTGCGAGTAATGAATGCCATTTGCCTCATATTCTGCTAATGTGTGTATCACAATGAAATGAGAAAGTGGTCAAGTGTTTATCTCATTCAGTTCAGCAAATTGGAAGAAATCCACAATAGGTTCCAAAGTTTCTCGCAATACCTTGGAGCAGTGAATGCCATTTGTCTGATTTTCTGCCAATGCGTGTATCTCAATGAAAGGAGAAAGTTGTATAATGCTCATCTCGATGACTTCAGCAAGTTGGAAGAAATCCGCAATAGGTTCCAAAGTTTCTCTGAATACCTTCGAGTAGTGAATGCAATTTGGCTGATATTCTGCCAATGCGTGTATGTCAATGAAATGAGAAAGTTGTATAGTGCTTATCTCGATGAGATCAGCAAGTTGGGGGAAATCCACAATAGGTTCTAAGGTTTCTCTGAATTCCTTCGAGCAATTTGGATGAAATTCTGCCAATGTGTTTATCTCAATGCAATGAGATAGTGGTAAAGTCCTTATCTCAATGAGTTCAGCAAGTTGAGAGAAATCACCAATAGGTTCCAAAGATTCACTGATTGCCTGCGAGTAATGAATGCCATTTGCCTGATATTCTGCTAATGTGTGTATCACAATGAAATGAGAAAGTGGTCAAGTGTTTATCTCATTCAGTTCAGCAAATTGGAAGAAATCCACAATAGGTTCCAAAGTTTCTCGCAATACCTTCGAGTAGTGAATGCAATTTGGCTGATATTCTGCCAATGCGTGTATCTCAATGAAATGAGAAAGTTATATAGTGCTTATCTCGATGACTTCAGCAAGTTGGAAGAAATCCGCAATAGGTTCCAAAGTTTCTCTGAATACCTTCGAGTAGTGAATGCAATTTGGCTGATAATCTGCCAATGCGTGTATCTCAATGAAATGAGAAAGTTGTCTTGTGCTTATCTCGATGAGTTCAGCAAGTTGGGGGAAATCCACAATAGGTTCTCAGGTTTCTCTGAATTCCTTCGAGCAATTTGGATGAAATTCTGCCAATGTGTTTATCTCAATGAATTGAGAAAGTGGTAAAGTCCTTATCTCAATAAGTTCAGCAAGTTGTAAGATATCCCCAATAGGTTCCAAAGATTCACTGAATGCCTTGGAGCAGTGAATGAACTTTGGCTGATACTCTGCCAATGCGTGTATCTCAATGAAATGAGAAAGTGGTAAAGTCTTTGTCTCCATGAGTTCAGCAAGTTGAAAGAAATCCACAATCAGTTCCAAAGTTTCTCTGAATACAGTCGAGCAGTGAATGCCATTGGCTGTTATTCTGTCTATGCGTGTATCCCAATGAAATGAGAAAGTGGTAAAGTCCTTGTCTCCATGAGTTCAGCAAGTTGCAAGAAATCCACAATCGGTTCCAAAGTTTCTCTGAATACCTTCGAGCAGTGAATGCCATATGTCTGATATTCTGCCATTGTGTGTATCTCAATGAAATGAGAAAGTTGTATAGTGCTTATCTCGATGAGAGCAGCAAGTTGGGGGAAATCCACAATAGGTTCCAAGGTTTCTGTGAATACCTTCGAGCAGTGAATGCCATTTGTCTGATATTCTGCCAGTGTGTGTATCTCAATGAAATGAGAAAGTTGTATAGTGCTTATCTCGATGAGATCTTCAAGTTGGGGGAAATCCACAATAGGTTCCAAGGTTTCTCTGAATTCCTTCGAGCAGTGAATGCAATTTGACTGAAATTCTGCCAATGTGTTTATCTCAATGCAATGAGATAGTGGTAAAGTCCTGATCTCAATGAGTTCAGCAAGTTGAAAGAAATCCCCAATAGGTTCCAAAGATTCACTGACTGCCTGCGAGTAATGAATGCCATTTGCCTCATATTCTGCTAATGTGTGTATCACAATGAAATGAGAAAGTGGTCAAGTGTTTATCTCATTCAGTTCAGCAAATTGGAAGAAATCCACAATAGGTTCCAAAGTTTCTCGCAATACCTTGGAGCAGTGAATGCCATTTGTCTGATTTTCTGCCAATGCGTGTATCTCAATGAAAGGAGAAAGTTGTATAATGCTCATCTCGATGACTTCAGCAAGTTGGAAGAAATCCGCAATAGGTTCCAAAGTTTCTCTGAATACCTTCGAGTAGTGAATGCAATTTGGCTGATATTCTGCCAATGCGTGTATGTCAATGAAATGAGAAAGTTGTATAGTGCTTATCTCGATGAGATCAGCAAGTTGGGGGAAATCCACAATAGGTTCTAAGGTTTCTCTGAATTCCTTCGAGCAATTTGGATGAAATTCTGCCAATGTGTTTATCTCAATGCAATGAGATAGTGGTAAAGTCCTTATCTCAATGAGTTCAGCAAGTTGAGAGAAATCACCAATAGGTTCCAAAGATTCACTGATTGCCTGCGAGTAATGAATGCCATTTGCCTGATATTCTGCTAATGTGTGTATCACAATGAAATGAGAAAGTGGTCAAGTGTTTATCTCATTCAGTTCAGCAAATTGGAAGAAATCCACAATAGGTTCCAAAGTTTCTCGCAATACCTTCGAGTAGTGAATGCAATTTGGCTGATATTCTGCCAATGCGTGTATCTCAATGAAATGAGAAAGTTATATAGTGCTTATCTCGATGACTTCAGCAAGTTGGAAGAAATCCGCAATAGGTTCCAAAGTTTCTCTGAATACCTTCGAGTAGTGAATGCAATTTGGCTGATATTCTGCCAATGCGTGTATCTCAATGAAATGAGAAAGTTTTCTTGTGCTTATCTCGATGAGTTCAGCAAGTTGGGGGAAATCCACAATAGGTTCTCAGGTTTCTCTGAATTCCTTCGAGCAATTTGGATGAAATTCTGCCAATGTGTTTATCTCAATGAATTGAGAAAGTGGTAAAGTCCTTATCTCAATAAGTTCAGCAAGTTGTAAGATATCCCCAATAGGTTCCAAAGATTCACTGAATGCCTTGGAGCAGTGAATGAACTTTGGCTGATACTCTGCCAATGCGTGTATCTCAATGAAATGAGAAAGTGGTAAAGTCTTTGTCTCCATGAGTTCAGCAAGTTGAAAGAAATCCACAATCAGTTCCAAAGTTTCTCTGAATACAGTCGAGCAGTGAATGCCATTGGCTGTTATTCTGTCGATGCGTGTATCCCAATGAAATGAGAAAGTGGTAAAGTCCTTGTCTCCATGAGTTCAGCAAGTTGCAAGAAATCCACAATCGGTTCCAAAGTTTCTCTGAATACCTTCGAGCAGTGAATGCCATATGTCTGATATTCTGCCATTGTGTGTATCTCAATGAAATGAGAAAGTTGTATAGTGCTTATCTCGATGAGAGCAGCAAGTTGGGGGAAATCCACAATAGGTTCCAAGGTTTCTGTGAATACCTTCGAGCAGTGAATGCCATTTGTCTGATATTCTGCCAGTGTGTGTATCTCAATGAAATGAGAAAGTTGTATAGTGCTTATCTCGATGAGATCTTCAAGTTGGGGGAAATCCACAATAGGTTCCAAGGTTTCTCTGAATTCCTTCGAGCAGTGAATGCAATTTGACTGAAATTCTGCCAATGTGTTTATCTCAATGCAATGATATAGTGGTAAAGTCCGGATCTCAATGACTTCAGCAAGTTGAAAGAAATCCCCAATAGGTTCCAAAGATTCACTGACTGCCTGCGAGTAATGAATGCCATTTGCCTGATATTCTGCTAATGTGTGTATCACAATGAAATGAGAAAGTGGTCAAGTGTTTATCTCATTCAGTTCAGCAAATTGGAAGAAATCCACAATAGGTTCCAAAGTTTCTCGCAATACCTTGGAGCAGTGAATGCCATTTGTCTGATATTCTGCCAATGCGTGTATCTCAATGAAATGAGAAAGTTGTATAGTGCTTATCTCGATGACTTCAGCAAGTTGGAAGAAATCCGCAATAGGTTCCAAAGTTTCTCTGAGTACCTTCGAGTAGTGAATGCAATTTGGCTGATATTCTGCCAATGCGTGTATCTCAATGAAATGAGAAAGTTGTATAGTGCTTATCTCGATGAGTTCAGCAAGTTGGGGGAAAGCCACAATAGGTTCTAAGGTTTCTCTGAATTCCTTCGAGCAATTTGGATGAAATTCTGCCAATGTGTTTATCTCAATGAATTGAGAAAGTGGTAAAGTCCTTATCTCAATGAGTTCAGCAAGTTGTAAGATATCCCCAATAGGTTCCAAAGATTCACTGAATGCCTTGGAGCAGTGAATGAACTTTGGTTGATACTCTGCCAATGCGTGTATCTCAATGAAATGAGAAAGTGGTAAAGTCTTTGTCTCCATGAGTTCAGCAAGTTGAAAGAAATCCACAATCGGTTCAAAGTTTCTCTGAATACAGTCGAGCAGTGAATGCCATTGGCTGTTATTCTGTCTATGCGTGTATCCCAATGAAAAGAGGAAGTGGTAATGTCCTTGTCTCCATGAGTTCAGCAAGTTGCAAGAAATCCACAATAGGTTCCAAAGTTTCTGTGAATACCTTCGAGCAGTGAATGCCATTTGTCTGATATTCTGCCAGTGTGTGTATCTCAATGAAATGAGAAAGTTGTATAGTGCTTATCTCGATGAGATCTTCAAGTTGGGGGAAATCCACAATACGATCCAAGGTTTCTCTGAATTCCTTCGAGCAGTGAATGCAATTTGACTGAAATTCTGCCAATGTGTTTATCTCAATGCAATGATATAGTGGTAAAGTCCTGATCTCAATGAGTTCAGCAAGTTGAAAGAAATCCCCAATAGGTTCCAAAGATTCACTGACTGCCTGCGAGTAATGAATGCCATTTGCCTGATATTCTGCTAATGTGTGTATTACAATGAAATGAGAAAGTGGTCAAGTGTTTATCTCATTCAGTTCAGCAAATTGGAAGAAATCCACAATAGGTTCCAAAGTTTCTCGCAATACCTTGGAGCAGTGAATGCCATTTGTCTGATATTCTGCCAATGCGTGTATCTCAATGAAATGAGAAAGTTGTATAGTGCTTATCTCGATGACTTCAGCAAGTTGGAAGAAATCCGCAATAGGTACCAAAGTTTCTCTGAATACAGTCGAGCAGTGAATGCCATTGGCATTCTGTCTATGCGTGTATCCCAATGAAATGAGAAAGTTGTATAGTGCTTATCTCAATGAGATCAGCAAGTTGGGGGAAATCCACAATAGGTTCTAAGGTTTCTCTGAATTCCTTCGAGCAATTTGAATGAAATTCTGCCAATGTGTTTATCTCAATGCAATGAGATAGTGGTAAAGTCCTTATCTCAATGAGTTCAGCAAGTTGAAAGAAATCACCAATAGGTTCCAAAGATTCACTGACTACCTGCGAGTAATGAATGCCATTTGCCTGATATTCTGCTAATGTGTGTATCACAATGAAATGAGAAAGTGGTCAAGTGTTTATCTCATTCAGTTCAGCAAATTGGAAGAAATCCACAATAGGTTCCAAAGTTTCTCGCAATACCTTCGAGTAGCGAATGCAATTTGGCTGATATTCTGCCAATGCGTGTATCTCAATGAAATGAGAGAGTTGTATAGTGCTTATCTCGATGACTTCAGCAAGTTGGAAGAAATCCGCAATAGGTTCCAAAGTTTCTCTGAATACCTTCGAGTAGTGAATGCAATTTGGCTGATATTCTGCCAATGCGTGTATCTCAATGAAATGAGAAAGTTGTATAGTGCTTATCTCGATGAGTTCAGCAAGTTGGGGGAAATCCACAATAGGTTCTAAGGTTTCTCTGAATTCCTTCGAGCAATTTGGATGAAATTCTGCCAATGTGTTTATCTCAATGAATTGAGAAAGTGGTAAAGTCCTTATCTCAATGAGTTCAGCAAGTTGTAAGATATCCCCAATAGGTTCCAAAGATTCACTGAATGCCTTGGAGCAGTGAATGAACTTTGGCTGATACTCTGCCAATGCGTGTATCTCAATGAAATGAGAAAGTGGTAAAGTCTTTGTCTCCATGAGTTCAGCAAGTTGAAAGAAATCCACAATCAGTTCCAAAGTTTCTCTGAATACAGTCGAGCAGTGAATGCCATTGGCTGTTATTCTGTCTATGCGTGTATCCCAATGAAATGAGAAAGTGGTAAAGTCCTTGTCTCCATGAGTTCAGCAAGTTGCAAGAAATCCACAATCGGTTCCAAAGTTTCTCTGAATACCTTCGAGCAGTGAATGCCATATGTCTGATATTCTGCCATTGTGTGTATCTCAATGAAATGAGAAAGTTGTATAGTGCTTATCTCGATGAGAGCAGCAAGTTGGGGGAAATCCACAATAGGTTCCAAGGTTTCTGTGAATACCTTCGAGCAGTGAATGCCATTTGTCTGATATTCTGCCAGTGTGTGTATCTCAATGAAATGAGAAAGTTGTATAGTGCTTATCTCGATGAGATCTTCAAGTTGGGGGAAATCCACAATAGGTTCCAAGGTTTCTCTGAATTCCTTCGAGCAGTGAATGCAATTTGACTGAAATTCTGCCAATGTGTTTATCTCAATGCAATGAGATAGTGGTAAAGTCCTGATCTCAATGAGTTCAGCAAGTTGAAAGAAATCCCCAATAGGTTCCAAAGATTCACTGACTGCCTGCGAGTAATGAATGCCATTTGCCTCATATTCTGCTAATGTGTGTATCACAATGAAATGAGAAAGTGGTCAAGTGTTTATCTCATTCAGTTCAGCAAATTGGAAGAAATCCACAATAGGTTCCAAAGTTTCTCGCAATACCTTGGAGCAGTGAATGCCATTTGTCTGATTTTCTGCCAATGCGTGTATCTCAATGAAAGGAGAAAGTTGTATAATGCTCATCTCGATGACTTCAGCAAGTTGGAAGAAATCCGCAATAGGTTCCAAAGTTTCTCTGAATACCTTCGAGTAGTGAATGCAATTTGGCTGATATTCTGCCAATGCGTGTATGTCAATGAAATGAGAAAGTTGTATAGTGCTTATCTCGATGAGATCAGCAAGTTGGGGGAAATCCACAATAGGTTCTAAGGTTTCTCTGAATTCCTTCGAGCAATTTGGATGAAATTCTGCCAATGTGTTTATCTCAATGCAATGAGATAGTGGTAAAGTCCTTATCTCAATGAGTTCAGCAAGTTGAGAGAAATCACCAATAGGTTCCAAAGATTCACTGATTGCCTGCGAGTAATGAATGCCATTTGCCTGATATTCTGCTAATGTGTGTATCACAATGAAATGAGAAAGTGGTCAAGTGTTTATCTCATTCAGTTCAGCAAATTGGAAGAAATCCACAATAGGTTCCAAAGTTTCTCACAATACCTTCGAGTAGTGAATGCAATTTGGCTGATATTCTGCCAATGCGTGTATCTCAATGAAATGAGAAAGTTATATAGTGCTTATCTCGATGACTTCAGCAAGTTGGAAGAAATCCGCAATAGGTTCCAAAGTTTCTCTGAATACCTTCGAGTAGTGAATGCAATTTGGCTGATATTCTGCCAATGCGTGTATCTCAATGAAATGAGAAAGTTTTCTTGTGCTTATCTCGATGAGTTCAGCAAGTTGGGGGAAATCCACAATAGGTTCTCAGGTTTCTCTGAATTCCTTCGAGCAATTTGGATGAAATTCTGCCAATGTGTTTATCTCAATGAATTGAGAAAGTGGTAAAGTCCTTATCTCAATAAGTTCAGCAAGTTGTAAGATATCCCCAATAGGTTCCAAAGATTCACTGAATGCCTTGGAGCAGTGAATGAACTTTGGCTGATACTCTGCCAATGCGTGTATCTCAATGAAATGAGAAAGTGGTAAAGTCTTTGTCTCCATGAGTTCAGCAAGTTGAAAGAAATCCACAATCAGTTCCAAAGTTTCTCTGAATACAGTCGAGCAGTGAATGCCATTGGCTGTTATTCTGTCGATGCGTGTATCCCAATGAAATGAGAAAGTGGTAAAGTCCTTGTCTCCATGAGTTCAGCAAGTTGCAAGAAATCCACAATCGGTTCCAAAGTTTCTCTGAATACCTTCGAGCAGTGAATGCCATATGTCTGATATTCTGCCATTGTGTGTATCTCAATGAAATGAGAAAGTTGTATAGTGCTTATCTCGATGAGAGCAGCAAGTTGGGGGAAATCCACAATAGGTTCCAAGGTTTCTGTGAATACCTTCGAGCAGTGAATGCCATTTGTCTGATATTCTGCCAGTGTGTGTATCTCAATGAAATGAGAAAGTTGTATAGTGCTTATCTCGATGAGATCTTCAAGTTGGGGGAAATCCACAATAGGTTCCAAGGTTTCTCTGAATTCCTTCGAGCAGTGAATGCAATTTGACTGAAATTCTGCCAATGTGTTTATCTCAATGCAATGATATAGTGGTAAAGTCCGGATCTCAATGACTTCAGCAAGTTGAAAGAAATCCCCAATAGGTTCCAAAGATTCACTGACTGCCTGCGAGTAATGAATGCCATTTGCCTGATATTCTGCTAATGTGTGTATCACAATGAAATGAGAAAGTGGTCAAGTGTTTATCTCATTCAGTTCAGCAAATTGGAAGAAATCCACAATAGGTTCCAAAGTTTCTCGCAATACCTTGGAGCAGTGAATGCCATTTGTCTGATATTCTGCCAATGCGTGTATCTCAATGAAATGAGAAAGTTGTATAGTGCTTATCTCGATGACTTCAGCAAGTTGGAAGAAATCCGCAATAGGTTCCAAAGTTTCTCTGAGTACCTTCGAGTAGTGAATGCAATTTGGCTGATATTCTGCCAATGCGTGTATCTCAATGAAATGAGAAAGTTGTATAGTGCTTATCTCGATGAGTTCAGCAAGTTGGGGGAAAGCCACAATAGGTTCTAAGGTTTCTCTGAATTCCTTCGAGCAATTTGGATGAAATTCTGCCAATGTGTTTATCTCAATGAATTGAGAAAGTGGTAAAGTCCTTATCTCAATGAGTTCAGCAAGTTGTAAGATATCCCCAATAGGTTCCAAAGATTCACTGAATGCCTTGGAGCAGTGAATGAACTTTGGTTGATACTCTGCCAATGCGTGTATCTCAATGAAATGAGAAAGTGGTAAAGTCTTTGCCTCCATGAGTTCAGCAAGTTGAAAGAAATCCACAATCGGTTCAAAGTTTCTCTGAATACAGTCGAGCAGTGAATGCCATTGGCTGTTATTCTGTCTATGCGTGTATCCCAATGAAAAGAGGAAGTGGTAATGTCCTTGTCTCCATGAGTTCAGCAAGTTGCAAGAAATCCACAATAGGTTCCAAAGTTTCTGTGAATACCTTCGAGCAGTGAATGCCATTTGTCTGATATTCTGCCAGTGTGTGTATCTCAATGAAATGAGAAAGTTGTATAGTGCTTATCTCGATGAGATCTTCAAGTTGGGGGAAATCCACAATACGATCCAAGGTTTCTCTGAATTCCTTCGAGCAGTGAATGCAATTTGACTGAAATTCTGCCAATGTGTTTATCTCAATGCAATGATATAGTGGTAAAGTCCTGATCTCAATGACTTCAGCAAGTTGAAAGAAATCCCCAATAGGTTCCAAAGATTCACTGACTGCCTGCGAGTAATGAATGCCATTTGCCTGATATTCTGCTAATGTGTGTATTACAATGAAATGAGAAAGTGGTCAAGTGTTTATCTCATTCAGTTCAGCAAATTGGAAGAAATCCACAATAGGTTCCAAAGTTTCTCGCAATACCTTGGAGCAGTGAATGCCATTTGTCTGATATTCTGCCAATGCGTGTATCTCAATGAAATGAGAAAGTTGTATAGTGCTTATCTCGATGACTTCAGCAAGTTGGAAGAAATCCGCAATAGGTACCAAAGTTTCTCTGAATACAGTCGAGCAGTGAATGCCATTGGCATTCTGTCTATGCGTGTATCCCAATGAAATGAGAAAGTTGTATAGTGCTTATCTCAATGAGATCAGCAAGTTGGGGGAAATCCACAATAGGTTCTAAGGTTTCTCTGAATTCCTTCGAGCAATTTGAATGAAATTCTGCCAATGTGTTTATCTCAATGCAATGAGATAGTGGTAAAGTCCTTATCTCAATGAGTTCAGCAAGTTGAAAGAAATCACCAATAGGTTCCAAAGATTCACTGACTACCTGCGAGTAATGAATGCCATTTGCCTGATATTCTGCTAATGTGTGTATCACAATGAAATGAGAAAGTGGTCAAGTGTTTATCTCATTCAGTTCAGCAAATTGGAAGAAATCCACAATAGGTTCCAAAGTTTCTCGCAATACCTTCGAGTAGCGAATGCAATTTGGCTGATATTCTGCCAATGCGTGTATCTCAATGAAATGAGAGAGTTGTATAGTGCTTATCTCGATGACTTCAGCAAGTTGGAAGAAATCCGCAATAGGTTCCAAAGTTTCTCTGAATACCTTCGAGTAGTGAATGCAATTTGGCTGATATTCTGCCAATGCGTGTATCTCAATGAAATGAGAAAGTTGTATAGTGCTTATCTCGATGAGTTCAGCAAGTTGGGGGAAATCCACAATAGGTTCTAAGGTTTCTCTGAATTCCTTCGAGCAATTTGGATGAAATTCTGCCAATGTGTTTATCTCAATGAATTGAGAAAGTGGTAAAGTCCTTATCTCAATGAGTTCAGCAAGTTGTAAGATATCCCCAATAGGTTCCAAAGATTCACTGAATGCCTTGGAGCAGTGAATGAACTTTGGTTGATACTCTGCCAATGCGTGTATCTCAATGAAATGAGAAAGTGTTGAAGTCTTTGTCTCCATGAGTTCAGCAAGTTGAAAGAAATCCACAATCGGTTCCAAAGTTTCTCTGAATACAGTCGAGCAGTGAATGCCATTGGCTGTTATTCTGTCTATGCGTCTATGCCAATGAAATGAGGAAGTGGTAATGTCCTTGTCTCCATGAGTTCAACAAGTTGCAAGAAATCCACAATCGGTTCCAAAGTTTCTGTGAATACCTTCGAGCAGTGAATGCCATTTGTCTGATATTCTGCCAGTGTGTGTATCTCAATGAAATGAGAAAGTTGTATAGTGCTTATCTCGATGAGATCTTCAAGTTGGGGGAAATCCACAATAGGTTCCAAGGTTTCTCTGAATTCCTTCGAGCAGTGAATGCAATTTGACTGAAATTCTGCCAGTGTGTTTATCTCAATGCAATGATATAGTGGTAAAGTCCTGATCTCAGTGAGTTCAGCAAGTTGCAAGAAATCCCCAATAGGTTCCAAAGATTCACTGACTGCCTGCGAGTAATGAATGCCATTTGCCTGATATTCTGCTAATGTGTGTATCACAATGAAATGAGAAAGTGGTCAAGTGTTTATCTCATTCAGTTCAGCAAATTGGAAGAAATCCACAATAGGTTCCAAAGTTTCTCGCAATACCTTGGAGCAGTGAATGCCATTTGTCTGATATTCTGCCAAGGCGTGTATCTCAATGAAAGGAGAAAGTTGTATAGTGCTTATCTCGATGACTTCAGCAAGTTGGAAGAAATCCGCAATAGGTTCCAACGTTTCTCTGAATACAGTCGAGCATTGAATGCCATTGGCATTCTGTCTATGCGTGTATGTCAATGAAATGAGAAAGTTGTATAGTGCTTATCTCGATTAGATCAGCAAGTTGGGGGAAATCCACAATAGGTTCTAAGGTTTCTCTGAATTCCTTCCAGCAATTTGGATGAAATTCTGCCAATGTGTTTATCTCAATGCAATGAGATAGTGGTAAAGTCCTTATCTCAATGAGTTCAGCAAGTTGAAAGAAATCACCAATAGG
Organism: Prionace glauca; assembly: GCA_037974335.1. Taxonomy (NCBI): domain Eukaryota; kingdom Metazoa; phylum Chordata; class Chondrichthyes; order Carcharhiniformes; family Carcharhinidae; genus Prionace; species Prionace glauca. The sequence continues at coordinate 46,782,598 of CM075747.1, read as the reverse complement.
TTCCAAAGATTCACTGACTGCCTGCGAGTAATTAATGCCATTTGCCTGATATTCTGCTAATGTGTGTATCACAATGAAATGAGAAAGTGGTCAAGTGTTTATCTCATTCAGTTCAGCAAAATGGAAGAAATCCACAATAGGTTCCAAAGTTTCTCGCAATACCTTCGAGTAGTGAATGCAATTTGGCTGATATTCTGCCAATGCGTGTATCTCAATGAAATGAGAAAGTTATATAGTGCTTATCTCGATGACGTCAGCAAGTTGGAAGAAATCCACAATAGGTTCCAAAGTTTCTCTGAATACCTTCGAGTAGTGAATGCAATTTGGCTGATATTCTGCCAATGCGTGTATCTCAATGAAATGAGAAAGTTGTATCGTGCTTATCTCGATGAGTTCAGCAAGTTGGGGGAAATCCACAATAGGTTCCAAGGTTTCTGTGAATACCTTCGAGCAGTGAATGCCATTGGCTGCAATTCTGTCTATGCGTGTATCCCAATGAAATGAGAAAGTGGTAAAGTCCTTGTCTCCATGAGTTCAGCAAGTTGCAAGAAATCCACAATCGGTTCCAAAGTTTCTCTGAATACCTTCGAGCAGTGAATGACATTTGTCTGATATCCTGCCAGTGTGTGTATCTCAATGAAATGAGAAAGTTGTATAGTGCTTATCTCGATGAGATCAGCAAGTTGGGGGAAATCCACAATAGGTTCCAAGGTTTCTGTGAATACCTTCGAGCAGTGAATGCCATTTGTCTGATATTCTGCCAGTGTGTGTATCTCAATGAAATGAGAAAGTTGTATAGTGCTTATCTCGATGAGATCTTCAAGTTGGGGGAAATCCACAATAGGTTCCAAGGTTTGTCTGAATTCCTTCGACCAGTGAATGCAATTTGACTGAAATTCTGCCAATGTGTTTATCTCGATGCAATGAGATAGTGGTAAAGTACTTATCTCAATGAGTTCAGCAAGTTGAAAGAAATCCCCAATTGGTTCCAAAGATTCACTGACTGCCTGCGAGTAGTGAATGCCATTTGCCTGATATTCTGCTAATGTGTGTATCACAATGAAATGAGAAAGTGGTCAAGTGTTTATCTCAGTCAGTTCAGCAAATTGGAAGAAATCCACAATAGGTTCCAAAGTTTCTCGCAATACCTTGGAGCAGTGAATGCCATTTGGCTGATATTTTGCCAGTGTGTGTAGCTCAATGTAATGAGATAATGGTAAAGTTCTTATCTCGATGACTTCAGCAAGTTGGAAGAAATCCGCAATATATTCCAAAGTTTCTCTGAATACCTTCGAGTAGTGAATGTAATTTGACTGATATTCTGCCAATGCGTGTATCTCAATGAAATGAGAAAGTTGTATAGTGCTTATCTCGATGAGATCAGCAAGTTGGGGGAAATCCACAATAGGTTCCAAGGTTTCTCTGAATTCCTTCGACCAGTGAATGCAATTTGACTGAAATTCTGCCAATGTGTTTATCTCGATGCAATGAGATAGTGGTAAAGTACTTATCTCAATGAGTTCAGCAAGTTGAAAGAAATCCCCAATAGGTTCAAAAGATATACTGACTGCCTGCGAGTAATGAATGCCATTTGCTTGATATTCTGCTAATGTTTGTATCACAATGAAATGAGAAAGTGGTCAAGTGTTTATCTCATTCAGTTCAGCAAATTGGAAGAAATCCACAATAGGTTCCAAAGTTTCTCGCAATACTTTGGAGCAGTGAAGGCCATTTGTCTGATATTTTGCCAGTGTGTGTAGCTCAATGAAATGAGATAATGGTAAAGTTCTTATCTCGATGACTTCAGCAAGTTGGAAGAAATCCTCAATATATTCCAAAGTTTGTCTGAATACCTTCGAGTAGTGAATGTAATTTGGCTGATATTCTGCCAATGCGTGTATCTCAATGAAATGAGAAAGTTGTATAGTGCTTATCTCGATGAGATCTTCAAGTTGGGGGAAATCCACAATAGGTTCCAAGGTTTCTCTGAATTCCTTCGAGCAGTGAATGCAATTTGACTGAAATTCTGCCAATGTGTTTATCTCAATGCAATGATATAGTGGTAAAGTCCGGATCTCAATGAGTTCAGCAAGTTGAAAGAAATCCCCAATAGGTTCCAAAGATTCACTGACTGCCTGCGAGTAATGAATGCCATTTGCCTGATATTCTGCTAATGTGTGTATCACAATGAAATGAGAAAGTGGTCAAGTGTTTATCTCATTCAGTTCAGCAAATTGGAAGAAATCCACAATAGGTTCCAAAGTTTCTCGCAGTACCTTGGAGCAGTGAATGCCATTTGTCTGATATTCTGCCAATGCGTGTATCTCAATGAAATGAGAAAGTTGTATAGTGCTTATCTCGATGACTTCAGCAATTTGGAAGAAATTCGCAATAGGTTCCAAAGTTTCTCTGAATACCTTCGAGTAGTGAATGCAATTTGGCTGATATTCTGCCAATGCGTGTATCTCAATGAAATGAGAAAGTTGTATCGTGCTTATCTCGATGAGTTCAGCAAGTTGGGGGAAAGCCACAACAGGTTCTAAGGTTTCTCTGAATTCCTTCGAGCAATTTGGATGAAATTCTGCCAATGTGTTTATCTCAATGAATTGAGAAAGTGGTAAAGTCCTTATCTCAATGAGTTCAGTAAGATATCCCCAATAGGTTCCAAAGATTCACTGAATGCCTTGGAGCAGTGAATGAACTTTGGTTGATACTCTGCCAATGCGTGTATCTCAATGAAATGAGAAAGTGGTAAAGTCTTTGTCTCCATGAGTTCAGCAAGTTGAAAGAAATCCACAATCGGTTCAAAGTTTCTCTGAATACAGTCGAACAGTGAATGCCATTGGCAGTTATTCCGTCTATGCGTGTATCCCAATGAAATGAGGAAGTGGTAATGTCCTTGTCTCCATGAGTTCAGCAAGTTGCAAGAAATCCACAATAGGTTCCAAAGTTTCTGTGAATACCTTCGAGCAGTGAATGCCATTTGTCTGATATTCTGCCAGTGTGTGTATCTCAATGAAATGAGAAAGTTGTATAGTGCTTATCTCGATGAGATCTTCAAGTTGGGGGAAATCCACAATAGGTTCCAAGGTTTCTCTGAATTCCTTCGAGCAGTGAATGCAATTTGACTGAAATTCTGCCAATGTGTTTATCTCAATGCAATGATATAGTGGTAAAGTCCTGATCTCAATGAGTTCAGCAAGTTGAAAGAAATCCCCAATAGGTTCCAAAGATTCACTGACTGCCTGCGAGTAATGAATGCCATTTGCCTGATATTCTGCTAATGTGTGTATTACAATGAAATGAGAAAGTGGTCAAGTGTTTATCACATTCAGTTCAGCAAATTGGAAGAAATCCACAATAGGTTCCAAAGTTTCTCGCAATACCTTGGAGCAGTGAATGCCATTTGTCTGATATTCTGCCAATGCGTGTATCTCAATGAAATGAGAAAGTTGTATAGTGCTTATCTCGATGACTTCAGCAAGTTGGAAGAAATCCGCAATAGGTTCCAAAGTTTCTCTGAATACAGTCGAGCAGTGAATGCCATTGGCATTCTGTCTATGCGTGTATGTCAATGAATGGAGAAAGTTGTATAGTGCTTATCTCGATGAGATCAGCAAGTTGGGGGAAATCCACAATAGGTTCTAAGGTTTCTCTGAATTCCTTCGAGCAATTTGAATGAAATTCTGCCAATGTGTTTATCTCAATGCAATGAGATAGTGGTAAAGTCCTTATCTCAATGAGTTCAGCAAGTTGAAAGAAATCACCAATAGGTTCCAAAGATTCACTGACTACCTGCGAGTAATGAATGCCATTTGCCTGATATTCTGCTAATGTGTGTATCACAATGAAATGAGAAAGTGGTCAAGTGTTTATCTCATTCAGTTCAGCAAATTGGAAGAAATCCACAATAGGTTCCAAAGTTTCTCGCAATACCTTCGAGTAGTGAATGCAATTTGGCTGATATTCTGCCAATGCGTGTATCTCAATGAAATGAGAGAGTTGTATAGTGCTTATCTCGATGACTTCAGCAAGTTGGAAGAAATCCGCAATAGGTTCCAAAGTTTCTCTGAATACCTTCGAGTAATGAATGCAATTTGGCTGATATTCTGCCAATGCGTGTATCTCAATGAAATGAGAATGTTGTATAGTGCTTATCTCGATGAGTTCAGCAAGTTGGGGGAAAACCACAATAGGTTCTAAGGTTTCTCTGAATTCCTTCGAGCAATTTGGATGAAATTCTGCCAATGTGTTTATCTCAATGAATTGAGAAAGTGGTAAAGTCCTTATCTCAATGAGTTCAGCAAGTTGTAAGATATCCCCAATAGGTTCCAAAGATTCACTGAATGCCTTGGAGCAGTGAATGAACTTTGGTTGATACTCTGCCAATGCGTGTATCTCAATGAAATGAGAAAGTGTTAAAGTCTTTGTCTCCATGAGTTCAGCAAGTTGAAAGAAATCCACAATCGGTTCCAAAGTTTCTCTGAATACAGTCGAGCAGTGAATGCCATTGGCTGTTATTCTGTCTATGCGTCTATGCCAATGAAATGAGGAAGTGGTAATGTCCTTGTCTCCATGAGTTCAACAAGGTGCAAGAAATCCACAATCGGTTCCAAAGTTTCTGTGAATACCTTCGAGCAGTGAATGCCATTTGTCTGATATTCTGCCAGTGTGTGTATCTCAATGAAATGAGAAAGTTGTATAGTGCTTATCTCGATGAGATCTTCAAGTTGGGGGAAATCCACAATAGGTTCCAAGGTTTCTCTGAATTCCTTCGAGCAGTGAATGCAATTTGACTGAAATTCTGCCAGTGTGTTTATCTCAATGCAATGATATAGTGGTAAAGTCCTGATCTCAGTGAGTTCAGCAAGTTGCAAGAAATCCCCAATAGGTTCCAAAGATTCACTGACTGCCTGCGAGTAATGAATGCCATTTGCCTGATATTCTGCTAATGTGTGTATCACAATGAAATGAGAAAGTGGTCAAGTGTTTATCTCATTCAGTTCAGCAAATTGGAAGAAATCCACAATAGGTTCCAAAGTTTCTCGCAATACCTTGGAGCAGTGAATGCCATTTGTCTGATATTCTGCCAAGGCGTGTATCTCAATGAAAGGAGAAAGTTGTATAGTGCTTATCTCGATGACTTCAGCAAGTTGGAAGAAATCCGCAATAGGTTCCAAAGTTTCTCTGAATACAGTCGAGCAGTGAATGCCATTGGCATTCTGTCTATGCGTCTATGTCAATGAAATGAGAAAGTTGTATAGTGCTTATCTCGATGAGATCAGCAAGTTGGGGGAAATCCACAATAGGTTCTAAGGTTTCTCTGAATTCCTTCGAGCAATTTGGATGAAATTCTGCCAATGTGTTTATCTCAATGCAATGAGATAGTGGTAAAGTCCTTATCTCAATGAGTTCAGCAAGTTGAAAGAAATCACCAATAGGTTCCAAAGATTCACTGACTGCCTGCGAGTAATGAATGCCATTTGCCTGATATTCTGCTAATGTGTGTATCACAATGAAATGAGAAAGTGGTCAAGTGTTTATCTCATTCAGTTCAGCAAATTGGAAGAAATCCACAATAGGTTCCAAAGTTTCTCGCAATACCTTCGAGTAGTGAATGCAATTTGGCTGATATTCTGCCAATGCGTGTGTCTCAATGAAATGAGAGAGTTGTATAGTGCTTATCTCGATGACTTTAGCAAGTTGGAAGAAATCCGCAATAGGTTCCAAAGTTTCTCCGAATACAGTCGAGCAGTGAATGCCATTGGCTGTTATTCTGTGTATGCGTTTATGTCAATGAAATGAGAAAGTTGTATAGTGCTTATCTCGATGAGATCAGCAAGTTGGGGGAAATCCACAATAGGTTCTGAGGTTTCTCTGAATTCCTTCGAGCAATTTGGATGAAATTCTGCCAATGTGTTTATCTCAATGCAATGAGATAGTGGTAAAGTCCTTATCTCAATGAGTTCAGCACGTTGAAAGAAATCACCAATAGGTTCCAAAGATTCACTGACTGCCTGCGAGTAATGAATGCCATTTGCCTGATATTCTGCTAATGTGTGTATCACAATGAAATGAGAAAGTGGTCAAGTGTTTATCTCATTCAGTTCAGCAAATTGGAAGAAATCCACAATAGGTTCCAAAGTTTCTCGCAATACCTTCGAGTAGTGAATGCAATTTGGCTGTTATTCTGCCAATGCGTGTATCTCAATGAAATGAGAAAGTTATATAGTGCTTATCTCGATGACTTCAGCAAGTTGGAAGAAATCCGCAATAGGTTCCAAAGTTTCTCTGAATACCTTCGAGTAGTGAATGCAATTTGGCTGATATTCTGCCAATGCGTGTATCTCAATGAAATGAGAAAGTTGTATAGTGCTTATCTCGATGAGTTCAGCAAGTTGGGGGAAATCCACAATAGGTTCCAAGGTTTCTGTGAATACCTTCGGGCAGTGAATGCCATTGGCTGTTATTCTGTCTATGCGTGTATCCCAATGAAATGAGAAAGTGGTAAAGTCCTTGTCTCCATGAGTTCAGCAAGTTGGGGGAAATCCACAATAGGTTCCAAGGTTTCTGTGAATACCTTCGAGCAGTGAATGCCATTTGTCTGATATTCTGCCAGTGTGTGTATCTCAATGAAATGAGAAAGTTGTATAGTGCTTATCTCGATGAGATCTTCAAGTTGGGGGAAATCCACAATAGGTTCCAAGGTTTCTCTGAATTCCTTCGACCAGTGAATGCAATTTGACTGAAATTCTGCCAATGTGTTTATCTCGATGCAATGAGATAGTGGTAAAGTACTTATCTCAATGAGTTCAGCAAGTTGAAAGAAATCCCCTTTAGGTTCCAAAGATTCACTGACTGCCTGCGAGTAATGAATGCCATTTGCCTGATATTCTGCTAATGTGTGTATCACAATGAAATGAGAAAGTGGTCAAGTGTTTATCTCATTCAGTTCAGCAAATTGGAAGAAATCCAGAATAGGTTCCAAAGTTTCTCGCAATACCTTGGAGCAGTGAATGCCATTTGGCTGATATTTTGCCAGTGTGTATAGCTCAATGAAATGAGATAATGATAAAGTTCTTATCTCGATGACTTCAGCAAGTTGGAAGAAATCCGCAATATATTCCAAAGTTTCTCTGAATACCTTCGAGTAGTGAATGTAATTTGACTGATATTCTGCCAATGCGTGTATCTCAATGAAATGAGAAAGTTGTATAGTGCTTATCTCGATGAGATCAGCAAGTTGGGGGAAATCCACAATGGGTTCCAAAGATTCACTGACTGCCTGCGAGTAGTGAATGCCATTTGCCTGATATTCTGCTAATGTGTGTATCACAATGAAATGAGAAAGTGGTCAAGTGTTTATCTCATTCAGTTCAGCAAATTGGAAGAAATCCACAATAGGTTCCAAAGTTTCTCGCAATACCTTGGAGCAGTGAATGCCATTTGGCTGATATTTTGCCAGTGTGTGTAGCTCAATGAAATGAGATAATGGTAAAGTTCTTATCTCGATGACTTCAGCAAGTTGGAAGAAATCCGCAATATATTCCAAAGTTTCTCTGAATACCTTCGAGTAGTGAATGTAATTTGACTGATATTCTGCCAATGCGTGTATCTCAATGAAATGAGAAAGTTGTATAGTGCTTATCTCGATGAGATCAGCAAGTTGGGGGAAATCCACAATAGGTTCCAAGGTTTCTCTGAATTCCTTCGACCAGTGAATGCAATTTGACTGAAATTCTGCCAATGTGTTTATCTCGATGCAATGAGATAGTGGTAAAGTACTTATCTCAATGAGTTCAGCAAGTTGAAAGAAATCCCCAATAGGTTCCAAAGATTCACTGACTGCCTGCGAGTAATGAATGCCATTTGCTTGATATTCTGCTAATGTGTGTATCACAATGAAATGAGAAAGTGGTCAAGTGTTTATCTCATTCAGTTCAGCAAATTGGAAGAAATCCACAATAGGTTCCAAAGTTTCTCGCAATACTTTGGAGCAGTGAAGGCCATTTGTCTGATATTTTGCCAGTGTGTGTAGCTCAATGAAATGAGATAATGGTAAAGTTCTTATCTCGATGACTTCAGCAAGTTGGAAGAAATCCTCAATATATTCCAAAGTTTGTCTGAATACCTTCGAGTAGTGAATGGAATTTGGCTGATATTCTGCCAATGCGTGTATCTCAATGAAATGAGAAAGTTGTATAGTGCTTATCTCGATGAGATCTTCAAGTTGGGGGAAATCCACAATAGGTTCTAAGGTTTCTCTGAATTCCTTCGAGCAGTGAATGCAATTTGACTGAAATTCTGCCAATGTGTTTATCTCAATGCAATGATATAGTGGTAAAGTCCGGATCTCAATGAGTTCAGCAAGTTGAAAGAAATCCCCAATAGGTTCCAAAGATTCACTGACTGCCTGCAAGTAATGAATGCCATTTGCCTGATATTCTGCTAATGTGTGTATCACAATGAAATGAGAAAGTGGTCAAGTGTTTATCTCATTCATTTCAGCAAATTGGAAGAAATCCACAATAGGTTCCAAAGTTTCTCGCAGTACCTTGGAGCAGTGAATGCCATTTGTCTGATATTCTGCCAATGCGTGTATCTCAATGAAATGAGAAAGTTGTATAGTGCTTATCTCGATGACTTCAGCAAGTTGGAAGAAATTCGCAATAGGTTCCAAAGTTTCTCTGAATACCTTCGAGTAGTGAATGCAATTTGGCTGATATTCTGCCAATGCGTGTATCTCAATGAAATGAGAAAGTTGTATAGTGCTTATCTCGATGAGTTGAGCAAGTTGGGGGAAAGCCACAATAGGTTCTAAGGTTTCTCTGAATTCCTTCGAGCAATTTGGATGAAATTCTGCCAATGTGTTTATCTCAATGAATTGAGAAAGTGGTAAAGTCCTTATCTCAATGAGTTCAGCAAGTTGTAAGATATCCCCAATAGGTTCCAAAGATTCACTGAATGCCTTGGAGCAGTGAATGAACTTTGGTTGATACTCTGCCAATGCGTGTATCTCAATGAAATGAGAAAGTGGTAAAGTATTTGTCTCCACGAGTTCAGCAAGTTGCAAGAAATCCACAATCGGTTCCAAAGTTTCTCTGAATACAGTCGAGCAGTGAATGCCATTGGCTGTTATCCTGTCTATGCGTGTATCCCAATGAAATGAGAAAGTGGTAAAGTCCTTGTCTCCATGAGTTCAGGAAGTTGCAAGAAATCCACAATCGGTTCCAAAGTTACTCTGAATACCTTCGAGCAGTGAATGCCATTTGTCTGATATTCTGCCAATGCGTGTATCTCAATGAAATGAGAAAGTTGTATAGTGCTTATCTCGATGAGATCAGCAAGTTGGGGGAAATCCACAATAGTTTCCAAAGTTTCTCCGAATACAGTCGAGCAGTGAATGCCATTGGCTGTTATTCTGTGTATGCGTTTATGTCAATGAAATGAGAAAGTTGTATAGTGCTTATCTCGATGAGATCAGCAACTTGGGGGAAATCCACAATAGGTTCTGAGGTTTCTCTGAATTCCTTCGAGCAATTTGGATGAAATTCTGCCAATGTGTTTATCTCAATGCAATGAGATAGTGGTAAAGTCCTTATCTCAATGAGTTCAGCACGTTGAAAGAAATCACCAATAGGTTCCAAAGATTCACTGACTGCCTGCGAGTAATGAATGCCATTTGCCTGATATTCTGCTAATGTGTGTATCACAATGAAATGAGAAAGTGGTCAAGTGTTTATCTCATTCAGTTCAGCAAATTGGAAGAAATCCACAATAGGTTCCAAAGTTTCTCGCAATACCTTCGAGTAGTGAATGCAATTTGGCTGTTATTCTGCCAATGCGTGTATCTCAATGAAATGAGAAAGTTATATAGTGCTTATCTCGATGACTTCAGCAAGTTGGAAGAAATCCGCAATAGGTTCCAAAGTTTCTCTGAATACCTTCGAGTAGTGAATGCAATTTGGCTGATATTCTGCCAATGCGTGTATCTCAATGAAATGAGAAAGTTGTATAGTGCTTATCTCGATGAGTTCAGCAAGTTGGGGGAAATCCACAATAGGTTCCAAGGTTTCTGTGAATACCTTCGGGCAGTGAATGCCATTGGCTGTTATTCTGTCTATGCGTGTATCCCAATGAAATGAGAAAGTGGTAAAGTCCTTGTCTCCATGAGTTCAGCAAGTTGGGGGAAATCCACAATAGGTTCCAAGGTTTCTGTGAATACGTTCGAGCAGTGAATGCCATTTGTCTGATATTCTGCCAGTGTGTGTATCTCAATGAAATGAGAAAGTTGTATAGTGCTTATCTCGATGAGATCTTCAAGTTGGGGGAAATCCACAATAGGTTCCAAGGTTTCTCTGAATTCCTTCGACCAGTGAATGCAATTTGACTGAAATTCTGCCAATGTGTTTATCTCGATGCAATGAGATAGTGGTAAAGTACTTATCTCAATGAGTTCAGCAAGTTGAAAGAAATCCCCAATAGGTTCCAAAGATTCACTGACTTCCTGCGAGTAGTGAATGCCATTTGCCTGATATTCTGCTAATGTGTGTATCACAATGAAATGAGAAAGTGGTCAAGTGTTTATCTCATTCAGTTCAGCAAATTGGAAGAAATCCACAATAGGTTCCAAAGTTTCTCGCAATACCTTGGAGCAGTGAATGCCATTTGGCTGATATTTTGCCAGTGTGTGTAGCTCAATGAAATGAGATAATGGTAAAGTTCTTATCTCGATGACTTCAGCAAGTTGGAAGAAATCCGCAATATATTCCAAAGTTTCTCTGAATACCTTCGAGTAGTGAATGTAATTTGACTGATATTCTGCCAATGCGTGTATCTCAATGAAATGAGAAAGTTGTATAGTGCTTATCTCGATGAGATCAGCAAGTTGGGGGAAATCCACAATAGGTTCCAAGGTTTCTCTGAATTCCTTCGACCAGTGAATGCAATTTGACTGAAATTCTGCCAATGTGTTTATCTCGATGCAATGAGATAGTGGTAAAGTACTTATCTCAATGAGTTCAGCAAGTTGAAAGAAATCCCCAATAGGTTCCAAAGATTCACTGACTGCCTGCGAGTAATGAATGCCTTTTGCTTGATATTCTGCTAATGTGTGTATCACAATGAAATGAGAAAGTGGTCAAGTGTTTATCTCATTCAGTTCAGCAAATTGGAAGAAATCCACAATAGGTTCCAAAGTTTCTCGCAATACTTTGGAGCAGTGAAGGCCATTTGTCTGATATTTTGCCAGTGTGTGTAGCTCAATGAAATGAGATAATGGTAAAGTTCTTATCTCGATGACTTCAGCAAGTTGGAAGAAATCCTCAATATATTCCAAAGTTTGTCTGAATACCTTCGAGTAGTGAATGGAATTTGGCTGATATTCTGCCAATGCGTGTATCTCAATGAAATGAGAAAGTTGTATAGTGCTTATCTCGATGAGATCTTCAAGTTGGGGGAAATCCACAATAGGTTCTAAGGTTTCTCTGAATTCCTTCGAGCAGTGAATGCAATTTGACTGAAATTCTGCCAATGTGTTTATCTCAATGCAATGATATAGTGGTAAAGTCCGGATCTCAATGAGTTCAGCAAGTTGAAAGAAATCCCCAATAGGTTCCAAAGATTCACTGACTGCCTGCGAGTAATGAATGCCATTTGCCTGATATTCTGCTAATGTGTGTATCACAATGAAATGAGAAAGTGGTCAAGTGTTTATCTCATTCATTTCAGCAAATTGGAAGAAATCCACAATAGGTTCCAAAGTTTCTCGCAGTACCTTGGAGCAGTGAATGCCATTTGTCTGATATTCTGCCAATGCGTGTATCTCAATGAAATGAGAAAGTTGTATAGTGCTTATCTCGATGACTTCAGCAAGTTGGAAGAAATTCGCAATAGGTTCCAAAGTTTCTCTGAATACCTTCGAGTAGTGAATGCAATTTGGCTGATATTCTGCCAATGCGTGTATCTCAATGAAATGAGAAAGTTGTATAGTGCTTATCTCGATGAGTTGAGCAAGTTGGGGGAAAGCCACAATAGGTTCTAAGGTTTCTCTGAATTCCTTCGAGCAATTTGGATGAAATTCTGCCAATGTGTTTATCTCAATGAATTAAGAAAGTGGTAAAGTCCTTATCTCAATCAGTTCAGCAAGTTGTAAGATATCCCCAATAGGTTCCAAAGATTCACTGAATGCCTTGGAGCAGTGAATGAACTTTGGTTGATACTCTGCCAATGCGTGTATCTCAATGAAATGAGAAAGTGGTAAAGTCTTTGTCTCCATGAGTTCAGCAAGTTGAAAGAAATCCACAATCGGTTCCAAAGTTTCTCTGAATACAGTCGAGCAGTGAATGCCATTGGCTGTTATTCTGTCTATGCGTGTATCCCAATGAAATGAGAAAGTGGTAATGTCCTTGTCTCCATGAGTTCAGCAAGTTGCACGAAATCCACAATCGGTTCCAAAGTTTCTGTGAATACCTTCGAGCAGTGAATGCCATTTGTCTGATATTCTGCCAGTGTGTGTATCTCAATGAAATGAGAAAGTTGTATAGTGCTTATCTCGATGAAATCTTCAAGTTGGGGGAAATCCACAATAGGTTCCAAGGTTTCTCTGAATTCCTTCGAGCAGTGAATGCAATTTGACTGAAATTCTGCCAATGTGTTTATCTCAATGCAATGAGTAAAGTCCTGATCTCAATGAGTTCAGCAAGTTGAAAGAAATCCCCAATAGGTTCCAAAGATTCACTGACTGCCTGCGAGTAATGAATGCCATTTGCCTGATATTCTGCTAATGTGTGTATCACAATGAAATGAGAAAGTGGTCAAGTGTTTATCTCATTCAGTTCAGCAAATTGGAAGAAATCCACAATAGGTTCCAAAGTCAAGAACAGAAGGTTGGTTAGGACAAGATTAGGGCCAGTTACAGACAGTAGAGGGAAGTTGTGTGTGGAACCGGAGGAGATTGGAGAGGCGTTGAACCAATATTTCTCTTCGGTGTTCACGCAAGGGGACAGGAATGTAGCTGAGGAGGACACTGGGGTGCAGGGGTGTGAAATAGATAGTATTGCAGTTGATACGGGGGATGTGCTGGATATTTTAGAGGGTTTGAAAATAGATAAGTCCCCTGGTCCAGATGGGATTTACCCTAGGATTCTTTGGGAGGCAAGAGGGGTGATTGCGGAGCCTCTGGCTCTGATCTTCAGGTCGTCGTTAGTCTCTGGTATAGTACCAGAAGATTGGAGGACAGCAAATGTTGTCCCATTGTTTAAGAAGGGGAGAAGGGACTTCCCTGGGAATTATAGACCGGTGAGTCTTACTTCTGTGGTGGGTAAGGTTTTGGAAAGGATTATTTAGGAAAAGGAAAGTATACAAAAGGTTTTGGAAAGGATTATTTAGGAAAAGGAAAGTATACAAAAGGTTCAGGGAACTAGGAGAGGTTAAGGATCTTGAAGAATATAAGGACTGTAGAAAGGAGGTTAAAAGGGAAATTAGGAGAGCCAGAAGGGGTCATGAGAAGACCTTGGCGGGTAAGATTAAAGAAAATCCCAAGGCCTTCTATAAGTATGTGAAAGGTAAAAGGGTGAGAAGGGAAAGGATAGGACCTATAAAAGATGAAGGGGGAAAGGTCTGTGTAGAACCAGAAGAAATGGCGGAGGTGCTTAATGAGTACTTTGCATCAGTATTCACAGTGGAAGCTGATTTGGGAGATCTTGCTATGGACTTGCAGCAGGTGGAAAAGATTGAGTACGTGGACATTAAAGAGGAGGATGTGTTAGAACTTTTGAATTCTATCAAGGTAGATAAGTCGCCGGGATCAGATGGGATGTACCCCAGGATACTGTGGGAGGCCAGGGAAGTGATTGCAGAGCCCTTGGCGATGATCTTTGCGTCGTCAATGGAGACGGGAGAGGTTCCGGAAGATTGGAGGATTGCGGATGTAGTCCCTATTTTCAAGAAAGGGAACAGAGATAGCCCGGGAAATTACCGCCCGGTGAGTCTGACCTCAGTGGTTGGTAAGCTGATGGAGAGGCTTCTGAGGGACAAGATTTACGACCATTTGGAGAGGTTTGACATGATCAGGAATAGTCAGCATGGATTTGTCAAGGGCAGGTCGTGCCTTACGAGCCTAGTTGAGTTCTTCGATAATGTGACTGAACACATTGACGAAGGAAGTGCCGTGGACGTAGTGTACATGGAGCAAGGCTTTTGATAAGGTCCCCCATGCAAGACTTCTTGAGAAGGTGAGAGGGCATGGGATCCAAGGGCCTTTGGCCTTGTGGATCCAGAACTGGCTTGCCTGCAGAAGGCAGAGAGTGGTTGTGGATGGGTCTTTTTCGGAATGGAGGTCAGTCACCAGTGGGGTGCCCCAGGGATCTGTTCTGGGACCCTTGTTGTTTGTCATTTTCATAAATGACCTGGATGAGGAAGTGGAGGGATGGGTTAGCAAGTTCGCTGATGACACGAAGGTCGGCGGTGTTGTGGATGGTCTGGAAGGATATCAAAAGTTGCAGCAGGACATAGATAGGATGCAGGAATGGGCGGAGAAGTGGCAGATGGACTTCAACGCGGATAAATGTGTAGTAGTCCATTTCGGCAGAACCAACGGGATGAACGAGTACACTATTAAGGGCAGGGGTCTTAGTAGCGTTGAAGAGCAGAAGGATCTCGGGGTCCGGGTTCACAGGACTCTTAAATCAGCCTCGCAGGTGGAGGAGGTGGTCAAGAAGGCGTATGGTGTACTGGCCTTCATTAATCGAGGGATTGAGTTTAGGAGTCGGGAGGTAATGCTGCAACTTTACAGGACCCTTGTCAGGCCTCATTTGGAGTACTGTGCGCAGTTCTGGTCGCCTCACTATAGGAAAGATGTAGAAGCTATTGAAAGGGTGCAGAGGAGATTTACAAGGATGTTGCCTGGACTGGGAGGCATGCCTTATGAAGATAGGTTGAGGGAGCTGGGACTCTTTTCCCTGGAGAGGCGAAGGTTGAGAGGCGACCTGATAGAAGTTTATAAAATGTTGAGAGGAATAGATAGGGTGGACTCTCAGAGGCTATTTCCCCGGGTTGAAATGGTCGCTACGAGAGGACACAGATTTAAGGTGCGGGGAGGGAGGTACAGAGGTGATGTTAGGGGTAAGTTTTTCACTCAGAGGGTGGTGAGTGATTGGAATCGGCTGCCGTCGTCGGTGGTGGAGGCGAACTCGCTGGGGTCTTTTAAAAGACTTCTGGATGAGTATATGGGGTTTAATGGTATTGGGGGTTATAGATAGGTCTATAGATTGGTGGGGTTGATGCGATCGGCGCAACTCGAGGGCCGAAGGGCCTGTTTGTGCTGTAATGTTCTATGTTCTATGTTCTATTAGGGACAGGATTTATAGTTATTTGGAAAGTAATGAGTTGATTAGAGATAGTCAGCATGGTTTTGTAGCGGGTAGGTCATGCCTTACTAACCTTATCGAGTTCTTTGAGAAAGTGACCAAAGAGGTGGATAGGGGTAAGGCAGTTGATGTGGTGTATATGGATTTTAGCAAGGCGTTTGATAAGGTTCACCATGGTAGGCTTCTGCAGAAAATGCAGATGTATGGGATTGGGGGTGATCTAGGTAATTGGATCAGGAATTGGCTAGCAGATAGGAGACAGAGAGTGGTGGTTGATGGGAAATATTCGTCATGGAGTTCGGTTACAAGTGGTGTGCCTCAGGGATCTGTTTTGGGGCCACTGCTGTTTGTAATTTTTATTAATGATCTGGATGAGGGTATAGTTGGGTGGATTAGTAAGTTTGCTGATGACACCAAAGTCGGAGGTGTGGTAGATTGTGAGGAAGGGTGTCATAGTTTGCAGGATGACTTAGAAAGGTTGCAGAGCTGGGCTGAGAGGTGGCGAATGGAGTTTAATGTGGAGAAGTGTGAGGTAATTCATTTCGGTAGGAATAACAGATGTGTTGAGTATAGGGCTAACGGGAGGACTTTGAATAGTGTGGAGGAGCAGAGGGATCTAGGTGTATGTGTACATAGATCCCTGAAAGTTGGGAATCAAGTAGATAAAGTTGTTAAGAAGGCATACGGAGTTTTGGCGTTTATTGGTAGGGGGATTGAATTTAGGAGTCGTAGCGTCATGATGCAACTGTACACATCTCTGGTGCGGCCGCACTTGGAGTTTTGTGTGCAGTTCTGGTCCCCACATTACAAGAAGGATGTAGAGGCTTTGGAGAGGGTGCAGAGGAGGTTTACCAGGATGTTGCCTGGTATGGAGGGGAGATCCTATGAGGAGAGATTGAGAGATTTGGGGTTGTTTTCGCTGGAAAGAAGGCGGCTAAGAGGGGATCTCATTGAAACATATAAGATGATTAGAGGTTTAGACAGGGTAGATAGTGATAGCCTTTTTCCTAGGATGGAGAAAGCTAATACGAGGGGGCACGATTTTAAATTAAGGGGGGGTAGTTATAGGACAGATGTCAGGGGTAGGTTCTTTACCCAGAGGGTGGTGAGGGACTGGAATGCCCTACCAGCTGCAGTTGTAAATGCACCTAGTTTGGGGGCGTTTAAAAGATCTGTGGATAGGTTTATGGATGAAAAGGGATTGGTTTAGGCTAGTGGGTCATTGTTTTTGTAACTGGTCGGCGCAACATCGTGGGCCGAAGGGCCTGTTCTGCGCTGTAATGTTCTATGTTCTATGTTCTATGTTCTAAAGTTTCTCGCAATACCTTGGAGCAGTGAATGCCATTTGTCTGATATTCTGCCAATGCGTGTATCTCAATGAAATGAGAAAGTTGTATAGTGCTTATCTCGATGACTTCAGCAAGTTGGAAGAAATCCGCAATAGGTTCCAAAGTTTCTCTGAATACAGTCGAGCAGTGAATGCCATTGGCTGTTATTCTGTCTATGCGTGTATGTCAATGAAATGAGAAAGTTGTATAGTGCTTATCTCGATGAGTTCAGCAAGTTGGGGGAAATCCACAATAGGTTCTAAGGTTTCTCTGAATTCCTTCGAGCAATTTGGATAAAATTCTGCTAATGTGTTTATCTCAATGAATTGAGAAAGTGGTAAAGTCCTTATCTCAATGAGTTCAGCAAGTTGTAAGATATCCCCAATAGGTTCCAAAGATTCACTGAATGCCTTGGAGCAGTGAATGAACTTTGGTTGATACTCTGCCAATGCGTGTATCTCAATGAAATGAGAAAGTGGTAAAGTCTTTGTCTCCATGAGTTCAGCAAGTTGAAAGAAATCCACAATCAGTTCCAAAGTTTCTCTGAATACAGTCGAGCAGTGAATGCCATTGGCTGTTATTCTGTCTATGCGTGTATCCCAATGAAATGAGAAAGTGGTAAAGTCCTTGTCTCCTTGAGTTCAGCAAGTTGCAAGAAATCCACAATCGGTTCCAAAGTTTCTGTGAATACCTTCGAGCAGTGAATGCCATTTGTCTGATATTCTGCCAGTGTGTGTATCTCAATGAAATGAGAAAGTTGTATAGTGCTTATCTCGATGTGATCTTCAAGTTGGGGGAAATCCACAATAGGTTCCAAGGTTTCTCTGAATTCCTTCGAGTAGTGAATGCAATTTTACTGAAATTCTGCCAATGTGTTTATCTCAATGCAATGAGATAGTGGTAAAGTCCTTATCTCAATGAGTTCAGCAAGTTGAAAGAAATCCCCAATAGGTTCCAAAGATTCACTGACTGCCTGCGAGTAATGAATGCCATTTGCTTGATATTCTGCTAATGTGTGTATCACAATGAAATGAGAAAGTGGTCAAGTGTTTATCTCATTCAGTTCGGCAAATTGGAAGAAATCCACAATAGGTTCCAAAGTTTCTCGCAATACCTTGGAGCAGTGCAGGCCATTTGTCTGATATTTTGCCAGTGTGTGTAGCTCAATGAAATGAGATAATGGCAAAGTTCTTATCTCGATGACTTCAGCAAGTTGGAAGAAATCCTCAATATATTCCAAAGTTTGTCTGAATACCTTCGAGTAGTGAATGTAATTTGGCTGATATTCTGCCAATGCGTGTATCTCAATGAAATGAGAAAGTTGTATAGTGCTTATCTCGATGAGATCAGCAAGTTGGGGGAAATCCACAATAGGTTCTAAGGTTTCTCTGAATTCCTTCGAGCAATTTGGATGAAATTCTGCCAATGTGTTTATCTCAATGCAGTGAGATAGTGGTAAAGTACTTATCTCAATGAGTTCAGCAAGTTGAAAGAAATCACCAATAGGTTCCAAAGATTCACTGACTGCCTGCGAGTAATGAATGCCATTTGCCTGATATTCTGCTAATGTGTGTATCACAATGAAATGAGAAAGTGGTCAAGTGTTTATCTCATTCAGTTCAGCAAATTGGAAGAAATCCACAATAGGTTCCAAAGTTTCTCGCAATACCTTCGAGTAGTGAATGCAATTTGGCTGATATTCTGCCAATGCGTGTATCTCAATGAAATGAGAAAGTTATATAGTGCTTATCTCGATGACTTCAGCAAGTTGGAAGAAATCCGCAATAGGTTCCAAAGTTTCTCTGAATACCTTCGAGTAGTGAATGCAATTTGGCTGATATTCTGCCAATGCGTGTATCTCAATGAAATGAGAAAGTTGTATAGTGCTTATCTCGATGAGTTCAGCAAGTTGGGTGAAATCCACAATAGGTTCTAAGGTTTCTCTGAATTCCTTCGAGCAATTTGGATGAAATTCTGCCAATGTGTTTATCTCAATGAATTGAGAAAGTGGTAAAGTCCTTATCTCAATGAGTTCAGCAAGTTGTAAGATATCCCCAATAGGTTCCAAAGATTCACTGAATGCCTTGGAGCAGTGAATGAACTTTGGTTGATACTCTGCCAATGCGTGTATCTCAATGAAATGAGAAAGTGGTAAAGTCTTTGTCTCCATGAGTTCAGCAAGTTGAAAGAAATCCACAATCGGTTCCAAAGTTTCTCTGAATACAGTCGAGCAGTGAATGCCATTGGCTGTTATTCTGTCTCTGCGTGTATCCCAATGAAATGAGAAAGTGGTAATGTCCTTGTCTCCATGAGGTCAGCAAGTTGCACGAAATCCACAATCGGTTCCAAAATTTCTGTGAATACCTTCGAGCAGTGAATGCCATTTGTCTGATATTCTGCCAGTGTGTGTATCTCAATGAAATGAGAAAGTTGTATAGTGCTTATCTCGATGAGATCAGCAAGTTGGGGGAAATCCACAAAGGTTCCAAGGTTTCTCTGAATTCCTTCGAGCAGTGAATGCAATTTGACTGAAATTCTGCCAATGTGTTTGTCTCAATGCAATGAGATAGTGGTAAAGTCCTTATCTCAATGAGTTCAGCAAGTTGAAAGAAATCCCCAATAGGTTCCAAAGATTCACTGACTGCCTGCGAGTAATGAATGCCATTTGCTTGATATTCTGCTAATGTGTGTATCACAATGAAATGAGAAAGTGGTCAAGTGTTTAGCTCATTCAGTTCGGCAAATTGGAAGAAATCCACAATAGGTTCCAAAGTTTCTCGCAATACCTTGGAGCAGTGTATAGTGCTTATCTCGATGAGATCTTCAAGTTGGGGGAAATCCACAATAGGTTCCAAGGTTTCTCTGAATTCCTTCGAGTAGTGAATGCAATTTGACTGAAATTCTGCCAGTGTGTGTATCTCAATGAAATGAGAAATTTGTATAGTGCTTATCTCGATGTGATCTTCAAGTTGGGGGAAATCCACAATAGGTTCCAAGGTTTCTCTGAATTCCTTCGAGTAGTGAATGCAATTTGACTGAAATTCTGCCAATGTGTTTATCTCAATGCAATGAGATAGTGGTAAAGTCCTTATCTCAATGAGTTCAGCAAGTTGAAAGAAATCCCCAATAGGTTCCAAAGATTCACTGACTGCCTGCGAGTAGTGAATGCCATTTGCCTGATATTCTGCTAATGTATGCATCACAATGAAATGAGAAAGTGGTCAAGTGTTTATCTCATTCAGTTCAGCAAATTGGAAGAAATCCACAATAGGTTCCAAAGTTTCTCGCAATACCTTGGAGCAATGAATGCCATTTGGCTGATATTTTGCCAGTGTGTGTAGCTCAATGAAATGAGATAATGGTAAAGTTCTTATCTCGATGACTTCAGCAAGTTGCAAGAAATCCGCAATATATTCCGAAGTTTCTCTGAATACCTTCGAGTAGTGAATGTAATTTGACTGATATTCTGCCAATGCGTGTATCTCAATGAAATGCGAAAGTTGTATAGTGCTTATCTCGATGAGATCAGCAAGTTGGGGGAAATCCACAATGGGTTCCAAGGTTTCTCTGAATTCCTTCGAGCAGTGAATGCAATTTGACTGAAATTCTGCCAATGTGTTTATCTCAATGCAATGAGATAGTGGTAAAGTCCTTATCTCAATGAGTTCAGCAAGTTGAAAGAAATCCCCAATAGGTTCCAAAGATTCACTGACTGCCTGCGAGTAATGAATGCCATTTGCTTGATATTCTGCTAATATGTGTATCACAATGAAATGAGAAAGTGGTCAAGTGTTTATCTCATTCAGTTCGGCAAATTGGAAGAAATCCACAATAGGTTCCAAAGTTTCTCGCAATACCTTGGAGCAGTGCAGGCCATTTGTCTGATATTTTGCCAGTGTGTGTAGCTCAATGAAATGAGATAATGGCAAAGTTCTTATCTCGATGACTTCAGCAAGTTGGAAGAAATCCTCAATATATTCCAAAGTTTGTCTGAATACCTTCGAGTAGTGAATGTAATTTGGCTGATATTCTGCCAATGCGTGTATCTCAATGAAATGAGAAAGTTGTATAGTGCTTATCTCGATGAGATCAGCAAGTTGGGGGAAATCCACAATAGGTTCTAAGGTTTCTCTGAATTCCTTCGAGCAATTTGGATGAAATTTTGCCAATGTGTTTATCTCAATGCAGTGAGATAGTGGTAAAGTACTTATCTCAATGAGTTCAGCAAATTGGAAGAAATCCACAATAGGTTGCAAGGTTTCTCGCAATACCTTGGAGCAGTGAATGCCATTTGTCTGATATTCTGCCAATGCGTGTATCTCAATGAAATGAGAAAGTTGTATAGTGCTTATCTCGATTACTTCAGCAAGTTGGAAGAAATCCGCAATAGGTTCCAAAGTTTCTCTGAATACAGTCGAGCAGTGAATGCCATTGGCTGTTATTCTGTCTATGCGTGTATGTCAATGAAATGAGAATGTTGTATAGTGCTTATCTCGATGAGATCAGCAAGTTGGGGGAAATCCACAATAGGTTCTAAGGTTTGTCTGAATTCCTTCGAGCAATTTGGATGAAATTCTGCCAATGTGTTTATCTCAATGCAATGAGATAGTGGTAAAGTCCTTATCTCAATGAGTTCAGCAAGTTGAAAGAAATCACCAATAGGTTCCAAAGATTCACTGACTGCCTGCGAGTAATGAATGCCATTTGCCTGATATTCTGCTAATGTGTGTATCACAATGAAATGAGAAAGTGGTCAAGTGTTTATCTCATTCAGTTCAGCAAATTGGAAGAAATCCACAATAGGTTCCAAAGTTTCTCGCAATACCTTCGAGTAGTGAATGCAATTTGGCTGATATTCTGCCAATGCGTGTATCTCAATGAAATGAGAAAGTTATATAGTGCTTATCTCGATGACTTCAGCAAGTTGGAAGAAATCCGCAATAGGTTCCAAAGTTTCTCTGAATACCTTCGAGTAGTGAATGCAATTTGGCTGATATTCTGCCAATGCGTGTATCTCAATGAAATGAGAAAGTTGTATAGTGCTTATCTCGATGAGTTCAGCAAGTTGGGGGAAATCCACAATAGGTTCTAAGGTTTCTCTGAATTCCTTCGAGCAATTTGGATGAAATTCTGCCAATGTGTTTATCTCAATGAATTGAGAAAGTGGTAAAGTCCTTATCTCAATGAGTTCAGCAAGTTGTAAGATATCCCCAATAGGTTCCAAAGATTCACTGAATGCCTTGGAGCAGTGAATGAACTTTGGTTGATACTCTGCCAATGCGTGTATCTCAATGAAATGAGAAAGTGGTAAAGTATTTGTCTCCACGAGTTCAGCAAGTTGCAAGAAATCCACAATCGGTTCCAAAGTTACTCTGAATACCTTCGAGCAGTGAATGCCATTTGTCTGATATTCTGCCAGTGTGTGTATCTCAATGAAATGAGAAAGTTGTATAGTGCTTATCTCGATGAGATCTTCAAGTTGGGGAAATCCACAATAGGTTCCAAGGTTTCTCTGAATTCCTTCGAGTAGTGAATGCAATTTGACTGAAATTCTGCCAATGTGTTTATCTCAATGCAATGATATAGTGGTAAAGTCCTGATCTCAATGAGTTCAGCAAGTTGAAAGAAATCCCCAATAGGTTCCAAAGATTCACTGACTGCCTGCGAGTAATGAATGCCATTTGTCTGATATTCTGCTAATGTGTGTATCACAATGAAATGAGAAAGTGGTCAAGTGTTTATCTCATTCAGTTCAGCAAATTGGAAGAAATCCACAATAGGTTCCAAAGTTTCTCGCAATACCTTGGAGCAGTGAATGCCATTTGTCTGATATTCTGCCAATGCGTGTATCTCAATGAAATGAGAAAGTTGTATAGTGCTTATCTCGATTACTTCAGCAAGTTGGAAGAAATCCGCAATAGGTTCCAAAGTTTCTCTGAATACAGTCGAGCAGTGAATGCCATTGGCTGTTATTCTGTCTATGCGTGTATGTCAATGAAATGAGAATGTTGTATAGTGCTTATCTCGATGAGATCAGCAAGTTGGGGGAAATCCACAATAGGTTCTAAGGTTTGTCTGAATTCCTTCGAGCAATTTGGATGAAATTCTGCCAATGTGTTTATCTCAATGCAATGAGATAGTGGTAAAGTCCTTATCTCAATGAGTTCAGCAAGTTGAAAGAAATCACCAATAGGTTCCAAAGATTCACTGACTGCCTGCGAGTAATGAATGCCATTTGCCTGATATTCTGCTAATGTGTGTATCACAATGAAATGAGAAAGTGGTCAAGTGTTTATCTCATTCAGTTCAGCAAATTGGAAGAAATCCACAATAGGTTCCAAAGTTTCTCGCAATACCTTCGAGTAGTGAATGCAATTTGGCTGATATTCTGCCAATGCGTGTATCTCAATGAAATGAGAAAGTTATATAGTGCTTATCTCGATGACTTCAGCAAGTTGGAAGAAATCCGCAATAGGTTCCAAAGTTTCTCTGAATACCTTCGAGTAGTGAATGCAATTTGGCTGATATTCTGCCAATGCGTGTATCTCAATGAAATGAGAAAGTTGTATAGTGCTTATCTCGATGAGTTCAGCAAGTTGGGGGAAATCCACAATAGGTTCTAAGGTTTCTCTGAATTCCTTCGAGCAATTTGGATGAAATTCTGCCAATGTGTTTATCTCAATGAATTGAGAAAGTGGTAAAGTCCTTATCTCAATGAGTTCAGCAAGTTGTAAGATATCCCCAATAGGTTCCAAAGATTCACTGAATGCCTTGGAGCAGTGAATGAACTTTGGCTGATACTCTGCCAATGCGTGTATCTCAATGAAATGAGAAAGTGGTAAAGTTTTTGTCTCCACGAGTTCAGCAAGTTGCAAGAAATCCACAATCGGTTCCAAAGTTACTCTGAATACCTTCGAGCAGTGAATGCCATTTGTCTGATATTCTGCCAGTGTGTGTATCTCAATGAAATGAGAAAGTTGTATAGTGCTTATCTCGATGAGATCTTCAAGTTGGGGAAATCCACAATAGGTTCCAAGGTTTCTCTGAATTCCTTCGAATAGTGAATGCAATTTGACTGAAATTCTGCCAATGTGTTTATCTCAATGCAATGATATAGTGGTAAAGTCCTGATCTCAATGAGTTCAGCAAGTTGAAAGAAATCCCCAATAGGTTCCAAAGATTCACTGACTGCCTGCGAGTAATGAATGCCATTTGTCTGATATTCTGCTAATGTGTGTATCACAATGAAATGAGAAAGTGGTCAAGTGTTTATCTCATTCAGTTCAGCAAATTGGAAGAAATCCACAATAGGTTCCAAAGTTTCTCGCAATACCTTGGAGCAGTGAATGCCATTTGTCTGATATTCTGCCAATGCGTGTATCTCAATGAAATGAGAAAGTTGTATAGTGCTTATCTCGATGACTTCAGCAAGTTGGAAGAAATCCGCAATAGGTTCCAAAGTTTCTCTGAATACAGTCGAGCAGTGAATGCCATTGGCTGTTATTCTGTCTATGCGTGTATGTCAATGAAATGAGAAAGTTGTATAGCGCTTATCTCGATGAGTTCAGCAAGTTGGGGGAAATCCACAATAGGTTCTAAGGTTTCTCTGAATTCCTTCGAGCAATTTGGATAAAATTCTGCTAATGTGTTTATCTCAATGAATTGAGAAAGTGGTAAAGTCCTTATCTCAATGAGTTCAGCAAGTTGTAAGATATCCCCAATAGGTTCCAAAGATTCACTGAATGCCTTGGATCAGTGAATGAACTTTGGTTGATACTCTGCCAATGCGTGTATCTCAATGAAATGAGAAAGTGGTAAAGTCTTTGTCTCCATGAGTTCAGCAAGTTGCAAGAAATCCACAATCGGTTCCAAAGTTTCTCTGAATACAGTCGAGCAGTGAATGCCATTGGCTGTTATTCTGTCGATGCGTGTATCCCAATGAAATGAGAAAGTGGTAAAGTCCTTGTCTCCTTGAGTTCAGCAAGTTGCAAGAAATCCACAATCGGTTCCAAAGTTTCTGTGAATACCTTCGAGCAGTGAATGCCATTTGTCTGATATTCTGCCAGTGTGTGTATCGCAATGAAATGAGAAAGTTGTATAGTGCTTATCTCGATGAGATCTTCAAGTTGGGGGAAATCCACAATAGGTTCCAAGGTTTCTCTGAATTCCTTCGAGTAGTGAATGCAATTTGACTGAAATTCTGCCAGTGTGTGTATCTCAATGAAATGAGAAATTTGTATAGTGCTTATCTCGATGTGATCTTCAAGTTGGGGGAAATCCACAATAGGTTCCAAGGTTTCTCTGAATTCCTTCGAGTAGTGAATGCAATTTGACTGAAATTCTGCCAATGTGTTTATCTCAATGCAATGAGATAGTGGTAAAGTCCTTATCTCAATGAGTTCAGCAAGTTGAAAGAAATCCCCAATAGGTTCCAAAGATTCACTGACTGCCTGCGAGTAGTGAATGCCATTTGCCTGATATTCTGCTAATGTATGTATCACAATGAAATGAGAAAGTGGTCAAGTGTTTATCTCATTCAGTTCAGCAAATTGGAAGAAATCCACAATAGGTTCCAAAGTTTCTCGCAATACCTTGGAGCAATGAATGCCATTTGGCTGATATTTTGCCAGTGTGTGTAGCTCAATGAAATGAGATAATGGTAAAGTTCTTATCTCGATGACTTCAGCAAGTTGCAAGAAATCCGCAATATATTCCGAAGTTTCTCTGAATACCTTCGAGTAGTGAATGTAATTTGACTGATATTCTGCCAATGCGTGTATCTCAATGAAATGCGAAAGTTGTATAGTGCTTATCTCGATGAGATCAGCAAGTTGGGGGAAATCCACAATGGGTTCCAAGGTTTCTCTGAATTCCTTCGAGCAGTGAATGCAATTTGACTGAAATTCTGCCAATGTGTTTATCTCAATGCAATGAGATAGTGGTAAAGTCCTTATCTCAATGAGTTCAGCAAGTTGAAAGAAATCCCCAATAGGTTCCAAAGATTCACTGACTGCCTGCGAGTAATGAATGCCATTTGCTTGATATTCTGCTAATATGTGTATCACAATGAAATGAGAAAGTGGTCAAGTGTTTATCTCATTCAGTTCGGCAAATTGGAAGAAATCCACAATAGGTTCCAAAGTTTCTCGCAATACCTTGGAGCAGTGCAGGCCATTTGTCTGATATTTTGCCAGTGTGTGTAGCTCAATGAAATGAGATAATGGCAAAGTTCTTATCTCGATGACTTCAGCAAGTTGGAAGAAATCCTCAATATATTCCAAAGTTTGTCTGAATACCTTCGAGTAGTGAATGTAATTTGGCTGATATTCTGCCAATGCGTGTATCTCAATGAAATGAGAAAGTTGTATAGTGCTTATCTCGATGAGATCAGCAAGTTGGGGGAAATCCACAATAGGTTCTAAGGTTTCTCTGAATTCCTTCGAGCAATTTGGATGAAATTTTGCCAATGTGTTTATCTCAATGCAGTGAGATAGTGGTAAAGTACTTATCTCAATGAGTTCAGCAAATTGGAAGAAATCCACAATAGGTTCCAAGGTTTCTCGCAATACCTTGGAGCAGTGAATGCCATTTGTCTGATATTCTGCCAATGCGTGTATCTCAATGAAATGAGAAAGTTGTATAGTGCTTATCTCGATGAGATCAGCAAGTTGGGGGAAATCCACAATAGGTTCTAAGGTTTGTCTGAATTCCTTCGAGCAATTTGGATGAAATTCTGCCAATGTGTTTATCTCAATGCAATGAGATAGTGGTAAAGTCCTTATCTCAATGAGTTCAGCAAGTTGAAAGAAATCACCAATAGGTTCCAAAGATTCACTGACTGCCTGCGAGTAATGAATGCCATTTGCCTGATATTCTGCTAATGTGTGTATCACAATGAAATGAGAAAGTGGTCAAGTGTTTATCTCATTCAGTTCAGCAAATTGGAAGAAATCCACAATAGGTTCCAAAGTTTCTCGCAATACCTTCGAGTAGTGAATGCAATTTGGCTGATATTCTGCCAATGCGTGTATCTCAATGAAATGAGAAAGTTATATAGTGCTTATCTCGATGACTTCAGCAAGTTGGAAGAAATCCGCAATAGGTTCCAAAGTTTCTCTGAATACCTTCGAGTAGTGAATGCAATTTGGCTGATATTCTGCCAATGCGTGTATCTCAATGAAATGAGAAAGTTGTATAGTGCTTATCTCGATGAGTTCAGCAAGTTGGGGGAAATCCACAATAGGTTCTAAGGTTTCTCTGAATTCCTTCGAGCAATTTGGATGAAATTCTGCCAATGTGTTTATCTCAATGAATTGAGAAAGTGGTAAAGTCCTTATCTCAATGAGTTCAGCAAGTTGTAAGATATCCCCAATAGGTTCCAAAGATTCACTGACTGCCTTGGAGCAGTGAATGAACTTTGGCTGATACTCTGCCAATGCGTGTATCTCAATGAAATGAGAAAGTGGTAAAGTTTTTGTCTCCACGAGTTCAGCAAGTTGCAAGAAATCCACAATCGGTTCCAAAGTTACTCTGAATACCTTCGAGCAGTGAATGCCATTTGTCTGATATTCTGCCAGTGTGTGTATCTCAATGAAATGAGAAAGTTGTATAGTGCTTATCTCGATGACATCTTCAAGTTGGGGAAATCCACAATAGGTTCCAAGGTTTCTCTGAATTCCTTCGAGTAGTGAATGCAATTTGACTGAAATTCTGCCAATGTGTTTATCTCAATGCAATGATATAGTGGTAAAGTCCTGATCTCAATGAGTTCAGCAAGTTGAAAGAAATCCCCAATAGGTTCCAAAGATTCACTGACTGCCTGCGAGTAATGAATGCCATTTGTCTGATATTCTGCTAATGTGTGTATCACAATGAAATGAGAAAGTGGTCAAGTGTTTATCTCATTCAGTTCAGCAAATTGGAAGAAATCCACAATAGGTTCCAAAGTTTCTCGCAATACCTTGGAGCAGTGAATGCCATTTGTCTGATATTCTGCCAATGCGTGTATCTCAATGAAATGAGAAAGTTGTATAGTGCTTATCTCGATGACTTCAGCAAGTTGGAAGAAATCCGCAATAGGTTCCAAAGTTTCTCTGAATACAGTCGAGCAGTGAATGCCATTGGCTGTTATTCTGTCTATGCGTGTATGTCAATGAAATGAGAAAGTTGTATAGTGCTTATCTCGATGAGTTCAGCAAGTTGGGGGAAATCCACAATAGGTTCTAAGGTTTCTCTGAATTCCTTCGAGCAATTTGGATAAAATTCTGCTAATGTGTTTATCTCAATGAATTGAGAAAGTGGTAAAGTCCTTATCTCAATGAGTTCAGCAAGTTGTAAGATATCCCCAATAGGTTCCAAAGATTCACTGAATGCCTTGGATCAGTGAATGAACTTTGGTTGATACTCTGCCAATGCGTGTATCTCAATGAAATGAGAAAGTGGTAAAGTCTTTGTCTCCATGAGTTCAGCAAGTTGAAAGAAATCCACAATCAGTTCCAAAGTTTCTCTGAATACAGTCGAGCAGTGAATGCCATTGGCTGTTATTCTGTCGATGCGTGTATCCCAATGAAATGAGAAAGTGGTAAAGTCCTTGTCTCCTTGAGTTCAGCAAGTTGCAAGAAATCCACAATCGGTTCCAAAGTTTCTGTGAATACCTTCGAGCAGTGAATGCCATTTGTCTGATATTCTGCCAGTGTGTGTATCGCAATGAAATGAGAAAGTTGTATAGTGCTTATCTCGATGAGATCTTCAAGTTGGGGGAAATCCACAATAGGTTCCAAGGTTTCTCTGAATTCCTTCGAGTAGTGAATGCAATTTGACTGAAATTCTGCCAATGTGTTTATCTCAATGCAATGAGTAAATTCCTGATCTCAATGAGTTCAGCAAGTTGAAAGAAATCCCCAATAGGTTCCAAAGATTCACTGACTGCCTGCGAGTAATGAATGCCATTTGCCTGATATTCTGCTAATGTGTGTATCACAATGAAATGAGAAAGTGGTCAAGTGTTTGTCTCATTCAGTTCAGCAAGTTGGTAGAAATCCGCAATAGGTTCCAAAGTTTCTCTGAATACAGTCGAGCAGTGAATGCCATTGGCTGTTATTCTGTCTATGCGTGTATGTCAATGAAATTAGAAAGTTGTATAGTGCTTATCTCGATGAGTTCAGCAAGTTGGGGGAAATCCACAATAGGTTCCAAGGTTTCTCTGAATACCTTCGAGCAGTGAATGCCATTTGTCTGATATTCTGCCAGTGTGTGTATCGCAATGAAATGAGAAAGTTGTATAGTGCTTATCTCGATGTGATCTTCAAGTTGGGGGAAATCCACAATAGGTTCCAAGGTTTCTCTGAATTCCTTCGAGTAGTGAATGCAATTGGACTGAAATTCTGCCAATGTGTTTATCTCAATGCAATGAGATAGTGGTAAAGTCCTTATCTCAATGAGTTCAGCAAGTTGAAAGAAATCCCCAATAGGTTCCAAAGATTCACTGTCTGCCTGCGAGTAGTGAATGCCATTTGCCTGATATTCTGCTAATGTGTGTATCACAATGAAATGAGAAAGTGGTCAAGTGTTTATCTCATTCAGTTCAGCAAATTGGAAGAAATCCACAATAGGTTCCAAAGTTTCTCGCAATACCTTGGAGCAATGAATGCCATTTGGCTGATATTTTGCCAGTGTGTGTAGCTCAATGAAATGAGATAATGGTAAAGTTCTTATCTCGATGACTTCAGCAAGTTGCAAGAAATCCGCAATATATTCCGAAGTTTCTCTGAATACCTTCGAGTAGTGAATGTAATTTGACTGATATTCTGCCAATGCGTGTATCTCAATGAAATGAGAAAGTTGTATAGTGCTTATCTCGATGAGATCAGCAAGTTGGGGGAAATCCACAATGGGTTCCAAGGTTTCTCTGAATTCCTTCGAGCAGTGAATGCAATTTGACTGAAATTCTGCCAATGTGTTTATCTCAATGCAATGAGATAGTGGTAAAGTCCTGATCTCAATGAGTTCAGCAAGATAAAAGAAATCCCCAATAGGTTCCAAAGATTCACTGACTGCCTGCGAGTAATGAATGCCATTTGCTTGATATTCTGCTAATGTGTGTATCACAATGAAATGAGAAAGTAGTCAAGTGTTTATCTCATTCAGTTCAGCAAATTGGAAGAAATCCACAATAGGTTCCAAAGTTTCTCGCAATACCTTGGAGCAGTGAAGGCCATTTGTCTGATATTTTGCCAGTGTGTGTAGCTCAATGAAATGAGATAATGGTAAAGTTCTTATCTCGATGACTTCAGCAAGTTGGAAGAAATCCTCAATATATTCCAAAGTTTGTCTGAATACCTTCGAGTAGTGAATGTAATTTGGCTGATATTCTGCCAATGCGTGTATCTCAATGAAATGAGAAAGTTGTATAGTGCTTATCTCGATGAGATCAGCAAGTAGGGGGAAATCCACAATAGGTTCTAAGGTTTCTCTGAATTCCTTCGAGCAATTTGGATGAAATTCTGCCAATGTGTTTATCTCAATGCAATGAGATAGTGGTAAAGTACTTATCACAATGAGTTCAGCAAGTTGAAAGAAATCACCAATAGGTTCCAAAGATTCACTGACTGCCTGCGAGTAATGAATGCCATTTGCCTGATATTCTGCTAATGTGTGTATCACAATGAAATGAGAAAGTGGTCAAGTGTTTATCTCATTCAGTTCAGCAAATTGGAAGAAATCCACAATAGGTTCCAAAGTTTCTCGCAATACCTTCGAGTAGTGAATGCAATTTGGCTGATATTCTGCCAATGCGTGTATCTCAATGAAATGAGAAAGTTATATAGTGCTTATCCCGATGACTTCAGCAAGTTGGAAGAAATCCGCAATAGGTTCCAAAGTTTCTCTGAATACCTTCGAGTAGTGAATGCAATTTGGCTGATATTCTGCCAATGCGTGTATCTCAATGAAATGAGAAAGTTGTATAGTGCTTATCTCGATGAGTTCAGCAAGTTGGGGGAAATCCACAATAGGTTCTCAGGTTTCTCTGAATTCCTTCGAGCAATTTGGATGAAATTCTGCCAATGTGTTTATCTCAATGCAGTGAGATAGTGGTAAAGTACTTATCTCAATGAGTTCAGCAAGTTGAAAGAAATCACCAATAGGTTCCAAAGATTCACTGACTGCCTGCGAGTAATGAATGCCATTTGCCTGATATTCTGCTAATGTGTGTATCACAATGAAATGAGAAAGTGGTCAAGTGTTTATCTCATTCAGTTCAGCAAATTGGAAGAAATCCACAATAGGTTCCAAAGTTTCTCGCAATACCTTCGAGTAGTGAATGCAATTTGGCTGATATTCTGCCAATGCGTGTATCTCAATGAAATGAGAAAGTTGTATAGTGCTTATCTCGATGAGTTCAGCAAGTTGGGTGAAATCCACAATAGGTTCTAAGGTTTCTCTGAATTCCTTCGAGCAATTTGGATGAAATTCTGCCAATGTGTTTATCTCAATGAATTGAGAAAGTGGTAAAGTCCTTATCTCAATGAGTTCAGCAAGTTGTAAGATATCCCCAATAGGTTCCAAAGATTCACTGAATGCCTTGGAGCAGTGAATGAACTTTGGTTGATACTCTGCCAATGCGTGTATCTCAATGGAATGAGAAAGTGGTAAAGTCTTTGTCTCCATGAGTTCAGCAAGTTGAAAGAAATCCACAATCGGTTCCAAAGGTTCTCTGAATACAGTCGAGCAGTGAATGCCATTGGCTGTTATTCTGTCTATGCGTGTATCCCAATGAAATGAGAAAGTGGTAATGTCCTTGTCTCCATGAGTTCAGCAAGTTGCACGAAATCCACAATCGGTTCCAAAGTTTCTGTGAATACCTTCGAGCAGTGAATGCCATTTGTCTGATATTCTGCCAGTGTGTGTATCTCAATGAAATGAGAAAGTTGTATAGTGCTTATCTCGATGAGATCTTCAAGTTGGGGGAAATCCACAATAGGTTCCAAGGTTTCTCTGAATTCCTTCGAGCAGTGAAAGCAATTTGACTGAAATTCTGCCAATGTGTTTATCTCAATGAAATGAGTAAAGTCCTGATCTCAATTAGTTCAGCAAGTTGAAAGAAATCCCCAATAGGTTCCAAAGATTCACTGACTGCCTGCGAGTAATGAATGCCATTTGCCTGATATTCTGCTAATGTGTGTATCACAATGAAATGAGAAAGTGGTCAAGTGTTTATCTCATTCAGTTCAGCAAGTTGGAAGAAATCCGCAATAGGTTCCAAAGTTTCTCTGAATACAGTCGAGCAGTGAATGCCATTGGCTGTTATTCTGTCTATGCGTGTATGTCAATGAAATGAGAAAGTTGTATAGTGCTTATCTCGATGAGTTCAGCAAGTTGGGGGAAATCCACAATAGGTTCTAAGGTTTCTCTGAATTCCTTCGAGCAATTTGGATAAAATTCTGCTAATGTGTTTATCTCAATGAATTGAGAAAGTGGTAAAGTCCTTATCTCAATGAGTTCAGCAAGTTGTAAGATATCCCCAATAGGTTCCAAAGATTCACTGAATGCCTTGGAGCAGTGAATGAACTTTGGTTGATACTCTGCCAATGCGTGTATCTCAATGAAATGAGAAATTGGTAAAGTCTTTGTCTCCATGAGTTCAGCAAGTTGAAAGAAATCCACAATCAGTTCCAAAGTTTCTCTGAATACAGTCGAGCAGTGAATGCCATTGGCTGTTATTCTGTCTATGCGTGTATCCCAATGAAATGAGAAAGTGGTAAAGTCCTTGTCTCCTTGAGTTCAGCAAGTTGCAAGAAATCCACAATCGGTTCCAAAGTTTCTGTGAATACCTTCGAGCAGTGAATGCCATTTGTCTGATATTCTGCCAGTGTGTGTATCTCAACGAAACGAGAAAGTTGTATAGTGCTTATCTCGATGAGATCAGCAAGTTGGGGGAAATCCACAATAGGTTCCAAGGTTTCTCTGAATACCTTCGAGCAGTGAATGCCATTTGTCTGATATTCTGCCAGTGTGTGTATCGCAATGAAATGAGAAAGTTGTATAGTGCTTATCTCGATGTGATCTTCAAGTTGGGGGAAATCCACAATGGGTTCCAAGGTTACTCTGAATTCCTTCGAGTAGTGAATGCAATTGGACTGAAATTCTGCCAATGTGTTTATCTCAATGCAATGAGATAGTGGTAAAGTCCTTATCTCAATGAGTTCAGCAAGTTGAAAGAAATCCCCAATAGGTTCCAAAGATTCACTGACTGCCTGCGAGTAGTGAATGCCATTTCCCTGATATTCTGCTAATGTGTGTATCACAATGAAATGAGAAAGTGGTCAAGTGTTTATCTCATTCAGTTCAGCAAATTGGAAGAAATCCACAATAGGTTCCAAAGTTTCTCGCAATACCTTGGAGCAATGAATGCCATTTGGCTGATATTTTGCCAGTGTGTGTAGCTCAATGAAATGAGATAATGGTAAAGTTCTTATCTCGATGACTTCAGCAAGTTGCAAGAAATCCGCAATATATTCCGAAGTTTCTCTGAATACCTTCGAGTAGTGAATGTAATTTGACTGATATTCTGCCAATGCGTGTATCTCAATGAAATGAGAAAGTTGTATAGTGCTTATCTCGATGAGATCAGCAAGTTGGGGGAAATCCACAATGGGTTCCAAGGTTTCTCTGAATTCCTTCGAGCAGTGAATGCAATTTGACTGAAATTCTGCCAATGTGTTTATCTCAATGCAATGAGATAGTGGTAAAGTCCTGATCTCAATGAGTTCAGCAAGTTGAAAGAAATCCCCAATAGGTTCCAAAGATTCACTGACTGCCTGCGAGTAATGAATGCCATTTGCTTGATATTCTGCTAATGTGTGTATCACAATGAAATGAGAAAGTGGTCAAGTGTTTATCTCATTCAGTTCAGCAAATTGGAAGAAATCCACAATAGGTTCCAAAGTTTCTCGCAATACCTTGGAGCAGTGAAGGCCATTTGTCTGATATTTTGCCAGTGTGTGTAGCTCAATGAAATGAGATAATGGTAAAGTTCTTATCTCGATGACTTCAGCAAGTTGGAAGAAATCCTCAATATATTCCAAAGTTTGTCTGAATACCTTCGAGTAGTGAATGTAATTTGGCTGATATTCTGCCAATGCGTGTATCTCAATGAAATGAGAAAGTTGTATAGTGCTTATCTCGATGAGATCAGCAAGTTGGGGGAAATCCACAATAGGTTCTAAGGTTTCTCTGAATTCTTTCGAGCAATTTGGATGAAATTCTGCCAATGTGTTTATCTCAATGCAATGAGATAGTGGTAAAGTACTTATCACAATGAGTTCAGCAAGTTGAAAGAAATCACCAATAGGTTCCAAAGATTCACTGACTGCCTGCGAGTAATGAATGCCATTTGCCTGATATTCTGCTAATGTGTGTATCACAATGAAATGAGAAAGTGGTCAAGTGTTTATCTCATTCAGTTCAGCAAATTGGAAGAAATCCACAATAGGTTCCAAAGTTTCTCGCAATACCTTCGAGTAGTGAATGCAATTTGGCTGATATTCTGCCAATGCGTGTATCTCAATGAAATGAGAAAGTTATATAGTGCTTATCCCGATGACTTCAGCAAGTTGGAAGAAATCCGCAATAGGTTCCAAAGTTTCTCTGAATACCTTCGAGTAGTGAATGCAATTTGGCTGATATTCTGCCAATGCGTGTATCTCAATGAAATGAGAAAGTTGTATAGTGCTTATCTCGATGAGTTCAGCAAGTTGGGGGAAATCCACAATAGGTTCTCAGGTTTCTCTGAATTCCTTCGAGCAATTTGGATGAAATTCTGCTAATGTGTTTATCTCAATGAATTCAGAAAGTGGTAAAGTCCTTATCTCAATGAGTTCAGCAAGTTGTAAGATATCCCCAATAGGTTCCAAAGATTCACTGAATGCCTTGGAGCAGTGAATGAACTTTGGTTGATACTCTGCCAATGCGTGTATCTCAATGAAATGAGAAAGTGGTAAAGTATTTGTCTCCACGAGTTCAGCAAGTTGCAAGAAATCCACAATCGGTTCCAAAGTTACTCTGAATACCTTCGAGCAGTGAATGCCATTTGTCTGATATTCTGCCAGTGTGTGTATCTCAATGAAATGAGAAAGTTGTATAGTGCTTATCTCGATATGATCTTCAAGTTGGGGAAATCCACAATAGGTTCCAAGGTTTCTCTGAATTCCTTCGAGTAGTGAATGCAATTTGACTGAAATTCTGCCAATGTGTTTATCTCAATGCAATGAGATAGTGGTAAAGTCCTTATCTCAATGAGTTCAGCAAGTTGAAAGAAATCCCCAATAGGTTCCAAAGATTCACTGACTGCCTGCGAGTAGTGAATGCCATTTGCCTGATATTCTGCTAATGTGTGTATCACAATGAAATGAGAAAGTGGTCAAGTGTTTATCTCATTCAGTTCAGCAAATTGGAAGAAATCCACAATAGGTTCCAAAGTTTCTCGCAATACCTTGGAGCAGTGAATGCCATTTGTCTGATATTCTGCCAATGCGTGTAGCTCAATGAAATGAGGTAATGGTAAAGTTCTTATCTCGTTGACTTCAGCAAGTTGGAAGAAATCCGCAATATATTCCGAAGTTTCTCTGAATACCTTCGAGTAGTGAATGTAATTTGACTGATATTCTGCCAATGCGTGTATCTCAATGAAATGAGAAAGTTGTATAGTGCTTATCTCGATGAGATCAGCAAGTTGGGGGAAATCCAGAATGGGTTCCAAGGTTTCTCTGAATTCCTTCGAGCAGTGAATGCAATTTGACTGAAATTCTGCCAATGTGTTTATCTCAATGCAATGAGATAGTGGTAAAGTCCTTATCTCAATGAGTTCAGCAAGTTGAAAGAAATCCCCAATAGGTTCCAAAGATTCACTGACTGCCTGCGAGTAATGAATGCCATTTGCTTGATATTCTGCTAATGTGTGTATCACAATGAAATGAGAAAGTGGTCAAGTGTTTATCTCATTCAGTTCGGCAAATTGGAAGAAATGCACAATAGGTTCCAAAGTTTCTCGCAATACCTTGGAGCAGTGCAGGCCATTTGTCTGATATTTTGCAAGTGTGTGTAGCTCAATGAAATGAGATAATGGCAAAGTTCTTATCTCGATGACTTCAGCAAGTTGGAAGAAATCCTCAATATATTCCAAAGTTTGTCTGAATACCTTCGAGTAGTGAATGTAATTTGGCTGATATTCTGCCAATGCGTGTATCTCAATGAAATGAGAAAGTTGTATAGTGCTTATCTCGATGAGATCAGCAAGTAGGGGGAAATCCACAATAGGTTCTAAGGTTTCTCTGAATTCCTTCGAGCAATTTGGATGAAATTCTGCCAATGTGTTTATCTCAATGCAGTGAGATAGTGGTAAAGTACTTATCTCAATGAGTTCAGCAAGTTGAAAGAAATCACCAATAGGTTCCAAAGATTCACTGACTGCCTGCGAGTAATTAATGCCATTTGCCTGATATTCTGCTAATGTGTGTATCACAATGAAATGAGAAAGTGGTCAAGTGTTTATCTCATTCAGTTCAGCAAATTGGAAGAAATCCACAATAGGTTCCAAAGTTTCTCACAATACCTTCGAGTAGTGAATGCAATTTGGCTGATATTCTGCCAATGCGTGTATCTCAATGAAATGAGAAAGTTATATAGTGCTTATCTCGATGACTTCAGCAAGTTGGAAGAAATCCGCAATAGGTTCCAAAGTTTCTCTGAATACCTTCGAGTAGTGAATGCAATTTGGCTGATATTCTGCCAATGCGTGTATCTCAATGAAATGAGAAAGTTGTATAGTGCTTATCTCGATGAGTTCAGCAAGTTGGGTGAAATCCACAATAGGTTCCAAAGTTTCTCTGAATACAGTCGAGCAGTGAATGCCATGGGCTGTTATTCTGTCTATGCGTGTATCCCAATGAAATGAGAAAGTTGTATAGTGCTTATCTCGATGAGATCTTCAAGTTGGGGGAAATCCACAATAGGTTCCAAGGTTTCTCTGAATTCCTTCGAGCAGTGAATGCAATTTGACTGAAATTCTGCCAATGTGTTTATCTCAATGCAATGAGTAAAGTCCTGATCTCAATGAGTTCAGCAAGTTGAAAGAAATCCCCAATAGGTTCCAAAGTTTCACTGACTGCCTGCGAGTAATTAATGCCATTTGCCTGATATTCTGCTAATGTGTGTATCACAATGAAATGAGAAAGTGGTCAAGTGTTTATCTCATTCAGTTCAGCAAATTGGAAGAAATCCACAATAGGTTCCAAAGTTTCTCGCAATACCTTGGAGCAATGAATGCCATTTGGCTGATATTTTGCCAGTGTGTGTAGCTCAATGAAATGAGATAATGGTAAAGTTCTTATCTCGATGACTTCAGCAAGTTGGAAGAAATCCGCAATATATTCCGAAGTTTCTCTGAATACCTTCGAGTAGTGCATGTAATTTGACTGATATTCTGCCAATGCGTGTATCTCAATGAAATGAGAAAGTTGTATAGTGCTTATCTCGATGAGTTCAGCAAGTTGGGGGAAATCCACAATAGGTTCTAAGGTTTCTCTGAATTCCTTCGAGCAATTTGGATGAAATTCTGCCAATGTGTTTATCTCAATGAATTGAGAAAGTGGTAAAGTCCTTATCTCAATGAGTTCAGCAAGTTGTAAGATATCCCCAATAGGTTCCAAAGATTCACTGAATGCCTTGGAGCAGTGAATGAACTTTGGTTGATACTCTGCCAATGCGTGTATCTCAATGAAATGAGAAAGTGGTAAAGTATTTGTCTCCACGAGTTCAGCAAGTTGCAAGAAATCCACAATCGGTTCCAAATTTACTCTGAATACCTTCGAGCAGTGAATGCCATTTGTCTGATATTCTGCCAGTGTGTGCATCTCAATGAAATGAGAAAGCTGTATAGTGCTTATCTCGATGAGATCTTCAAGTTGGGGAAATCCACAATAGGTTCCAAGGTTTCTCTGAATTCCTTCGAGTAGTGAATGCAATTTGACTGAAATTCTGCCAATGTGTTTATCTCAATGCAATGATATAGTGGTAAAGTCCTGATCTCAATGAGTTTAGCAAGTTGAAAGAAATCCCCAATAGGTTCCAAAGATTCACTGACTGCCTGCGAGTAATGAATGCCATTTGCCTGATATTCTGCTAATGTGTGTATCACAATGAAATGAGAAAGTTGTATAGTGCTTATCTCGATGACTTCAGCAAGTTGGAAGAAATCCGCAATAGGTTCCAAAGTATCTCTGAATACAGTCGAGCAGTGAATGCCATTGGCTGTTATTCTGTCTATGCGTGTATCTCAATGAAATGAGAAAGTTATATAGTGCTTATCTCGATGACTTCAGCAAGTTGGAAGAAATCCGCAATAGGTTCCAAAGTTTCTCTGAATACCTTCGAGTAGTGAATGTAATTTGGCTGATATTCTGTCTATGCGTGTATCCCAATGAAATGAGAAAGTGGTAATGTCCTTGTCTCCATGAGTTCAGCAAGTTGCACGAAATCCACAATCGGTTCCAAAGTTTCTGTGAATACCTTCGAGCAGTGAATGCCATTTGTCTGATATTCTGCCAGTGTGTGTATCTCAATGAAATGAGAAAGTTGTATAGTGCTTATCTCGATGAGATCTTCAAGTTGGGGGAAATCCACAATAGGTTCCAAGGTTTCTCTGAATACCTTCGAGCAGTGAATGCCATTTGTCTGATATTCTGCCAGTGTGTGTATCGCAATGAAATGAGAAAGTTGTATAGTGCTTATCTCGATGACTTCAGCAAGTTGGAAGAAATCCACAATAGGTTCCAAAGTTTCTCTGAATACAGTCGAGCAGTGAATGCCATTGGCTGTTATTCTGTCTATGCGTGTATGTCAATGAAATGAGAAAGTTGTATAGTGCTTATCTCGATGAGTTCAGCAAGTTGGGGGAAATCCACAATAGGTTCTAAGGTTTCTCTGAATTCCTTCGAGCAATTTGGATAAAATTCTGCTAATGTGTTTATCTCAATGAATTGAGAAAGTGGTAAAGTCCTTATCTCAATGAGTTCAGCAGGTTGTAAGATATCCCCAATAGGTTCCAAAGATTCACTGAATGCCTTGGAGCAGTGAATGAACTTTGGTTGATACTCTGCCAATGCGTGTATCTCAATGAAATGAGAAAGTGGTAAAGTCTTTGTCTCCATGAGTTCAGCAAGTTGAAAGAAATCCACAATCAGTTCCAAAGTTTCTCTGAATACAGTCGAGCAGTGAATGCCATTGGCTGTTATTCTGTCTATGCGTGTATCCCAATGAAATGAGAAAGTGGTAAAGTCCTTGTCTCCTTGAGTTCAGCAAGTTACAACAAATCCACAATCGGTTCCAAAGTTTCTGTGAATACCTTCGAGCAGTGAATGCCATTTGTCTGATATTCTGCCAGTGTGTGTATCTCAATGAAATGAGAAAGTTGTATAGTGCTTATCTCGATGAGATCAGCAAGTTGGGGGAAATCCACAATAGGTTCCAAGGTTTCTCTGAATACCTTCGAGCAGTGAATGCCATTTGTCTGATATTCTGCCAGTGTGTGTATCGCAATGAAATGAGAAAGTTGTATAGTGCTTATCTCGATGTGATCTTCAAGTTGGGGGAAATCCACAATAGGTTCCAAGGTTTCTCTGAATTCCTTCGAGTAGTGAATGCAATTTGACGGAAATTCTGCCAATGTGTTTATCTCAATGCAATGAGATAGTGGTAAAGTCCTTATCTCAATGAGTTCAGCAAGTTGAAAGATATCCCCAATAGGTTCCAAAGATTCACTGACTG
This sequence comes from Prionace glauca, assembly GCA_037974335.1. Classification (NCBI taxonomy): domain Eukaryota; kingdom Metazoa; phylum Chordata; class Chondrichthyes; order Carcharhiniformes; family Carcharhinidae; genus Prionace; species Prionace glauca. The sequence goes on along the minus strand of CM075747.1, from coordinate 46,743,081 downwards.
CCTGCGAGTAGTGAATGCCATTTGCCTGATATTCTGCTAATGTGTGTATCACAATGAAATGAGAAAGTGGTCAAGTGTTTATCTCATTCAGTTCAGCAAATTGGAAGAAATCCACAATAGGTTCCAAAGTTTCTCGCAATACCTTGGAGCAATGAATGCCATTTGGCTGATATTTTGCCAGTGTGTGTAGCTCAATGAAATGAGATAATGGTAAAGTTCTTATCTCGATGACTTCAGCAAGTTGGAAGAAATCCGCAATATATTCTGAAGTTTCTCTGAATACCTTCGAGTAGTGAATGTAATTTGACTGATATTCTGCCAATGCGTGTATCTCAATGAAATGAGAAAGTTGTATAGTGCTTATCTCGATGAGATCAGCAAGTTGGGGGAAATCCACAATGGGTTCCAAGGTTTCTCTGAATTCCTTCGAGCAGTGAATGCAATTTGACTGAAATTCTGCCAATGTGTTTATCTCAATGCAATGAGATAGTGGTAAAGTCTTTATCTCAATGAGTTCAGCAAGTTGAAAGAAATCCCCAATAGTTTCGAAAGATTCACTGACTGCCTGCGAGTAATGAATGCCATTTGCTTGATATTCTGCTAATATGTGTATCACAATGAAATGAGAAAGTGGTCAAATGTTTATCTCATTCAGTTCGGCAAATTGGAAGAAATGCACAATAGGTTCCAAAGTTTCTCGCAATACCTTGGAGCAGTGAAGGCCATTTGTCTGATATTTTGCCAGTGTGTGTAGCTCAATGAAATGAGATAATGGTAAAGTTCTTATCTCGATGACTTCAGCAAGTTGGAAGAAATCCTCAATATATTCCAAAGTTTGTCTGTATACCTTCGAGTAGTGAATGTAATTTGTCTGATATTCTGCCAATGCGTGTATCTCAATGAAATGAGAAAGTTGTATAGTGCTTATCTCGATGAGATCAGCAAGTTGGGGGAAATCCACAATAGGTTCGAAGGTTTCTCTGAATTCCTTCGAGCTATTTGGATGAAATTCTGCCAATGTGTTTATCTCAATGCAATGAGATAGTGGTAAAGTCCTTATCTCAATGAGTTCAGCAAGTTGAAAGAAATCCCCAATAGGTTCCAAAGATTCACTGACTGCCGGCGAGTAATGAATGCCATTTGCCTGATATTCTGCTAATGTGTGTATCACAATGAAATGAGAAAGTGGTCAAGTGTTTATCTCATTCAGTTCAGCAAATTGGAAGAAATCCACAATAGGTTCCAAAGTTTCTCGCAATACCTTCGAGTAGTGAATGCAATTTGGCTGATATTCTGCCAATGCGTGCATCTCAATGAAATGAGAAAGTTATATAGTGCTTATCTCGATGACTTCAGCAAGTTGGAAGAAATCCGCAATAGGTTCCAAAGTTTCTCTGAATACCTTCGAGTAGTGAATGCAATTTGGCTGATTTTCTGCCAATGCGTGTATCTCAATGAAATGAGAAAGTTGTATAGTGCTTATCTCGATGAGTTCAGCAAGTTGGGGGAAATCCACAATAGGTTCTAAGGTTTCTCTGAATTCCTTCGAGCAATTTGGATGAAATTCTGCCAATGTGTTTATCTCAATGCAATGAGATAATGGTAAAGTCCTTATCTCAATGAGTTCAGCAAGTTGAAAGAAATCCCCAATAGGTTCCAAAGATTCACTGAATGCCTTGGAGCAGTGAATGAACTTTGGTTGATACTCTGCCAATGCGTGTATCTCAATGAAATGAGAAAGTGGTAAAGTCTTTGTCTCCATGAGTTCAGCAAGTTGAAAGAAATCCACAATCGGTTCCAAAGTTTCTCTGAATACAGTCGAGCAGTGAATGCCATTGGCTGTTATTCTGTCTATGCGTGTATCCCAATGAAATGAGAAAGTGGTAATGTCCTTGTCTCCATGAGTTCAGCAAGTTTCACGAAATCCACAATCGGTTCCAAAGTTTCTGTGAATACCTTCGAGCAGTGAATGCCATTTGTCTGATATTCTGCCAGTGTGTGTATCTCAATGAAATGAGAAAGTTGTAAAGTGCTTATCTCGATGAGATCTTCAAGTTGGGGGAAATCCACAATAGGTTCCAAGGTTTCTCTGAATTCCTTCGAGCAGTGAATGCAATTTGACTGAAATTCTGCCAATGTGTTTATCTCAATGCAATGAGTAAAGTCCTGATCTCAATGAGTTCAGCAAGTTGAAAGAAATCCCCAATAGGTTCCAAAGATTCACTGACTGCCTGCGAGTAATGAATGCCATTTGCCTGATATTCTGCTAATGTGTGTATCACAATGAAATGAGAAAGTGGTCAAGTGTTTATCTCATTCAGTTCAGCAAATTGGAAGAAATCCACAATAGGTTCCAAAGTTTCTCGCAATACCTTGGAGCAGTGAATGCCATTTGTCTGATATTCTGCCAATGCGTGTATCTCAATGAAATGAGAAAGTTGTATAGTGCTTATCTCGATGACTTCAGCAAGTTGGAAGAAATCCGCAATAGGTTCCAAAGTTTCTCTGAATACAGTCGAGCAGTGAATGCCATTGGCTGTTATTCTGTCTATGCGTGTATGTCAATGAAATGAGAAAGTTGTATAGTGCTTATCTCGATGAGTTCAGCAAGTTGGGGGAAATCCACAATAGGTTCTAAGGTTTCTCTGAATTCCTTCGAGCAATTTGGATAAAATTCTGCTAATGTGTTTATCTCAATGAATTGAGAAAGTGGTAAAGTCCTTATCTCAATGAGTTCAGCAAGTTGTAAGATATCCCCAATAGGTTCCAAAGATTCACTGAATGCCTTGGAGCAGTGAATGAACTTTGGTTGATACTCTGCCAATGCGTGTATCTCAATGAAATGAGAAAGTGGTAAAGTCTTTGTCTCCATGAGATCAGCAAGTTGAAAGAAATCCACAATCGGTTCCAAAGTTTCTCTGAATACAGTCGAGCAGTGAATGCCATTGGCTGTTATTCTGTCTATGCGTGTATCCCAATGAAATGAGAAAGTGGTAATGTCCTTGTCTCCATGAGTTCAGCAAGTTGCACGAAATCCAAATCGGTTCCAAAGTTTCTGTGAATACCTTCGAGCAGTGAATGCCATTTATCTGATATTCTGACAGTGTGTGTATCTCAATGAAATGAGAAAGTTGTATAGTGCTTATCTCGATGAGATCAGCAAGTTGGGGGAAATCCACAATGGGTTCCAAGGTTTCTCTGAATTCCTTCGAGCAGTGAATGCAATTTGACTGAAATTCTGCCAATGTGTTTATCTCAATGCAATGAGATAGTGGTAAAGTCCTGATCTCAATGAGTTCAGCAAGTTGAAAGAAATCCCCAATAGGTTCCAAAGATTCACTGACTGCCTGCGAGTAATGAATGCCATTTGCTTGATATTCTGCTAATGTGTGTATCACAATGAAATGAGAAAGTGGTCAAGTGTTTATCTCATTCAGTTCAACAAATTGGAAGAAATCCACAATAGGTTCCAAAGTTTCTCGCAATACTTTGGAGCAGTGAAGGCCATTTCTCTGATATTTTGCCAGTGTGTGTAGCTCAATGAAATGAGATAATGGTAAAGTTCTTATCTCGATGACTTCAGCAAGTTGGAAGAAATCCTCAATATATTCCAAAGTTTGTCTGAATACCTTCGAGTAGTGAATGTAATTTGGCTGATATTCTGCCAATGCGTGTATCTCAATGAAATGAGAAAGTTGTATAGTGCTTATCTCGATGAGATCAGCGAGTTGGGGGAAATCCACAATAGGTTCTAAGGTTTCTCCGAATTCCTTCGCGCAATTTGGATGAAATTCTGCCAATGTGTTTATCTCAATGCAGTGAGAGAGTGGTAAAGTACTTATCTCAATGAGTTCAGCAAGTTGAAAGAAATCACCAATAGGTTCCAAAGATTCACTGACTGCCTGCGAGTAATGAATGCCATTTGCCTGATATTCTGCTAATGTGTGTATCACAATGAAATGAGAAAGTGGTCAAGTGTTTATCTCATTCAGTTCAGCAAATTGGAAGAAATCCACAATAGGTTCCAAAGTTTCTCGCAATACCTTCGAGTAGTGAATGCAATTTGGCTGATATTCTGCCAATGCGTGTATCTCAATGAAATGAGAAAGTTATATAGTGCTTATCTCGATGACTTCAGCAAGTTGGAAGAAATCCGCAATAGGTTCCAAAGTTTCTCTGAATACCTTCGAGTAGTGAATGCAATTTGGCTGATATTCTGCCAATGCGTGTATCTCAATGAAATGAGAAAGTTGTATAGTGCTTATCTCGATGAGTTCAGCAAGTTGGGGGAAATCCACAATAGGTTCTAAGGTTTCTCTGAATTCCTTCGAGCAATTTGGATGAAATTCTGCCAATGTGTTTATCTCAATGAATTGAGAAAGTGGTAAAGTCCTTATCTCAATGAGTTCAGCAAGTTGTAAGATATCCCCAATAGGTTCCAAAGATTCACTGAATGCCTTGGAGCAGTGAATGAACTTTGGCTGATACTCTGCCAATGCGTGTATCTCAATGAAATGAGAAAGTGGTAAAGTTTTTGTCTCCACGAGTTCAGCAAGTTGCAAGAAATCCACAATCGGTTCCAAAGTTACTCTGAATACCTTCGAGCAGTGAATGCCATTTGTCTGATATTCTGCCAGTGTGTGTATCTCAATGAAATGAGAAAGTTGTATAGTGCTTATCTCGATGAGATCTTCAAGTTGGGGAAATCCACAATAGGTTCCAAGGTTTCTCTGAATTCCTTCGAGTAGTGAATGCAATTTGACTGAAATTCTGCCAATGTGTTTATCTCAATGCAATGATATAGTGGTAAAGTCCTGATCTCAATGAGTTCAGCAAGTTGAAAGAAATCCCCAATAGGTTCCAAAGATTCACTGACTGCCTGCGAGTAATGAATGCCATTTGTCTGATATTCTGCTAATGTGTGTATCACAATGAAATGAGAAAGTGGTCAAGTGTTTATCTCATTCAGTTCAGCAAATTGGAAGAAATCCACAATAGGTTCCAAAGTTTCTCGCAATACCTTGGAGCAGTGAATGCCATTTGTCTGATATTCTGCCAATGCGTGTATCTCAATGAAATGAGAAAGTTGTATAGTGCTTATCTCGATGACTTCAGCAAGTTGGGGGAAATCCACAATAGGTTCTAAGGTTTCTCTGAATTCCTTCGAGCAATTTGGATAAAATTCTGCTAATGTGTTTATCTCAATGAATTGAGAAAGTGGTAAAGTCCTTATCTCAATGAGTTCAGCAAGTTGTAAGATATCCCCAATAGGTTCCAAAGATTCACTGAATGCCTTGGATCAGTGAATGAACTTTGGTTGATACTCTGCCAATGCGTGTATCTCAATGAAATGAGATAGTGGTAAAGTCTTTGTCTCCATGAGTTCAGCAAGTTGAAAGAAATCCACAATCAGTTCCAAAGTTTCTCTGAATACAGTCGAGCAGTGAATGCCATTGGCTGTTATTCTGTCGATGCGTGTATCCCAATGAAATGAGAAAGTGGTAAAGTCCTTGTCTCCTTGAGTTCAGCAAGTTGCAAGAAATCCACAATCGGTTCCAAAGTTTCTGTGAATACCTTCGAGCAGTGAATGCCATTTGTCTGATATTCTGCCAGTGTGTGTATCGCAATGAAATGAGAAAGTTGTATAGTGCTTATCTCGATGAGATCTTCAAGTTGGGGGAAATCCACAATAGGTTCCAAGGTTTCTCTGAATTCCTTCGAGTAGTGAATGCAATTTGACTGAAATTCTGCCAGTGTGTGTATCTCAATGAAATGAGAAATTTGTATAGTGCTTATCTCGATGTGATCTTCAAGTTGGGGGAAATCCACAATAGGTTCCAAGGTTTCTCTGAATTCCTTCGAGTAGTGAATGCAATTTGACTGAAATTCTGCCAATGTGTTTATCTCAATGCAATGAGATAGTGGTAAAGTCCTTATCTCAATGAGTTCAGCAAGTTGAAAGAAATCCCCAATAGGTTCCAAAGATTCACTGACTGCCTGCGAGTAGTGAATGCCATTTGCCTGATATTCTGCTAATGTATGTATCACAATGAAATGAGAAAGTGGTCAAGTGTTTATCTCATTCAGTTCAGCAAATTGGAAGAAATCCACAATTGGTTCCAAAGTTTCTCGCAATACCTTGGAGCAATGAATGCCATTTGGCTGATATTTTGCCAGTGTGTGTAGCTCAATGAAATGAGATAATGGTAAAGTTCTTATCTCGATGACTTCAGCAAGTTGCAAGAAATCCGCAATATATTCCGAAGTTTCTCTGAATACCTTCGAGTAGTGAATGTAATTTGACTGATATTCTGCCAATGCGTGTATCTCAATGAAATGCGAAAGTTGTATAGTGCTTATCTCGATGAGATCAGCAAGTTGGGGGAAATCCACAATGGGTTCCAAGGTTTCTCTGAATTCCTTCGAGCAGTGAATGCAATTTGACTGAAATTCTGCCAATGTGTTTATCTCAATGCAATGAGATAGTGGTAAAGTCCTTATCTCAATGAGTTCAGCAAGTTGAAAGAAATCCCCAATAGGTTCCAAAGATTCACTGACTGCCTGCGAGTAATGAATGCCATTTGCTTGATATTCTGCTAATATGTGTATCACAATGAAATGAGAAAGTGGTCAAGTGTTTATCTCATTCAGTTCGGCAAATTGGAAGAAATCCACAATAGGTTCCAAAGTTTCTCGCAATACCTTGGAGCAGTGCAGGCCATTTGTCTGATATTTTGCCAGTGTGTGTAGCTCAATGAAATGAGATAATGGCAAAGTTCTTATCTCGATGACTTCAGCAAGTTGGAAGAAATCCTCAATATATTCCAAAGTTTGTCTGAATACCTTCGAGTAGTGAATGTAATTTGGCTGATATTCTGCCAATGCGTGTATCTCAATGAAATGAGAAAGTTGTATAGTGCTTATCTCGATGAGATCAGCAAGTTGGGGGAAATCCACAATAGGTTCTAAGGTTTCTCTGAATTCCTTCGAGCAATTTGGATGAACTTTTGCCAATGTGTTTATCTCAATGCAGTGAGATAGTGGTAAAGTACTTATCTCAATTAGTTCAGCAAGTTGAAAGAAATCCCCAATAGGTTCCAAAGATTCACTGAATGCCTTGGAGCAGTGAATGAACTTTGGTTGATACTCTGCCAATGCGTGTATCTCAATGAAATGAGAAAGTGGTAAAGTCTTTGTCTCCATGAGTTCAGCAAGTTGAAAGAAATCCACAATCGGTTCCAAAGTTTCTCTGAATACAGTCGAGCAGTGAATGCCATTGGCTGTTATTCTGTCTATGCGTGTATCCCAATGAAATGAGAAAGTGGTAATGTCCTTGTCTCCATGAGTTCAGCAAGTTGCACGAAATCCACAATCGGTTCCAAAGTTTCTGTGAATACCTTCGAGCAGTGAATGCCATTTGTCTGATATTCTGCCAGTGTGTGTATCTCAATGAAATGAGAAAGTTGTAAAGTGCTTATCTCGATGAGATCTTCAAGTTGGGGGAAATCCACAATAGGTTCCAAGGTTTCTCTGAATTCCTTCGAGCAGTGAATGCAATTTGACTGAAATTCTGCCAATGTGTTTATCTCAATGCAATGAGTAAAGTCCTGATCTCAATGAGTTCAGCAAATTGAAAGAAATCCCCAATAGGTTCCAAAGATTCACTGACTGCCTGCGAGTAATGAATGCCATTTGTCTGATATTCTGCTAATGTGTGTATCACAATGAAATGAGAAAGTGGTCAAGTGTTTATCTCATTCAGTTCAGCAAATTGGAAGAAATCCACAATAGGTTCCAAAGTTTCTCGCAATACCTTGGAGCAATGAATGCCATTTGGCTGATATTTTGCCAGTGTGTGTAGCTCAATGAAATGAGATAATGGTAAAGTTCTTATCTCGATGACTTCAGCAAGTTGCAAGAAATCCGCAATATATTCCGAAGTTTCTCTGAATACCTTCGAGTAGTGAATGTAATTTGACTGATATTCTGCCAATGCGTGTATCTCAATGAAATGAGAAAGTTGTATAGTGCTTATCTCGATGAGATCAGCAAGTTGGGGGAAATCCACAATGGGTTCCAAGGTTTCTCTGAATTCCTTCGAGCAGTGAATGCAATTTGACTGAAATTCTGCCAATGTGTTTATCTCAATGCAATGAGATAGTGGTAAAGTCCTGATCTCAATGAGTTCAGCAAGATAAAAGAAATCCCCAATAGGTTCCAAAGATTCACTGACTGCCTGCGAGTAATGAATGCCATTTGCTTGATATTCTGCTAATGTGTGTATCACAATGAAATGAGAAAGTAGTCAAGTGTTTATCTCATTCAGTTCAGCAAATTGGAAGAAATCCACAATAGGTTCCAAAGTTTCTCGCAATACCTTGGAGCAGTGAAGGCCATTTGTCTGATATTTTGCCAGTGTGTGTAGCTCAATGAAATGAGATAATGGTAAAGTTCTTATCTCGATGACTTCAGCAAGTTGGAAGAAATCCTCAATATATTCCAAAGTTTGTCTGAATACCTTCGAGTAGTGAATGTAATTTGGCTGATATTCTGCCAATGCGTGTATCTCAATGAAATGAGAAAGTTGTATAGTGCTTATCTCGATGAGATCAGCAAGTAGGGGGAAATCCACAATAGGTTCTAAGGTTTCTCTGAATTCCTTCGAGCAATTTGGATGAAATTCTGCCAATGTGTTTATCTCAATGCAATGAGATAGTGGTAAAGTACTTATCACAATGAGTTCAGCAAGTTGAAAGAAATCACCAATAGGTTCCAAAGATTCACTGACTGCCTGCGAGTAATGAATGCCATTTGCCTGATATTCTGCTAATGTGTGTATCACAATGAAATGAGAAAGTGGTCAAGTGTTTATCTCATTCAGTTCAGCAAATTGGAAGAAATCCACAATAGGTTCCAAAGTTTCTCGCAATACCTTCGAGTAGTGAATGCAATTTGGCTGATATTCTGCCAATGCGTGTATCTCAATGAAATGAGAAAGTTATATAGTGCTTATCCCGATGACTTCAGCAAGTTGGAAGAAATCCGCAATAGGTTCCAAAGTTTCTCTGAATACCTTCGAGTAGTGAATGCAATTTGGCTGATATTCTGCCAATGCGTGTATCTCAATGAAATGAGAAAGTTGTATAGTGCTTATCTCGATGAGTTCAGCAAGTTGGGGGAAATCCACAATAGGTTCTCAGGTTTCTCTGAATTCCTTCGAGCAATTTGGATGAAATTCTGCCAATGTGTTTATCTCAATGCAGTGAGATAGTGGTAAAGTACTTATCTCAATGAGTTCAGCAAGTTGAAAGAAATCACCAATAGGTTCCAAAGATTCACTGACTGCCTGCGAGTAATGAATGCCATTTGCCTGATATTCTGCTAATGTGTGTATCACAATGAAATGAGAAAGTGGTCAAGTGTTTATCTCATTCAGTTCAGCAAATTGGAAGAAATCCACAATAGGTTCCAAAGTTTCTCGCAATACCTTCGAGTAGTGAATGCAATTTGGCTGATATTCTGCCAATGCGTGTATCTCAATGAAATGAGAAAGTTGTATAGTGCTTATCTCGATGAGTTCAGCAAGTTGGGTGAAATCCACAATAGGTTCTAAGGTTTCTCTGAATTCCTTCGAGCAATTTGGATGAAATTCTGCCAATGTGTTTATCTCAATGAATTGAGAAAGTGGTAAAGTCCTTATCTCAATGAGTTCAGCAAGTTGTAAGATATCCCCAATAGGTTCCAAAGATTCACTGAATGCCTTGGAGCAGTGAATGAACTTTGGTTGATACTCTGCCAATGCGTGTATCTCAATGGAATGAGAAAGTGGTAAAGTCTTTGTCTCCATGAGTTCAGCAAGTTGAAAGAAATCCACAATCGGTTCCAAAGTTTCTCTGAATACAGTCGAGCAGTGAATGCCATTGGCTGTTATTCTGTCTATGCGTGTATCCCAATGAAATGAGAAAGTGGTAATGTCCTTGTCTCCATGAGTTCAGCAAGTTGCACGAAATCCACAATCGGTTCCAAAGTTTCTGTGAATACCTTCGAGCAGTGAATGCCATTTGTCTGATATTCTGCCAGTGTGTGTATCTCAATGAAATGAGAAAGTTGTATAGTGCTTATCTCGATGAGATCTTCAAGTTGGGGGAAATCCACAATAGGTTCCAAGGTTTCTCTGAATTCCTTCGAGCAGTGAAAGCAATTTGACTGAAATTCTGCCAATGTGTTTATCTCAATGAAATGAGTAAAGTCCTGATCTCAATTAGTTCAGCAAGTTGAAAGAAATCCCCAATAGGTTCCAAAGATTCACTGACTGCCTGCGAGTAATGAATGCCATTTGCCTGATATTCTGCTAATGTGTGTATCACAATGAAATGAGAAAGTGGTCAAGTGTTTATCTCATTCAGTTCAGCAAGTTGGAAGAAATCCGCAATAGGTTCCAAAGTTTCTCTGAATACAGTCGAGCAGTGAATGCCATTGGCTGTTATTCTGTCTATGCGTGTATGTCAATGAAATGAGAAAGTTGTATAGTGCTTATCTCGATGAGTTCAGCAAGTTGGGGGAAATCCACAATAGGTTCTAAGGTTTCTCTGAATTCCTTCGAGCAATTTGGATAAAATTCTGCTAATGTGTTTATCTCAATGAATTGAGAAAGTGGTAAAGTCCTTATCTCAATGAGTTCAGCAAGTTGTAAGATATCCCCAATAGGTTCCAAAGATTCACTGAATGCCTTGGAGCAGTGAATGAACTTTGGTTGATACTCTGCCAATGCGTGTATCTCAATGAAATGAGAAATTGGTAAAGTCTTTGTCTCCATGAGTTCAGCAAGTTGAAAGAAATCCACAATCAGTTCCAAAGTTTCTCTGAATACAGTCGAGCAGTGAATGCCATTGGCTGTTATTCTGTCTATGCGTGTATCCCAATGAAATGAGAAAGTGGTAAAGTCCTTGTCTCCTTGAGTTCAGCAAGTTGCAAGAAATCCACAATCGGTTCCAAAGTTTCTGTGAATACCTTCGAGCAGTGAATGCCATTTGTCTGATATTCTGCCAGTGTGTGTATCTCAACGAAACGAGAAAGTTGTATAGTGCTTATCTCGATGAGATCAGCAAGTTGGGGGAAATCCACAATAGGTTCCAAGGTTTCTCTGAATACCTTCGAGCAGTGAATGCCATTTGTCTGATATTCTGCCAGTGTGTGTATCGCAATGAAATGAGAAAGTTGTATAGTGCTTATCTCGATGTGATCTTCAAGTTGGGGGAAATCCACAATGGGTTCCAAGGTTACTCTGAATTCCTTCGAGTAGTGAATGCAATTGGACTGAAATTCTGCCAATGTGTTTATCTCAATGCAATGAGATAGTGGTAAAGTCCTTATCTCAATGAGTTCAGCAAGTTGAAAGAAATCCCCAATAGGTTCCAAAGATTCACTGACTGCCTGCGAGTAGTGAATGCCATTTCCCTGATATTCTGCTAATGTGTGTATCACAATGAAATGAGAAAGTGGTCAAGTGTTTATCTCATTCAGTTCAGCAAATTGGAAGAAATCCACAATAGGTTCCAAAGTTTCTCGCAATACCTTGGAGCAATGAATGCCATTTGGCTGATATTTTGCCAGTGTGTGTAGCTCAATGAAATGAGATAATGGTAAAGTTCTTATCTCGATGACTTCAGCAAGTTGCAAGAAATCCGCAATATATTCCGAAGTTTCTCTGAATACCTTCGAGTAGTGAATGTAATTTGACTGATATTCTGCCAATGCGTGTATCTCAATGAAATGAGAAAGTTGTATAGTGCTTATCTCGATGAGATCAGCAAGTTGGGGGAAATCCACAATGGGTTCCAAGGTTTCTCTGAATTCCTTCGAGCAGTGAATGCAATTTGACTGAAATTCTGCCAATGTGTTTATCTCAATGCAATGAGATAGTGGTAAAGTCCTGATCTCAATGAGTTCAGCAAGTTGAAAGAAATCCCCAATAGGTTCCAAAGATTCACTGACTGCCTGCGAGTAATGAATGCCATTTGCTTGATATTCTGCTAATGTGTGTATCACAATGAAATGAGAAAGTGGTCAAGTGTTTATCTCATTCAGTTCAGCAAATTGGAAGAAATCCACAATAGGTTCCAAAGTTTCTCGCAATACCTTGGAGCAGTGAAGGCCATTTGTCTGATATTTTGCCAGTGTGTGTAGCTCAATGAAATGAGATAATGGTAAAGTTCTTATCTCGATGACTTCAGCAAGTTGGAAGAAATCCTCAATATATTCCAAAGTTTGTCTGAATACCTTCGAGTAGTGAATGTAATTTGGCTGATATTCTGCCAATGCGTGTATCTCAATGAAATGAGAAAGTTGTATAGTGCTTATCTCGATGAGATCAGCAAGTTGGGGGAAATCCACAATAGGTTCTAAGGTTTCTCTGAATTCTTTCGAGCAATTTGGATGAAATTCTGCCAATGTGTTTATCTCAATGCAATGAGATAGTGGTAAAGTACTTATCACAATGAGTTCAGCAAGTTGAAAGAAATCACCAATAGGTTCCAAAGATTCACTGACTGCCTGCGAGTAATGAATGCCATTTGCCTGATATTCTGCTAATGTGTGTATCACAATGAAATGAGAAAGTGGTCAAGTGTTTATCTCATTCAGTTCAGCAAATTGGAAGAAATCCACAATAGGTTCCAAAGTTTCTCGCAATACCTTCGAGTAGTGAATGCAATTTGGCTGATATTCTGCCAATGCGTGTATCTCAATGAAATGAGAAAGTTATATAGTGCTTATCCCGATGACTTCAGCAAGTTGGAAGAAATCCGCAATAGGTTCCAAAGTTTCTCTGAATACCTTCGAGTAGTGAATGCAATTTGGCTGATATTCTGCCAATGCGTGTATCTCAATGAAATGAGAAAGTTGTATAGTGCTTATCTCGATGAGTTCAGCAAGTTGGGGGAAATCCACAATAGGTTCTCAGGTTTCTCTGAATTCCTTCGAGCAATTTGGATGAAATTCTGCTAATGTGTTTATCTCAATGAATTCAGAAAGTGGTAAAGTCCTTATCTCAATGAGTTCAGCAAGTTGTAAGATATCCCCAATAGGTTCCAAAGATTCACTGAATGCCTTGGAGCAGTGAATGAACTTTGGTTGATACTCTGCCAATGCGTGTATCTCAATGAAATGAGAAAGTGGTAAAGTATTTGTCTCCACGAGTTCAGCAAGTTGCAAGAAATCCACAATCGGTTCCAAAGTTACTCTGAATACCTTCGAGCAGTGAATGCCATTTGTCTGATATTCTGCCAGTGTGTGTATCTCAATGAAATGAGAAAGTTGTATAGTGCTTATCTCGATATGATCTTCAAGTTGGGGAAATCCACAATAGGTTCCAAGGTTTCTCTGAATTCCTTCGAGTAGTGAATGCAATTTGACTGAAATTCTGCCAATGTGTTTATCTCAATGCAATGAGATAGTGGTAAAGTCCTTATCTCAATGAGTTCAGCAAGTTGAAAGAAATCCCCAATAGGTTCCAAAGATTCACTGACTGCCTGCGAGTAGTGAATGCCATTTGCCTGATATTCTGCTAATGTGTGTATCACAATGAAATGAGAAAGTGGTCAAGTGTTTATCTCATTCAGTTCAGCAAATTGGAAGAAATCCACAATAGGTTCCAAAGTTTCTCGCAATACCTTGGAGCAGTGAATGCCATTTGTCTGATATTCTGCCAATGCGTGTAGCTCAATGAAATGAGGTAATGGTAAAGTTCTTATCTCGTTGACTTCAGCAAGTTGGAAGAAATCCGCAATATATTCCGAAGTTTCTCTGAATACCTTCGAGTAGTGAATGTAATTTGACTGATATTCTGCCAATGCGTGTATCTCAATGAAATGAGAAAGTTGTATAGTGCTTATCTCGATGAGATCAGCAAGTTGGGGGAAATCCAGAATGGGTTCCAAGGTTTCTCTGAATTCCTTCGAGCAGTGAATGCAATTTGACTGAAATTCTGCCAATGTGTTTATCTCAATGCAATGAGATAGTGGTAAAGTCCTTATCTCAATGAGTTCAGCAAGTTGAAAGAAATCCCCAATAGGTTCCAAAGATTCACTGACTGCCTGCGAGTAATGAATGCCATTTGCTTGATATTCTGCTAATGTGTGTATCACAATGAAATGAGAAAGTGGTCAAGTGTTTATCTCATTCAGTTCGGCAAATTGGAAGAAATGCACAATAGGTTCCAAAGTTTCTCGCAATACCTTGGAGCAGTGCAGGCCATTTGTCTGATATTTTGCAAGTGTGTGTAGCTCAATGAAATGAGATAATGGCAAAGTTCTTATCTCGATGACTTCAGCAAGTTGGAAGAAATCCTCAATATATTCCAAAGTTTGTCTGAATACCTTCGAGTAGTGAATGTAATTTGGCTGATATTCTGCCAATGCGTGTATCTCAATGAAATGAGAAAGTTGTATAGTGCTTATCTCGATGAGATCAGCAAGTAGGGGGAAATCCACAATAGGTTCTAAGGTTTCTCTGAATTCCTTCGAGCAATTTGGATGAAATTCTGCCAATGTGTTTATCTCAATGCAGTGAGATAGTGGTAAAGTACTTATCTCAATGAGTTCAGCAAGTTGAAAGAAATCACCAATAGGTTCCAAAGATTCACTGACTGCCTGCGAGTAATTAATGCCATTTGCCTGATATTCTGCTAATGTGTGTATCACAATGAAATGAGAAAGTGGTCAAGTGTTTATCTCATTCAGTTCAGCAAATTGGAAGAAATCCACAATAGGTTCCAAAGTTTCTCACAATACCTTCGAGTAGTGAATGCAATTTGGCTGATATTCTGCCAATGCGTGTATCTCAATGAAATGAGAAAGTTATATAGTGCTTATCTCGATGACTTCAGCAAGTTGGAAGAAATCCGCAATAGGTTCCAAAGTTTCTCTGAATACCTTCGAGTAGTGAATGCAATTTGGCTGATATTCTGCCAATGCGTGTATCTCAATGAAATGAGAAAGTTGTATAGTGCTTATCTCGATGAGTTCAGCAAGTTGGGTGAAATCCACAATAGGTTCCAAAGTTTCTCTGAATACAGTCGAGCAGTGAATGCCATGGGCTGTTATTCTGTCTATGCGTGTATCCCAATGAAATGAGAAAGTTGTATAGTGCTTATCTCGATGAGATCTTCAAGTTGGGGGAAATCCACAATAGGTTCCAAGGTTTCTCTGAATTCCTTCGAGCAGTGAATGCAATTTGACTGAAATTCTGCCAATGTGTTTATCTCAATGCAATGAGTAAAGTCCTGATCTCAATGAGTTCAGCAAGTTGAAAGAAATCCCCAATAGGTTCCAAAGTTTCACTGACTGCCTGCGAGTAATTAATGCCATTTGCCTGATATTCTGCTAATGTGTGTATCACAATGAAATGAGAAAGTGGTCAAGTGTTTATCTCATTCAGTTCAGCAAATTGGAAGAAATCCACAATAGGTTCCAAAGTTTCTCGCAATACCTTGGAGCAATGAATGCCATTTGGCTGATATTTTGCCAGTGTGTGTAGCTCAATGAAATGAGATAATGGTAAAGTTCTTATCTCGATGACTTCAGCAAGTTGGAAGAAATCCGCAATATATTCCGAAGTTTCTCTGAATACCTTCGAGTAGTGCATGTAATTTGACTGATATTCTGCCAATGCGTGTATCTCAATGAAATGAGAAAGTTGTATAGTGCTTATCTCGATGAGTTCAGCAAGTTGGGGGAAATCCACAATAGGTTCTAAGGTTTCTCTGAATTCCTTCGAGCAATTTGGATGAAATTCTGCCAATGTGTTTATCTCAATGAATTGAGAAAGTGGTAAAGTCCTTATCTCAATGAGTTCAGCAAGTTGTAAGATATCCCCAATAGGTTCCAAAGATTCACTGAATGCCTTGGAGCAGTGAATGAACTTTGGTTGATACTCTGCCAATGCGTGTATCTCAATGAAATGAGAAAGTGGTAAAGTATTTGTCTCCACGAGTTCAGCAAGTTGCAAGAAATCCACAATCGGTTCCAAATTTACTCTGAATACCTTCGAGCAGTGAATGCCATTTGTCTGATATTCTGCCAGTGTGTGCATCTCAATGAAATGAGAAAGCTGTATAGTGCTTATCTCGATGAGATCTTCAAGTTGGGGAAATCCACAATAGGTTCCAAGGTTTCTCTGAATTCCTTCGAGTAGTGAATGCAATTTGACTGAAATTCTGCCAATGTGTTTATCTCAATGCAATGATATAGTGGTAAAGTCCTGATCTCAATGAGTTTAGCAAGTTGAAAGAAATCCCCAATAGGTTCCAAAGATTCACTGACTGCCTGCGAGTAATGAATGCCATTTGCCTGATATTCTGCTAATGTGTGTATCACAATGAAATGAGAAAGTTGTATAGTGCTTATCTCGATGACTTCAGCAAGTTGGAAGAAATCCGCAATAGGTTCCAAAGTATCTCTGAATACAGTCGAGCAGTGAATGCCATTGGCTGTTATTCTGTCTATGCGTGTATCTCAATGAAATGAGAAAGTTATATAGTGCTTATCTCGATGACTTCAGCAAGTTGGAAGAAATCCGCAATAGGTTCCAAAGTTTCTCTGAATACCTTCGAGTAGTGAATGTAATTTGGCTGATATTCTGTCTATGCGTGTATCCCAATGAAATGAGAAAGTGGTAATGTCCTTGTCTCCATGAGTTCAGCAAGTTGCACGAAATCCACAATCGGTTCCAAAGTTTCTGTGAATACCTTCGAGCAGTGAATGCCATTTGTCTGATATTCTGCCAGTGTGTGTATCTCAATGAAATGAGAAAGTTGTATAGTGCTTATCTCGATGAGATCTTCAAGTTGGGGGAAATCCACAATAGGTTCCAAGGTTTCTCTGAATACCTTCGAGCAGTGAATGCCATTTGTCTGATATTCTGCCAGTGTGTGTATCGCAATGAAATGAGAAAGTTGTATAGTGCTTATCTCGATGACTTCAGCAAGTTGGAAGAAATCCACAATAGGTTCCAAAGTTTCTCTGAATACAGTCGAGCAGTGAATGCCATTGGCTGTTATTCTGTCTATGCGTGTATGTCAATGAAATGAGAAAGTTGTATAGTGCTTATCTCGATGAGTTCAGCAAGTTGGGGGAAATCCACAATAGGTTCTAAGGTTTCTCTGAATTCCTTCGAGCAATTTGGATAAAATTCTGCTAATGTGTTTATCTCAATGAATTGAGAAAGTGGTAAAGTCCTTATCTCAATGAGTTCAGCAGGTTGTAAGATATCCCCAATAGGTTCCAAAGATTCACTGAATGCCTTGGAGCAGTGAATGAACTTTGGTTGATACTCTGCCAATGCGTGTATCTCAATGAAATGAGAAAGTGGTAAAGTCTTTGTCTCCATGAGTTCAGCAAGTTGAAAGAAATCCACAATCAGTTCCAAAGTTTCTCTGAATACAGTCGAGCAGTGAATGCCATTGGCTGTTATTCTGTCTATGCGTGTATCCCAATGAAATGAGAAAGTGGTAAAGTCCTTGTCTCCTTGAGTTCAGCAAGTTACAACAAATCCACAATCGGTTCCAAAGTTTCTGTGAATACCTTCGAGCAGTGAATGCCATTTGTCTGATATTCTGCCAGTGTGTGTATCTCAATGAAATGAGAAAGTTGTATAGTGCTTATCTCGATGAGATCAGCA
Source organism: Prionace glauca (assembly GCA_037974335.1). NCBI lineage: Eukaryota > Metazoa > Chordata > Chondrichthyes > Carcharhiniformes > Carcharhinidae > Prionace > Prionace glauca. Next base: position 46,725,405 of record CM075747.1, on the reverse strand, counting down.
AGTTGGGGGAAATCCACAATAGGTTCCAAGGTTTCTCTGAATACCTTCGAGCAGTGAATGCCATTTGTCTGATATTCTGCCAGTGTGTGTATCGCAATGAAATGAGAAAGTTGTATAGTGCTTATCTCGATGTGATCTTCAAGTTGGGGGAAATCCACAATAGGTTCCAAGGTTTCTCTGAATTCCTTCGAGTAGTGAATGCAATTTGACGGAAATTCTGCCAATGTGTTTATCTCAATGCAATGAGATAGTGGTAAAGTCCTTATCTCAATGAGTTCAGCAAGTTGAAAGATATCCCCAATAGGTTCCAAAGATTCACTGACTGCCTGCGAGTAGTGAATGCCATTTGCCTGATATTCTGCTAATGTGTGTATCACAATGAAATGAGAAAGTGGTCAAGTGTTTATCTCATTCAGTTCAGCAAATTGGAAGAAATCCACAATAGGTTCCAAAGTTTCTCGCAATACCTTGGAGCAATGAATGCCATTTGGCTGATATTTTGCCAGTGTGTGTAGCTCAATGAAATGAGATAATGGTAAAGTTCTTATCTCGATGACTTCAGCAAGTTGGAAGAAATCCGCAATATATTCTGAAGTTTCTCTGAATACCTTCGAGTAGTGAATGTAATTTGACTGATATTCTGCCAATGCGTGTATCTCAATGAAATGAGAAAGTTGTATAGTGCTTATCTCGATGAGATCAGCAAGTTGGGGGAAATCCACAATGGGTTCCAAGGTTTCTCTGAATTCCTTCGAGCAGTGAATGCAATTTGACTGAAATTCTGCCAATGTGTTTATCTCAATGCAATGAGATAGTGGTAAAGTCTTTATCTCAATGAGTTCAGCAAGTTGAAAGAAATCCCCAATAGTTTCGAAAGATTCACTGACTGCCTGCGAGTAATGAATGCCATTTGCTTGATATTCTGCTAATATGTGTATCACAATGAAATGAGAAAGTGGTCAAATGTTTATCTCATTCAGTTCGGCAAATTGGAAGAAATGCACAATAGGTTCCAAAGTTTCTCGCAATACCTTGGAGCAGTGAAGGCCATTTGTCTGATATTTTGCCAGTGTGTGTAGCTCAATGAAATGAGATAATGGTAAAGTTCTTATCTCGATGACTTCAGCAAGTTGGAAGAAATCCTCAATATATTCCAAAGTTTGTCTGTATACCTTCGAGTAGTGAATGTAATTTGTCTGATATTCTGCCAATGCGTGTATCTCAATGAAATGAGAAAGTTGTATAGTGCTTATCTCGATGAGATCAGCAAGTTGGGGGAAATCCACAATAGGTTCGAAGGTTTCTCTGAATTCCTTCGAGCTATTTGGATGAAATTCTGCCAATGTGTTTATCTCAATGCAATGAGATAGTGGTAAAGTCCTTATCTCAATGAGTTCAGCAAGTTGAAAGAAATCCCCAATAGGTTCCAAAGATTCACTGACTGCCGGCGAGTAATGAATGCCATTTGCCTGATATTCTGCTAATGTGTGTATCACAATGAAATGAGAAAGTGGTCAAGTGTTTATCTCATTCAGTTCAGCAAATTGGAAGAAATCCACAATAGGTTCCAAAGTTTCTCGCAATACCTTCGAGTAGTGAATGCAATTTGGCTGATATTCTGCCAATGCGTGCATCTCAATGAAATGAGAAAGTTATATAGTGCTTATCTCGATGACTTCAGCAAGTTGGAAGAAATCCGCAATAGGTTCCAAAGTTTCTCTGAATACCTTCGAGTAGTGAATGCAATTTGGCTGATTTTCTGCCAATGCGTGTATCTCAATGAAATGAGAAAGTTGTATAGTGCTTATCTCGATGAGTTCAGCAAGTTGGGGGAAATCCACAATAGGTTCTAAGGTTTCTCTGAATTCCTTCGAGCAATTTGGATGAAATTCTGCCAATGTGTTTATCTCAATGCAATGAGATAATGGTAAAGTCCTTATCTCAATGAGTTCAGCAAGTTGAAAGAAATCCCCAATAGGTTCCAAAGATTCACTGAATGCCTTGGAGCAGTGAATGAACTTTGGTTGATACTCTGCCAATGCGTGTATCTCAATGAAATGAGAAAGTGGTAAAGTCTTTGTCTCCATGAGTTCAGCAAGTTGAAAGAAATCCACAATCGGTTCCAAAGTTTCTCTGAATACAGTCGAGCAGTGAATGCCATTGGCTGTTATTCTGTCTATGCGTGTATCCCAATGAAATGAGAAAGTGGTAATGTCCTTGTCTCCATGAGTTCAGCAAGTTTCACGAAATCCACAATCGGTTCCAAAGTTTCTGTGAATACCTTCGAGCAGTGAATGCCATTTGTCTGATATTCTGCCAGTGTGTGTATCTCAATGAAATGAGAAAGTTGTAAAGTGCTTATCTCGATGAGATCTTCAAGTTGGGGGAAATCCACAATAGGTTCCAAGGTTTCTCTGAATTCCTTCGAGCAGTGAATGCAATTTGACTGAAATTCTGCCAATGTGTTTATCTCAATGCAATGAGTAAAGTCCTGATCTCAATGAGTTCAGCAAGTTGAAAGAAATCCCCAATAGGTTCCAAAGATTCACTGACTGCCTGCGAGTAATGAATGCCATTTGCCTGATATTCTGCTAATGTGTGTATCACAATGAAATGAGAAAGTGGTCAAGTGTTTATCTCATTCAGTTCAGCAAATTGGAAGAAATCCACAATAGGTTCCAAAGTTTCTCGCAATACCTTGGAGCAGTGAATGCCATTTGTCTGATATTCTGCCAATGCGTGTATCTCAATGAAATGAGAAAGTTGTATAGTGCTTATCTCGATGACTTCAGCAAGTTGGAAGAAATCCGCAATAGGTTCCAAAGTTTCTCTGAATACAGTCGAGCAGTGAATGCCATTGGCTGTTATTCTGTCTATGCGTGTATGTCAATGAAATGAGAAAGTTGTATAGTGCTTATCTCGATGAGTTCAGCAAGTTGGGGGAAATCCACAATAGGTTCTAAGGTTTCTCTGAATTCCTTCGAGCAATTTGGATAAAATTCTGCTAATGTGTTTATCTCAATGAATTGAGAAAGTGGTAAAGTCCTTATCTCAATGAGTTCAGCAAGTTGTAAGATATCCCCAATAGGTTCCAAAGATTCACTGAATGCCTTGGAGCAGTGAATGAACTTTGGTTGATACTCTGCCAATGCGTGTATCTCAATGAAATGAGAAAGTGGTAAAGTCTTTGTCTCCATGAGATCAGCAAGTTGAAAGAAATCCACAATCGGTTCCAAAGTTTCTCTGAATACAGTCGAGCAGTGAATGCCATTGGCTGTTATTCTGTCTATGCGTGTATCCCAATGAAATGAGAAAGTGGTAATGTCCTTGTCTCCATGAGTTCAGCAAGTTGCACGAAATCCAAATCGGTTCCAAAGTTTCTGTGAATACCTTCGAGCAGTGAATGCCATTTATCTGATATTCTGACAGTGTGTGTATCTCAATGAAATGAGAAAGTTGTATAGTGCTTATCTCGATGAGATCAGCAAGTTGGGGGAAATCCACAATGGGTTCCAAGGTTTCTCTGAATTCCTTCGAGCAGTGAATGCAATTTGACTGAAATTCTGCCAATGTGTTTATCTCAATGCAATGAGATAGTGGTAAAGTCCTGATCTCAATGAGTTCAGCAAGTTGAAAGAAATCCCCAATAGGTTCCAAAGATTCACTGACTGCCTGCGAGTAATGAATGCCATTTGCTTGATATTCTGCTAATGTGTGTATCACAATGAAATGAGAAAGTGGTCAAGTGTTTATCTCATTCAGTTCAACAAATTGGAAGAAATCCACAATAGGTTCCAAAGTTTCTCGCAATACTTTGGAGCAGTGAAGGCCATTTCTCTGATATTTTGCCAGTGTGTGTAGCTCAATGAAATGAGATAATGGTAAAGTTCTTATCTCGATGACTTCAGCAAGTTGGAAGAAATCCTCAATATATTCCAAAGTTTGTCTGAATACCTTCGAGTAGTGAATGTAATTTGGCTGATATTCTGCCAATGCGTGTATCTCAATGAAATGAGAAAGTTGTATAGTGCTTATCTCGATGAGATCAGCGAGTTGGGGGAAATCCACAATAGGTTCTAAGGTTTCTCCGAATTCCTTCGCGCAATTTGGATGAAATTCTGCCAATGTGTTTATCTCAATGCAGTGAGAGAGTGGTAAAGTACTTATCTCAATGAGTTCAGCAAGTTGAAAGAAATCACCAATAGGTTCCAAAGATTCACTGACTGCCTGCGAGTAATGAATGCCATTTGCCTGATATTCTGCTAATGTGTGTATCACAATGAAATGAGAAAGTGGTCAAGTGTTTATCTCATTCAGTTCAGCAAATTGGAAGAAATCCACAATAGGTTCCAAAGTTTCTCGCAATACCTTCGAGTAGTGAATGCAATTTGGCTGATATTCTGCCAATGCGTGTATCTCAATGAAATGAGAAAGTTATATAGTGCTTATCTCGATGACTTCAGCAAGTTGGAAGAAATCCGCAATAGGTTCCAAAGTTTCTCTGAATACCTTCGAGTAGTGAATGCAATTTGGCTGATATTCTGCCAATGCGTGTATCTCAATGAAATGAGAAAGTTGTATAGTGCTTATCTCGATGAGTTCAGCAAGTTGGGGGAAATCCACAATAGGTTCTAAGGTTTCTCTGAATTCCTTCGAGCAATTTGGATGAAATTCTGCCAATGTGTTTATCTCAATGAATTGAGAAAGTGGTAAAGTCCTTATCTCAATGAGTTCAGCAAGTTGTAAGATATCCCCAATAGGTTCCAAAGATTCACTGAATGCCTTGGAGCAGTGAATGAACTTTGGCTGATACTCTGCCAATGCGTGTATCTCAATGAAATGAGAAAGTGGTAAAGTTTTTGTCTCCACGAGTTCAGCAAGTTGCAAGAAATCCACAATCGGTTCCAAAGTTACTCTGAATACCTTCGAGCAGTGAATGCCATTTGTCTGATATTCTGCCAGTGTGTGTATCTCAATGAAATGAGAAAGTTGTATAGTGCTTATCTCGATGAGATCTTCAAGTTGGGGAAATCCACAATAGGTTCCAAGGTTTCTCTGAATTCCTTCGAGTAGTGAATGCAATTTGACTGAAATTCTGCCAATGTGTTTATCTCAATGCAATGATATAGTGGTAAAGTCCTGATCTCAATGAGTTCAGCAAGTTGAAAGAAATCCCCAATAGGTTCCAAAGATTCACTGACTGCCTGCGAGTAATGAATGCCATTTGTCTGATATTCTGCTAATGTGTGTATCACAATGAAATGAGAAAGTGGTCAAGTGTTTATCTCATTCAGTTCAGCAAATTGGAAGAAATCCACAATAGGTTCCAAAGTTTCTCGCAATACCTTGGAGCAGTGAATGCCATTTGTCTGATATTCTGCCAATGCGTGTATCTCAATGAAATGAGAAAGTTGTATAGTGCTTATCTCGATGACTTCAGCAAGTTGGGGGAAATCCACAATAGGTTCTAAGGTTTCTCTGAATTCCTTCGAGCAATTTGGATAAAATTCTGCTAATGTGTTTATCTCAATGAATTGAGAAAGTGGTAAAGTCCTTATCTCAATGAGTTCAGCAAGTTGTAAGATATCCCCAATAGGTTCCAAAGATTCACTGAATGCCTTGGATCAGTGAATGAACTTTGGTTGATACTCTGCCAATGCGTGTATCTCAATGAAATGAGATAGTGGTAAAGTCTTTGTCTCCATGAGTTCAGCAAGTTGAAAGAAATCCACAATCAGTTCCAAAGTTTCTCTGAATACAGTCGAGCAGTGAATGCCATTGGCTGTTATTCTGTCGATGCGTGTATCCCAATGAAATGAGAAAGTGGTAAAGTCCTTGTCTCCTTGAGTTCAGCAAGTTGCAAGAAATCCACAATCGGTTCCAAAGTTTCTGTGAATACCTTCGAGCAGTGAATGCCATTTGTCTGATATTCTGCCAGTGTGTGTATCGCAATGAAATGAGAAAGTTGTATAGTGCTTATCTCGATGAGATCTTCAAGTTGGGGGAAATCCACAATAGGTTCCAAGGTTTCTCTGAATTCCTTCGAGTAGTGAATGCAATTTGACTGAAATTCTGCCAGTGTGTGTATCTCAATGAAATGAGAAATTTGTATAGTGCTTATCTCGATGTGATCTTCAAGTTGGGGGAAATCCACAATAGGTTCCAAGGTTTCTCTGAATTCCTTCGAGTAGTGAATGCAATTTGACTGAAATTCTGCCAATGTGTTTATCTCAATGCAATGAGATAGTGGTAAAGTCCTTATCTCAATGAGTTCAGCAAGTTGAAAGAAATCCCCAATAGGTTCCAAAGATTCACTGACTGCCTGCGAGTAGTGAATGCCATTTGCCTGATATTCTGCTAATGTATGTATCACAATGAAATGAGAAAGTGGTCAAGTGTTTATCTCATTCAGTTCAGCAAATTGGAAGAAATCCACAATTGGTTCCAAAGTTTCTCGCAATACCTTGGAGCAATGAATGCCATTTGGCTGATATTTTGCCAGTGTGTGTAGCTCAATGAAATGAGATAATGGTAAAGTTCTTATCTCGATGACTTCAGCAAGTTGCAAGAAATCCGCAATATATTCCGAAGTTTCTCTGAATACCTTCGAGTAGTGAATGTAATTTGACTGATATTCTGCCAATGCGTGTATCTCAATGAAATGCGAAAGTTGTATAGTGCTTATCTCGATGAGATCAGCAAGTTGGGGGAAATCCACAATGGGTTCCAAGGTTTCTCTGAATTCCTTCGAGCAGTGAATGCAATTTGACTGAAATTCTGCCAATGTGTTTATCTCAATGCAATGAGATAGTGGTAAAGTCCTTATCTCAATGAGTTCAGCAAGTTGAAAGAAATCCCCAATAGGTTCCAAAGATTCACTGACTGCCTGCGAGTAATGAATGCCATTTGCTTGATATTCTGCTAATATGTGTATCACAATGAAATGAGAAAGTGGTCAAGTGTTTATCTCATTCAGTTCGGCAAATTGGAAGAAATCCACAATAGGTTCCAAAGTTTCTCGCAATACCTTGGAGCAGTGCAGGCCATTTGTCTGATATTTTGCCAGTGTGTGTAGCTCAATGAAATGAGATAATGGCAAAGTTCTTATCTCGATGACTTCAGCAAGTTGGAAGAAATCCTCAATATATTCCAAAGTTTGTCTGAATACCTTCGAGTAGTGAATGTAATTTGGCTGATATTCTGCCAATGCGTGTATCTCAATGAAATGAGAAAGTTGTATAGTGCTTATCTCGATGAGATCAGCAAGTTGGGGGAAATCCACAATAGGTTCTAAGGTTTCTCTGAATTCCTTCGAGCAATTTGGATGAACTTTTGCCAATGTGTTTATCTCAATGCAGTGAGATAGTGGTAAAGTACTTATCTCAATTAGTTCAGCAAGTTGAAAGAAATCCCCAATAGGTTCCAAAGATTCACTGAATGCCTTGGAGCAGTGAATGAACTTTGGTTGATACTCTGCCAATGCGTGTATCTCAATGAAATGAGAAAGTGGTAAAGTCTTTGTCTCCATGAGTTCAGCAAGTTGAAAGAAATCCACAATCGGTTCCAAAGTTTCTCTGAATACAGTCGAGCAGTGAATGCCATTGGCTGTTATTCTGTCTATGCGTGTATCCCAATGAAATGAGAAAGTGGTAATGTCCTTGTCTCCATGAGTTCAGCAAGTTGCACGAAATCCACAATCGGTTCCAAAGTTTCTGTGAATACCTTCGAGCAGTGAATGCCATTTGTCTGATATTCTGCCAGTGTGTGTATCTCAATGAAATGAGAAAGTTGTAAAGTGCTTATCTCGATGAGATCTTCAAGTTGGGGGAAATCCACAATAGGTTCCAAGGTTTCTCTGAATTCCTTCGAGCAGTGAATGCAATTTGACTGAAATTCTGCCAATGTGTTTATCTCAATGCAATGAGTAAAGTCCTGATCTCAATGAGTTCAGCAAATTGAAAGAAATCCCCAATAGGTTCCAAAGATTCACTGACTGCCTGCGAGTAATGTATGCCATTTGCCTGATATTCTGCTAATGTGTGTATCACAATGAAATGAGAAAGTGGTCAAGTGTTTATCTCATTCAGTTCAGCAAATTGGAAGAAATCCACAATAGGTTCCAAAGTTTCTCGCAATACCTTGGAGCAGTGAATGCCATTTGTCTGATATTCTGCCAATGCGTGTATCTCAATGAAATGAGAAAGTTGTATAGTGCTTATCTCGATGACTTCAGCAAGTTGGAAGAAATCCGCAATAGGTTCCAAAGTTTCTCTGAATACAGTCGAGCAGTGAATGCCATTGGCTGTTATTCTGTCTATGCGTGTATGTCAATGAAATGAGAAAGTTGTATAGTGCTTATCTCGATGAGTTCAGCAAGTTGGGGGAAATCCACAATAGGTTCTAAGGTTTCTCTGAATTCCTTCGAGCAATTTGGATAAAATTCTGCTAATGTGTTTATCTCAATGAATTGAGAAAGTGGTAAAGTCCTTATCTCAATGAGTTCAGCAAGTTGTAAGATATCCCCAATAGGTTCCAAAGATTCACTGAATGCCTTGGAGCAGTGAATGAACTTTGGTTGATACTCTGCCAATGCGTGTATCTCAATGAAATGAGAAAGTGGTAAAGTCTTTGTCTCCATGAGATCAGCAAGTTGAAAGAAATCCACAATCGGTTCCAAAGTTTCTCTGAATACAGTCGAGCAGTGAATGCCATTGGCTGTTATTCTGTCTATGCGTGTATCCCAATGAAATGAGAAAGTGGTAATGTCCTTGTCTCCATGAGTTCAGCAAGTTGCACGAAATCCAAATCGGTTCCAAAGTTTCTGTGAATACCTTCGAGCAGTGAATGCCATTTGTCTGATATTCTGACAGTGTGTGTATCTCAATGAAATGAGAAAGTTTTATAGTGCTTATCTCGATGACTTCAGCAAGTTGGAAGAAATCCGCAATATATTCTGAAGTTTCTCTGAATACCTTCGAGTAGTGAATGTAATTTGACTGATATTCTGCCAATGCGTGTATCTCAATGAAATGAGAAAGTTGTATAGTGCTTATCTCGATGAGATCAGCAAGTTGGGGGAAATCCACAATGGGTTCCAAGGTTTCTCTGAATTCCTTCGAGCAGTGAATGCAATTTGACTGAAATTCTGCCAATGTGTTTATCTCAATGCAATGAGATAGTGGTAAAGTCCTGATCTCAATGAGTTCAGCAAGTTGAAAGAAATCCCCAATAGGTTCCAAAGATTCACTGACTGCCTGCGAGTAATGAATGCCATTTGCTTGATATTCTGCTAATGTGTGTATCACAATGAAATGAGAAAGTGGTCAAGTGTTTATCTCATTCAGTTCAACAAATTGGAAGAAATCCACAATAGGTTCCAAAGTTTCTCGCAATACTTTGGAGCAGTGAAGGCCATTTCTCTGATATTTTGCCAGTGTGTGTAGCTCAATGAAATGAGATAATGGTAAAGTTCTTATCTCGATGACTTCAGCAAGTTGGAAGAAATCCTCAATATATTCCAAAGTTTGTCTGAATACCTTCGAGTAGTGAATGTAATTTGGCTGATATTCTGCCAATGCGTGTATCTCAATGAAATGAGAAAGTTGTATAGTGCTTATCTCGATGAGATCAGCGAGTTGGGGGAAATCCACAATAGGTTCTAAGGTTTCTCCGAATTCCTTCGAGCAATTTGGATGAAATTCTGCCAATGTGTTTATCTCAATGCAGTGAGAGAGTGGTAAAGTACTTATCTCAATGAGTTCAGCAAGTTGAAAGAAATCACCAATAGGTTCCAAAGATTCACTGACTGCCTGCGAGTAATGAATGCCATTTGCCTGATATTCTGCTAATGTGTGTATCACAATGAAATGAGAAAGTGGTCAAGTGTTTATCTCATTCAGTTCAGCAAATTGGAAGAAATCCACAATAGGTTCCAAAGTTTCTCGCAATACCTTCGAGTAGTGAATGCAATTTGGCTGATATTCTGCCAATGCGTGTATCTCAATGAAATGAGAAAGTTATATAGTGCTTATCTCGATGACTTCAGCAAGTTGGAAGAAATCCGCAATAGGTTCCAAAGTTTCTCTGAATACCTTCGAGTAGTGAATGCAATTTGGCTGATATTCTGCCAATGCGTGTATCTCAATGAAATGAGAAAGTTGTATAGTGCTTATCTCGATGAGTTCAGCAAGTTGGGGGAAATCCACAATAGGTTCTAAGGTTTCTCTGAATTCCTTCGAGCAATTTGGATGAAATTCTGCCAATGTGTTTATCTCAATGAATTGAGAAAGTGGTAAAGTCCTTATCTCAATGAGTTCAGCAAGTTGTAAGATATCCCCAATAGGTTCCAAAGATTCACTGAATGCCTTGGAGCAGTGAATGAACTTTGGCTGATACTCTGCCAATGCGTGTATCTCAATGAAATGAGAAAGTGGTAAAGTTTTTGTCTCCACGAGTTCAGCAAGTTGCAAGAAATCCACAATCGGTTCCAAAGTTACTCTGAATACCTTCGAGCAGTGAATGCCATTTGTCTGATATTCTGCCAGTGTGTGTATCTCAATGAAATGAGAAAGTTGTATAGTGCTTATCTCGATGAGATCTTCAAGTTGGGGAAATCCACAATAGGTTCCAAGGTTTCTCTGAATTCCTTCGAGTAGTGAATGCAATTTGACTGAAATTCTGCCAATGTGTTTATCTCAATGCAATGATATAGTGGTAAAGTCCTGATCTCAATGAGTTCAGCAAGTTGAAAGAAATCCCCAATAGGTTCCAAAGATTCACTGACTGCCTGCGAGTAATGAATGCCATTTGTCTGATATTCTGCTAATGTGTGTATCACAATGAAATGAGAAAGTGTTTATCTCATTCAGTTCAGCAAATTGGGGGAAATCCACAATAGGTTCCAAAGTTTCTCTGAATACAGTCGAGCAGTGAATGCCATTGGCTGTTATTCTGTCTATGCGTGTATGTCAATGAAATGAGAAAGTTGTATAGTGCTTATCTCGATGAGTTCAGCAAGTTGGGGGAAATCCACAATAGGTTCTAAGGTTTCTCTGAATTCCTTCGAGCAATTTGGATAAAATTCTGCTAATGTGTTTATCTCAATGAATTGAGAAAGTGGTAAAGTCCTTATCTCAATGAGTTCAGCAAGTTGTAAGATATCCCCAATAGGTTCCAAAGATTCACTGAATGCCTTGGATCAGTGAATGAACTTTGGTTGATACTCTGCCAATGCGTGTATCTCAATGAAATGAGAAAGTGGTAAAGTCTTTGTCTCCATGAGTTCAGCAATTTGAAAGAAATCCACAATCAGTTCCAAAGTTTCTCTGAATACAGTCGAGCAGTGAATGCCATTGGCTGTTATTCTGTCGATGCGTGTATCCCAATGAAATGAGAAAGTGGTAAAGTCCTTGTCTCCTTGAGTTCAGCAAGTTGCAAGAAATCCACAATCGGTTCCAAAGTTTCTGTGAATACCTTCGAGCAGTGAATGCCATTTGTCTGATATTCTGCCAGTGTGTGTATCGCAATGAAATGAGAAAGTTGTATAGTGCTTATCTCGATGAGATCTTCAAGTTGGGGGAAATCCACAATAGGTTCCAAGGTTTCTCTGAATTCCTTCGAGTAGTGAATGCAATTTGACTGAAATTCTGCCAGTGTGTGTATCTCAATGAAATGAGAAATTTGTATAGTGCTTATCTCGATGTGATCTTCAAGTTGGGGGAAATCCACAATAGGTTCCAAGGTTTCTCTGAATTCCTTCGAGTAGTGAATGCAATTTGACTGAAATTCTGCCAATGTGTTTATCTCAATGCAATGAGATAGTGGTAAAGTCCTTATCTCAATGAGTTCAGCAAGTTGAAAGAAATCCCCAATAGGTTCCAAAGATTCACTGACTGCCTGCGAGTAGTGAATGCCATTTGCCTGATATTCTGCTAATGTATGTATCACAATGAAATGAGAAAGTGGTCAAGTGTTTATCTCATTCAGTTCAGCAAATTGGAAGAAATCCACAATAGGTTCCAAAGTTTCTCGCAATACCTTGGAGCAATGAATGCCATTTGTCTGATATTTTGCCAGTGTGTGTAGCTCAATGAAATGAGATAATGGTAAAGTTCTTATCTCGATGACTTCAGCAAGTTGCAAGAAATCCGCAATATATTCCGAAGTTTCTCTGAATACCTTCGAGTAGTGAATGTAATTTGACTGATATTCTGCCAATGCGTGTATCTCAATGAAATGCGAAAGTTGTATAGTGCTTATCTCGATGAGATCAGCAAGTTGGGGGAAATCCACAATGGGTTCCAAGGTTTCTCTGAATTCCTTCGAGCAGTGAATGCAATTTGACTGAAATTCTGCCAATGTGTTTATCTCAATGCAATGAGATAGTGGTAAAGTCCTTATCTCAATGAGTTCAGCAAGTTGAAAGAAATCCCCAATAGGTTCCAAAGATTCACTGACTGCCTGCGAGTAATGAATGCCATTTGCTTGATATTCTGCTAATATGTGTATCACAATGAAATGAGAAAGTGGTCAAGTGTTTATCTCATTCAGTTCGGCAAATTGGAAGAAATCCACAATAGGTTCCAAAGTTTCTCGCAATACCTTGGAGCAGTGCAGGCCATTTGTCTGATATTTTGCCAGTGTGTGTAGCTCAATGAAATGAGATAATGGCAAAGTTCTTATCTCGATGACTTCAGCAAGTTGGAAGAAATCCTCAATATATTCCAAAGTTTGTCTGAATACCTTCGAGTAGTGAATGTAATTTGGCTGATATTCTGCCAATGCGTGTATCTCAATGAAATGAGAAAGTTGTATAGTGCTTATCTCGATGAGATCAGCAAGTTGGGGGAAATCCACAATAGGTTCTAAGGTTTCTCTGAATTCCTTCGAGCAATTTGGATGAACTTTTGCCAATGTGTTTATCTCAATGCAGTGAGATAGTGGTAAAGTACTTATCTCAATTAGTTCAGCAAGTTGAAAGAAATCCCCAATAGGTTCCAAAGATTCACTGAATGCCTTGGAGCAGTGAATGAACTTTGGTTGATACTCTGCCAATGCGTGTATCTCAATGAAATGAGAAAGTGGTAAAGTCTTTGTCTCCATGAGTTCAGCAAGTTGAAAGAAATCCACAATCGGTTCCAAAGTTTCTCTGAATACAGTCGAGCAGTGAATGCCATTGGCTGTTATTCTGTCTATGCGTGTATCCCAATGAAATGAGAAAGTGGTAATGTCCTTGTCTCCATGAGTTCAGCAAGTTGCACGAAATCCACAATCGGTTCCAAAGTTTCTGTGAATACCTTCGAGCAGTGAATGCCATTTGTCTGATATTCTGCCAGTGTGTGTATCTCAATGAAATGAGAAAGTTGTAAAGTGCTTATCTCGATGAGATCTTCAAGTTGGGGGAAATCCACAATAGGTTCCAAGGTTTCTCTGAATTCCTTCGAGCAGTGAATGCAATTTGACTGAAATTCTGCCAATGTGTTTATCTCAATGCAATGAGTAAAGTCCTGATCTCAATGAGTTCAGCAAATTGAAAGAAATCCCCAATAGGTTCCAAAGATTCACTGACTGCCTGCGAGTAATGTATGCCATTTGCCTGATATTCTGCTAATGTGTGTATCACAATGAAATGAGAAAGTGGTCAAGTGTTTATCTCATTCAGTTCAGCAAATTGGAAGAAATCCACAATAGGTTCCAAAGTTTCTCGCAATACCTTGGAGCAGTGAATGCCATTTGTCTGATATTCTGCCAATGCGTGTATCTCAATGAAATGAGAAAGTTGTATAGTGCTTATCTCGATGACTTCAGCAAGTTGGAAGAAATCCGCAATAGGTTCCAAAGTTTCTCTGAATACAGTCGAGCAGTGAATGCCATTGGCTGTTATTCTGTCTATGCGTGTATGTCAATGAAATGAGAAAGTTGTATAGTGCTTATCTCGATGAGTTCAGCAAGTTGGGGGAAATCCACAATAGGTTCTAAGGTTTCTCTGAATTCCTTCGAGCAATTTGGATAAAATTCTGCTAATGTGTTTATCTCAATGAATTGAGAAAGTGGTAAAGTCCTTATCTCAATGAGTTCAGCAAGTTGTAAGATATCCCCAATAGGTTCCAAAGATTCACTGAATGCCTTGGAGCAGTGAATGAACTTTGGTTGATACTCTGCCAATGCGTGTATCTCAATGAAATGAGAAAGTGGTAAAGTCTTTGTCTCCATGAGATCAGCAAGTTGAAAGAAATCCACAATCGGTTCCAAAGTTTCTCTGAATACAGTCGAGCAGTGAATGCCATTGGCTGTTATTCTGTCTATGCGTGTATCCCAATGAAATGAGAAAGTGGTAATGTCCTTGTCTCCATGAGTTCAGCAAGTTGCACGAAATCCAAATCGGTTCCAAAGTTTCTGTGAATACCTTCGAGCAGTGAATGCCATTTGTCTGATATTCTGACAGTGTGTGTATCTCAATAAAATGAGAAAGTTTTATAGTGCTTATCTCGATGACTTCAGCAAGTTGGAAGAAATCCGCAATATATTCTGAAGTTTCTCTGAATACCTTCGAGTAGTGAATGTAATTTGACTGATATTCTGCCAATGCGTGTATCTCAATGAAATGAGAAAGTTGTATAGTGCTTATCTCGATGAGATCAGCAAGTTGGGGGAAATCCACAATGGGTTCCAAGGTTTCTCTGAATTCCTTCGAGCAGTGAATGCAATTTGACTGAAATTCTGCCAATGTGTTTATCTCAATGCAATGAGATAGTGGTAAAGTCCTGATCTCAATGAGTTCAGCAAGTTGAAAGAAATCCCCAATAGGTTCCAAAGATTCACTGACTGCCTGCGAGTAATGAATGCCATTTGCTTGATATTCTGCTAATGTGTGTATCACAATGAAATGAGAAAGTGGTCAAGTGTTTATCTCATTCAGTTCAACAAATTGGAAGAAATCCACAATAGGTTCCAAAGTTTCTCGCAATACTTTGGAGCAGTGAAGGCCATTTCTCTGATATTTTGCCAGTGTGTGTAGCTCAATGAAATGAGATAATGGTAAAGTTCTTATCTCGATGACTTCAGCAAGTTGGAAGAAATCCGCAATAGGTTCCAAAGTTTCTCTGAATACCTTCGAGTAGTGAATGCAATTTGGCTGATATTCTGCCAATGCGTGTATCTCAATGAAATGAGAAAGGTGTATAGTGCTTATCTCGATGAGTTCAGCAAGTTGGGGGAAATCCACAATAGGTTCTAAGGTTTCTCTGAATTCCTTCGAGCAATTTGGATGAAATTCTGCCAATGTGTTTATCTCAATGAATTGAGAAAGTGGTAAAGTCCTTATCTCAATGAGTTCAGCAAGTTGTAAGATATCACCAATAGGTTCCAAAGATTCACTGAATGCCTTGGAGCAGTGAATGAACTTTGGCTGATACTCTGCCAATGCGTGTATCTCAATGAAATGAGAAAGTGGTAAAGTTTTTGTCTCCACGAGTTCAGCAAGTTGCAAGAAATCCACAATCGGTTCCAAAGTTACTCTGAATACCTTCGAGCAGTGAATGCAATTTGACTGAAATTCTGCCAATGTGTTTATCTCAATGCAATGATATAGTGGTAAAGTCCTGATCTCAATGAGTTCAGCAAGTTGAAAGAAATCCCCAATAGGTTCCAAAGATTCACTGACTGCCGGCGAGTAATGAATGCCATTTGCCTGATATTCTGCTAATGTGTGTATCACAATGAAATGAGAAAGTGTTCAAGTGTTTATCTCATTCAGTTCAGCAAATTGGAAGAAATCCACAATAGGTTCCAAAGTTTCTCGCAATACCTTCGAGTAGTGAATGCAATTTGGCTGATATTCTGCCAATGCGTGTATCTCAATGAAATGAGAAAGTTATATAGTGCTTATCTCGATGACTTCAGCAAGTTGGAAGAAATCCGCAATAGGTTCCAAAGTTTCTCTGAATACCTTCGAGTAGTGAATGCAATTTGGCTGATATTCTGCCAATGCGTGTATCTCAATGAAATGAGAAAGGTGTATAGTGCTTATCTCGATGAGTTCAGCAAGTTGGGGGAAATCCACAATAGGTTCTAAGGTTTCTCTGAATTCCTTCGAGCAATTTGGATGAAATTCTGCCAATGTGTTTATCTCAATGCAATGAGATAGTGGTAAAGTCCTTATCTCAATGAGTTCAGCAAGTTGAAAGAAATCCCCAATAGGTTCCAAAGATTCACTGAATGCCTTGGAGCAGTGAATGAACTTTGGTTGATACTCTGCCAATGCGTGTATCTCAATGAAATGAGAAAGTGGTAAAGTCTTTGTCTCCATGAGTTCAGCAAGTTGAAAGAAATCCACAATCGGTTCCAAAGTTTCTCTGAATACAGTCGAGCAGTGAATGCCATTGGCT
Source organism: Prionace glauca (assembly GCA_037974335.1). Lineage (NCBI taxonomy): Eukaryota > Metazoa > Chordata > Chondrichthyes > Carcharhiniformes > Carcharhinidae > Prionace > Prionace glauca. Next base: position 46,709,020 of record CM075747.1, on the reverse strand, counting down.
GTTATTCTGTCTATGCGTGTATCCCAATGAAATGAGAAAGTGGTAATGTCCTTGTCTCCATGAGTTCAGCAAGTTGCACGAAATCCACAATCGGTTCCAAAGTTTCTGTGAATACCTTCGAGCAGTGAATGCCATTTGTCTGATATTCTGAACAGTGTGTGTATCTCAATGAAATGAGAAAGTTGTAAAGTGCTTATCTCGATGAGATCTTCAAGTTGGGGGAAATCCACAATAGGTTCCAAGGTTTCTCTGAATTCCTTCGAGCAGTGAATGCAATTTGACTGAAATTCTGCCAATGTGTTTATCTCAATGCAATGAGTAAAGTCCTGATCTCAATGAGTTCAGCAAGTTGAAAGAAATCCCCAATAGGTTCCAAAGATTCACTGACTGCCTGCGAGTAATGAATGCCATTTGCTTGATATTCTGCTAATGTGTGTATCACAATGAAATGAGAAAGTAGTCAAGTGTTTATCTCATTCAGTTCAGCAAATTGGAAGAAATCCACAATAGGTTCCAAAGTTTCTCGCAATACCTTGGAGCAGTGAAGGCCATTTGTCTGATATTTTGCCAGTGTGTGTAGCTCAATGAAATGAGATAATGGTAAAGTTCTTATCTCGATGACTTCAGCAAGTTGGAAGAAATCCTCAATATATTCCAAAGTTTGTCTGAATTCTTCGAGTAGTGAATGTAATTTGGCTGATATTCTGCCAATGCGTGTATCTCAATGAAATGAGAAAGTTGTATAGTGCTTATCTCGATGAGATCAGCAAGTAGGGGGAAATCCACAATAGGTTCCAAGGTTTCTCTGAATTCCTTCGAGCAATTTGGATGAAATTCTGCCAATGTGTTTATCTCAATGCAATGAGATAGTGGTAAAGTACTTATCACAATGAGTTCAGCAAGTTGAAAGAAATCACCAATAGGTTCCAAAGATTCACTGACTGCCTGCGAGTAATGAATGCCATTTGCCTGATATTCTGCTAATGTGTGTATCACAATGAAATGAGAAAGTGGTCAAGTGTTTATCTCATTCAGTTCAGCAAATTGGAAGAAATCCACAATAGGTTCCAAAGTTTCTCGCAATACCTTCGAGTAGTGAATGCAATTTGGCTGATATTCTGCCAATGCGTGTATCTCAATGACATGAGAAAGTTATATAGTGCTTATCCCGATGACTTCAGCAAGTTGGAAGAAATCCGCAATAGGTTCCAAAGTTTCTCTGAATACCTTCGAGTAGTGAATGCAATTTGGCTGATATTCTGCCAATGCGTGTATCTCAATGAAATGAGAAAGTTGTATAGTGCTTATCTCGATGAGTTCAGCAAATTGGAAGAAATCCACAATAGGTTCCAAAGTTTCTCGCAATACCTTGGAGCAGTGCAGGCCATTTGTCTGATATTTTGCAAGTGTGTGTAGCTCAATGAAATGAGATAATGGCAAAGTTCTTATCTCGATGACTTCAGCAAGTTGGAAGAAATCCTCAATATATTCCAAAGTTTGTCTGAATACCTTCGAGTAGTGAATGTAATTTGGCTGATATTCTGCCAATGCGTGTATCTCAATGAAATGAGAAAGTTGTATAGTGCTTATCTCGATGAGATCAGCGAGTTGGGGGAAATCCACAATAGGTTCTAAGGTTTCTCTGAATTCCTTCGAGCAATTTGGATGAAATTCTGCCAATGTGTTTATCTCAATGCAGTGAGATAGTGGTAAAGTACTTATCTCAATGAGTTCAGCAAGTTGAAAGAAATCACCAATAGGTTCCAAAGATTCACTGACTGCCTGCGAGTAATTAATGCCATTTGCCTGATATTCTGCTAATGTGTGTATCACAGTGAAATGAGAAAGTGGTCAAGTGTTTATCTCATTCAGTTCAGCAAATTGGAAGAAATCCACAATAGGTTCCAAAGTTTCTCGCAATACCTTCGAGTAGTGAATGCAATTTGGCTGATATTCTGCCAATGCGTGTATCTCAATGAAATGAGAAAGTTATATAGTGCTTATCTCGATGACTTCAGCAAGTTGGAAGAAATCCGCAATAGGCTCCAAAGTTTCTCTGCGTACCTTCGAGTAGTGAATGCAATTTGGCTGATATTCTGCCAATGCGTGTATCTCAATGAAATGAGAAAGTTATATAGTGCTTATCTCGATGAGTTCAGCAAGTTGGGTGAAATCCACAATAGGTTCCAAAGTTTCTCTGAATACAGTCGAGCAGTGAATGCCATTTGTCTGATATTCTGCCAGTGTGTGTATCGCAATGAAATGAGAAAGTTGTATAGTGCTTATCTCGATGTGATCTTCAAGTTGGGGGAAATCCACAATAGGTTCCAAGGTTTCTCTGAATTCCTTCGAGTAGTGAATGCAATTGGACTGAAATTCTGCCAATGTGTTTATCTCAATGCAGTGAGAGAGTGGTAAAGTACTTATCTCAATGAGTTCAGCAAGTTGAAAGAAATCACCAATAGGTTCCAAAGATTCACTGACTGCCTGCGAGTAATGAATGCCATTTGCCTGATATTCTGCTAATGTGTGTATCACAATGAAATGAGAAAGTGGTCAAGTGTTTATCTCATTCAGTTCAGCAAATTGGAAGAAATCCACAATAGGTTCCAAAGTTTCTCGCAATACCTTCGAGTAGTGAATGCAATTTGGCTGATATTCTGCCAATGCGTGTATCTCAATGCAATCAGAAAGTTATATAGTGCTTATCTCGATGACTTCAGCAAGTTGGAAGAAATCCGCAATAGGTTCCAAAGTTTCTCTGAATACCTTCGAGTAGTGAATGCAATTTGGCTGATATTCTGCCAATGCGTGTATCTCAATGAAATGAGAAAGTTGTATAGTGCTTATCTCGATGAGTTCAGCAAGTTGGGGGAAATCCACAATAGGTTCTAAGGTTTCTCTGAATTCCTTCGAGCAATTTGGATGAAATTCTGCCAATGTGTTTATCTCAATGAATTGAGAAAGTGGTAAAGTCCTTATCTCAATGAGTTCAGCAAGTTGTAAGATATCCCCAATAGGTTCCAAAGATTCACTGAATGCCTTGGAGCAGTGAATGAACTTTGGCTGATACTCTGCCAATGCGTGTATCTCAATGAAATGAGAAAGTGGTAAAGTTTTTGTCTCCACGAGTTCAGCAAGTTGCAAGAAATCCACAATCGGTTCCAAAGTTTCTCGCAATACCTTGGAGCAATGAATGCCATTTGGCTGATATTTTGCCAGTGTGTGTAGCTCAATGAAATGAGATAATGGTAAAGTTCTTATCTCGATGACTTCAGCAAGTTGCAAGAAATCCGCAATATATTCCGAAGTTTCTCTGAATACCTTCGAGTAGTGAATGTAATTTGACTGATATTCTGCCAATGCGTGTATCTCAATGAAATGAGAAAGTTGTATAGTGCTTATCTCGATGAGATCAGCCAGTTGGGGGAAATCCACAATGGGTTCCAAGGTTTCTCTGAATTCCTTCGAGCAGTGAATGCAATTTGACTGAAATTCTGCCAATGTGTTTATCTCAATGCAATGAGATAGTGGTAAAGTCCTGATCTCAATGAGTTCAGCAAGTTGAAAGAAATCCCCAATAGGTTCCAAAGATTCACTGACTGCCTGCGAATAATGAATGCCATTTGCTTGATATTCTGCTAATGTGTTTATCACAATGAAATAAGAAAGTAGTCAAGTGTTTATCTCATTCAGTTCAGCAAATTGGAAGAAATCCACAATAGGTTCCAAAGTTTCTCGCAATACCTTGGAGCAGTGAAGGCCATTTGTCTGATATTTTGCCAGTGTGTGTAGCTCAATGAAATGAGATAATGGTAAAGTTCTTATCTCGATGACTTCAGCAAGTTGGAAGAAATCCTCAATATATTCCAAAGTTTGTCTGAATACCTTCGAGTAGTGAATGTAATTTGGCTGATATTCTGCCAATGCGTGTATCTGAATGAAATGAGAAAGTTGTATAGTGCTTATCTCGATGAGATCAGCAAGTTGGGGGAAATCCACAATAGGTTCTAAGGTTTCTCTGAATTCCTTCGAGCAATTTGGATGAAATTCTGCCAATGTGTTTATCTCAATGCAATGAGATAGTGGTAAAGTACTTATCACAATGAGTTCAGCAAGTTGAAAGAAATCACCAATAGGTTCCAAAGATTCACTGACTGCCTGCGAGTAATGAATGCCATTTGCCTGATATTCTGCTAATGTGTGTATCACAATGAAATGAGAAAGTGGTCAAGTGTTTATCTCATTCAGTTCAGCAAATTGGAAGAAATCCACAATAGGTTCCAAAGTTTCTCGCAATACCTTCGAGTAGTGAATGCAATTTGGCTGATATTCTGCCAATGCGTGTATCTCAATGAAATGAGAAAGTTGTATAGTGCTTATCTCGATGAGTTCAGCAAGTTGGGGGAAATCCACAATAGGTTCTAAGGTTTCTCTGAATTCCTTCGAGCAATTTGGATGAAATTCTGCCAATGTGTTTATCTCAATGCAATGATATAGTGGTAAAGTACTTATCACAATGAGTTCAGCAAATTGAAAGAAATCACCAATAGGTTCCAAAGATTCACTGACTGCCTGCGAGTAATGAATGCCATTTGCCTGATATTCTGCTAATGTGTGTATCACAATGAAATGAGAAAGTGGTCAAGTGTTTATCTCATTCAGTTCAGCAAATTGGAAGAAATCCACAATAGGTTCCAAAGTTTCTCGCAATACCTTCGAGTAGTGAATGCAATTTGGCTGATATTCTGCCAATGCGTGTATCTCAATGAAATGAGAAAGTTATATAGTGCTTATCCCGATGACTTCAGCAAGTTGGAAGAAATCCGCAATAGGTTCCAAAGTTTCTCTGAATACCTTCGAGTAGTGAATGCAATTTGGTTGATATTCTGCCAATGCGTGTATCTCAATGAAATGAGAAAGTTGTATAGTGCTTATCTCGATGAGTTCAGCAAGTTGGGGGAAATCCACAATAGGTTCGAAGGTTTCTCTGAATTCCTTCGAGCAATTTGGATCAAATTCTGCTAATGTGTTTATCTCAATGAATTGAGAAAGTGGTAAAGTCCTTATCTCAATGAGTTCAGCAAGTTGTAAGATATCCCCAATAGGTTCCAAAGATTCACTGAATGCCTTGGAGCAGTGAATGAACTTTGGTTGATACTCTGCCAATGCGTGTATCTCAATGAAATGAGAAAGTGGTAAAGTATTTGTCTCCACGAGTTCAGCAAGTTGCAAGAAATCCACAATCGGTTCCAAAGTTACTCTGAATACCTTCGAGCAGTGAATGCCATTTGTCTGATATTCTGCCAGTGTGTGTATCTCAATGAAATGAGAAAGTTGTATAGTGCTTATCTCGATATGATCTTCAAGTTGGGGAAATCCACAATAGGTTCCAAGGTTTCTCTGAATTCCTTCGAGTAGTGAATGCAATTTGACTGAAATTCTGCCAATGTGTTTATCTCAATGCAATGAGATAGTGGTAAAGTACTTATCTCAATGAGTTCAGCAAGTTGAAAGAAATCCCCAATAGGTTCCAAAGATTCACTGACTGTCTGCGAGTAATGAATGCCATTTGCCTGATATTCTGCTAATGTGTGTATCACAATGAAATGAGAAAGTGGTCAAGTGTTTATCTCATTCAGTTCAGCAAATTGGAAGAAATCCACAATAGGTTCCAAAGTTTCTCGCAATACCTTGGAGCAGTGAATGCCATTTGTCTGATATTCTGCCAATGCGTGTAGCTCAATGAAATGAGGTAATGGTAAAGTTCTTATCTCGATGACTTCAGCAAGTTGGAAGAAATCCGCAATATATTCCGAAGTTTCTCTGAATACCTTCGAGTAGTGAATGTAATTTGACTGATATTCTGCCAATGCGTGTATCTCAATGAAATGAGAACGTTGTATAGTGCTTATCTCGATGAGATCAGCAAGTTGGGGGAAATCCACAATGGGTTCCAAGGTTTCTCTGAATTCCTTCGAGCAGTGAATGCAATTTGACTGAAATTCTGCCAATGTGTTTATCTCAATGCAATGAGATAGTGGTAAAGTCGTTATCTCAATGAGTTCAGCAAGTTGAAAGAAATCCCCAATAGGTTCCAAAGATTCACTGACTGCCTGCGAGTAATGAATGCCATTTGCTTGATATTCTGCTAATGTGTGTATCACAATGAAATGAGAAAGTGGTCAAGTGTTTATCTCATTCAGTTCGGCAAATTGGAAGAAATCCACAATAGGTTCCAAAGTTTCTCGCAATACCTTGGAGCAGTGCAGGCCATTTGTCTGATATTTTGCAAGTGTGTGTAGCTCAATGAAATGAGATAATGGCAAAGTTCTTATCTCGATGACTTCAGCAAGTTGGAAGAAATCCTCAATATATTCCAAAGTTTGTCTGAATACCTTCGAGTAGTGAATGTAATTTGGCTGATATTCTGCCAATGCGTGTATCTCAATGAAATGAGAAAGTTGTATAGTGCTTATCTCGATGAGATCAGCAAGTTGGGGGAAATCCACAATAGGTTCTAAGGTTTCTCTGAATTCCTTCGAGCAATTTGGATGAAATTCTGCCAATGTGTTTATCTCAATGCAGTGAGATAGTGGTAAAGTACTTATCTCAATGAGTTCAGCAAGTTGAAAGAAATCACCAATAGGTTCCAAAGATTCACTGACTGCCTGCGAGTAATTAATGCCATTTGCCTGAGGTTCCAAAGTATCTCTGAATACAGTCGAGCAGTGAATGCCATTGGCTGTTATTCTGTCTATGCGTGTATCTCAATGAAATGAGAAAGTTATATAGTGCTTATCTCGATGACTTCAGCAAGTTGGAAGAAATCCGCAATAGGTTCCAAAGTTTCTCTGAATACCTTCGAGTAGTGAATGTAATTTGGCTGATATTCTGTCTATGCGTGTATCCCAATGAAATGAGAAAGTGGTAATGTCCTTGTCTCCATGAGTTCAGCAAGTTGCACGAAATCCACAATCGGTTCCAAAGTTTCTGTGAATACCTTCGAGCAGTGAATGCCATTTGTCTGATATTCTGCCAGTGTGTGTATCTCAATGAAATGAGAAAGTTGTATAGTGCTTATCTCGATGAGATCTTCAAGTTGGGGGAAATCCACAATAGGTTCCAAAGTTTCTCTGAATACAGTCGAGCAGTGAATGCCATTGGCTGTTATTCTGTCTATGCGTGTATGTCAATGAAATGAGAAAGTTGTATAGTGCTTATCTCGATGAGTTCAGCAAGTTGGGGGAAATCCACAATAGGTTCTAAGGTTTCTCTGAATTCCTTCGAGCAATTTGGATAAAATTCTGCTAATGTGTTTATCTCAATGAATTGAGAAAGTGGTAAAGTCCTTATCTCAATGAGTTCAGCAGGTTGTAAGATATCCCCAATAGGTTCCAAAGATTCACTGAATGCCTTGTAGCAGTGAATGAACTTTGGTTGATACTCTGCCAATGCGTGTATCTCAATGAAATGAGAAAGTGGTAAAGTCTTTGTCTCCATGAGTTCAGCAAGTTGAAAGAAATCCACAATCAGTTCCAAAGTTTCTCTGAATACAGTCGAGCAGTGAATGCCATTGGTTGTTATTCTGTCTATGCGTGTATCCCAATGAAATGAGAAAGTGGTAAAGTCCTTGTCTCCTTGAGTTCAGCAAGTTGCAACAAATCCACAATCGGTTCCAAAGTTTCTGTGAATACCTTCGAGCAGTGAATGCCATTTGTCTGATATTCTGCCAGTGTGTGTATCTCAATGAAATGAGAAAGCTGTATAGTGCTTATCTCGATGAGATCTTCAAGTTGGGGGAAATCCACAATAGGTTCCAAGGTTTCTCTGAATACCTTCGAGCAGTGAATGCCATTTGTCTGATATTTTGCCAGTGTGTGTATCGCAATGAAATGAGAAAGTTGTATAGTGCTTATCTCGATGTGATCTTCAAGTTGGGGGAAATCCACAATAGGTTCGAAGGTTTCTCTGAATTCCTTCGAGCAATTTGGATGAAATTCTGCCAATGTGTTTATCTCAATGCAGTGAGATAGTGGTAAAGTACTTATCTCAATGAGTTCAGCAAGTTGAAAGAAATCACCAATAGTTTCCAATGATTCACTGACTGCCTGCGAATAATGAATGCCATTTGCCTGATATTCTGCTAATGTGTGTATCACAATGAAATGAGAAAGTGGTCAAGTGTTTATCTCATTCAGTTCAGCAAATTGGAAGAAATCCACAATAGGTTCCAAAGTTTCTCGCAATACCTTCGAGTAGTGAATGCAATTTGGCTGATATTCTGCCAATGCGTGTATCTCAATGAAATGAGAAAGTTATATAGTGCTTATCTCGATGACTTCAGCAAGTTGGAAGAAATCCGCAATAGGTTCCAAAGTTTCTCTGAATACCTTCGAGTAGTGAATGCAATTTGGCTGATATTCTGCCAATGCGTGTATCTCAATGAAATGAGAAAGTTGTATAGTGCTTATCTCGATGAGTTCAGCAAGTTGGGGGAAATCCACAATAGGTTCTAAGGTTTCTCTGAATTCCTTCGAGCAATTTGGATGAAATTCTGCCAATGTGTTTATCTCAATGAATTGAGAAAGTGGTAAAGTCCTTATCTCAATGAGTTCAGCAAGTTGTAAGATATCCCCAATAGGTTCCAAAGATTCACTGAATGCCTTGGAGCAGTGAATGATCTTTGGTTGATACTCTGCCAATGCGTGTATCTCAATGAAATGAGAAAGTGGTAAAGTATTTGTCTCCACGAGTTCAGCAAGTTGCAACAAATCCACAATCGGTTCCAAAGTTACTCTGAATACCTTCGAGCAGTGAATGCCATTTGTCTGATATTCTGCCAGTGTGTGTATCTCAATGAAATGAGAAAGTTGTATAGTGCTTATCTCGATGAGATCTTCAAGTTGGGGAAATCCACAATAGGTTCCAAGGTTTCTCTGAATTCCTTCGAGTAGTGAATGCAATTTGACTGAAATTCTGCCAATGTGTTTATCTCAATGCAATGATATAGTGGTAAAGTCCTGATCTCAATGAGTTCAGCAAGTTGAAGAAATCCCCAATAGGTTCCAAAGATTCACTGACTGCCTGCGAGTAATGAATGCCATTTGCCTGATATTCTGCTAATGTGTGTATCACAATGAAATGAGAAAGTGGTCAAGTGTTTATCTCATTCAGTTCAGCAAATTGGAAGAAATCCACAATAGGTTCCAAAGTTTCTCGCAATACCTTGGAGCAGTGAATGCCATTTGTCTGATATTCTGCCAATGCGTGTATCTCAATGAAATGAGAAAGTTGTATAGTGCTTATCTCGATTACTTCAGCAAGTTGGAAGAAATCCGCAATAGGTTCCAAAGTTTCTCTGAATACAGTCGAGCAGTGAATGCCATTGGCTGTTATTCTGTCTATGCGTGTATGTCAATGAAATGAGAATGTTGTGTAATGCTTATCTCGATGAGATCAGCAAGTTCGGGGAAATCCACAATAGGTTCTAAGGTTTGTCTGAATTCCTTCGAGCAATTTGGATGAAATTCTGCCAATGTGTTTATCTCAATGCAATGAGATAGTGGTAAAGTCCTTATCTCAATGAGTTCAGCAAGTTGAAAGAAATCACCAATAGGTTCCAAAGATTCACTGACTGCCTGCGAGTAATGAATGCCATTTGCCTGATATTCTGCTAATGTGTGTATCACAATGAAATGAGAAAGTGGTCAAGTGTTTATCTCATTCAGTTCAGCAAATTGGAAGAAATCCACAATAGGTTCCAAAGTTTCTCGCAATACCTTCGAGTAGTGAATGCAATTTGGCTGATATTCTGCCAATGCGTGTATCTCAATGAAATGAGAAAGTTATATCGTGCTTATCTCGATGACTTCAGCAAGTTGGAAGAAATCCGCAATAGGTTCCAAAGTTTCTCTGAATACCTTCGAGTAGTGAATGCAATTTGGCTGATATTCTGCCAATGCGTGTATCTCAATGAAATGAGAAAGTTGTATAGTGCTTATCTCGATGAGTTCAGCAAGTTGGGGGAAATCCACAATAGGTTCTAAGGTTTCTCTGAATTCCTTCGAGCAATTTGGATGAAATTCTGCCAATGTGTTTATCTCAATGCAATGAGATAGTGGTAAAGTCCTTATCTCAATGAGTTCAGCAAGTTGAAAGAAATCCCCAATAGGTTCCAAAGATTCACTGAATGCCTTGGAGCAGTGAATGAACTTTGGTTGATACTCTGCCAATGCGTGTATCTCAATGAAATGAGAAAGTGGTAAAGTCTTTGTCTCCATGAGTTCAGCAAGTTGAAAGAAATCCACAATCGGTTCCAAAGTTTCTCTGAATACAGTCGAGCAGTGAATGCCATTGGCTGTTATTCTGTCTATGCGTGTATCCCAATGAAATGAGAAAGTGGTAATGTCCTTGTCTCCATGAGTTCAGCAAGTTGCACGAAATCCACAATCGGTTCCAAAGTTTCTTTGAATACCTTCGAGCAGTGAATGCCATTTGTCTGATATTCTGCCAGTCTGTGTATCTCAATGAAATGAGAAAGTTGTAAAGTGCTTATCTCGATGAGATCTTCAAGTTGGGGGAAATCCACAGTAGGTTCCAAGGTTTCTCTGAATTCCTTCGAGCAGTGAGTGCAATTTGACTGAAATTCTGCCAATGTGTTTATCTCAATGCAATGAGTAAAGTCCTGATCTCCATGAGTTCAGCAAGTTGAAAGAAATCCCCAATAGGTTCCAAAGATTCACTGACTGCCTGCGAGTAATGAATGCCATTTGCCTGATATTCTGCTAATGTGTGTATCACAATGAAATGAGAAAGTGGTCAAGTGTTTATCTCATTCAGTTCAGCAAATTGGAAGAAATCCACAATAGGTTCCAAATTTTTCTCGCAATACCTTGGAGCAGTGAATGCCATTTGTCTGATATTCTGCCAATGCGTGTATCTCAATGAAATGAGAAAGTTGTATAGTGCTTATCTCGATGACTTCAGCAAGTTGGAAGAAATCCGCAATAGGTTCCAAAGTTTCTCTGAATACAGTCGAGCAGTGAATGCCATTGGCTGTTATTCTGTCTATGCGTGTATGTCAATGAAATGAGAAAGTTGTATAGTGCTTATCTCGATGAGTTCAGCAAGTTGGGGGAAATCCACAATAGGTTCTAAGGTTTCTCTGAATTCCTTCGAGCAATTTGGATAAAATTCTGCTAATGTGTTTATCTCAATGAATTGAGAAAGTGGTAAAGTCCTTATCTCAATGAGTTCAGCAAGTTGTAAGATATCCCCAATAGGTTCCAAAGATTCACTGAATGCCTTGGAGCAGTGAATGAACTTTGGTTGATACTCTGCCAATGCGTGTATCTCAATGAAATGAGAAAGTGGTAAAGTCTTTGTCTCCATGAGATCAGCAAGTTGAAAGAAATCCACAATCGGTTCCAAAGTTTCTCTGAATACAGTCGAGCAGTGAATGCCATTGGCTGTTATTCTGTCTATGCGTGTATCCCAATGAAATGAGAAAGTGGTAATGTCCTTGTCTCCATGAGTTCAGCAAGTTGCACGAAATCCAAATCGGTTCCAAAGTTTCTGTGAATACCTTCGAGCAGTGAATGCAATTTGACTGATATTCTGCCAATGCGTGTATCTCAATGAAATGAGAAAGTTATATACTGCTTATCCCGGTGACTTCAGCAAGTTGGAAGAAATCCGCAATAGGTTCCAAAGTTTCTCTGAATACCTTCGAGTAGTGAATGCAATTTGGCTGATATTCTGCCAATGCGTGTATCTCAATGAAATGAGAAAGTTGTATCGTGCTTATCTCGATGAGTTCAGCAAGTTGGGGGAAATCCACAATAGGTTCTCAGGTTTCTCTGAATTCCTTCGAGCAATTTGGATGAAATTCTGCCAATGTGTTTATCTCAATGCAGTGACATAGTGGTAAAGTCCTTATCTCAATGAGTTCAGCAAGTTGTAAGATATCCCCAATAGGTTCCAAAGATTCACTGAATGCCTTGGAGCAGTGAATGAACTTTGGTTGATACTCTGCCAATGCGTGTATCTCAATGAAATGAGAAAGTGGTGAAGTATTTGTCTCCACGAGTTCAGCAAGTTGCAAGAAATCCACAATCGGTTCCAAAGTTACTCTGAATACCTTCGAGCACTGAATGCCATTTGTCTGATATTCTGCCAGTGTGTGTATCTCACTGCATTGAGATAAACACATTGGCAGAATTTCATCCAAATTGCTCGAAGGAATTCAGAGAAACCTTCGAACCTATTGTGGATTTCCCCCAACTTGAAGATCACATCGAGATAAGCACTATACAACTTTCTCATTTCATTGCGATACACACACTGGCAGAATATCAGACAAATGGCATTCACTGCTCGAAGGTATTCAGAGAAACCTTGGAACCTATTGTGGATTTCCCCCAACTTGCTGATCTCATCGAGATAAGCACTATACAACTTTCTCATTTCATTGAGATACACACACTGGCAGAATATCAGACAAATGGCATTCACTGCTCGAAGGTATTCACAGAAACTTTGGAACCGATTGTGGATTTGTTGCAACTTGCTGAACTCAAGGAGACAAGGACTTTACCACTTTCTCATTTCATTGGGATACACGCATAGACAGAATAATAGCCAATGGCATTCACTGCTCGACTGTATTCAGAGAAACTTTGGAACTGATTGTGGATTTCTTTCAACTTGCTGAACACATGGAGACAAAGACTTTACCACTTTCTCATTTCATTGAGATACACGCATTGGCAGAGTATCAACCAAAGTTCATTCACTGCTCCAAGGCATTCAGTGAATCTTTGGAACCTATTGGGGATATCTTACAACTTGCTGAACTCATTGAGATAAGGACTTTACCACTTTCTCAATTCATTGAGATAAACACATTAGCAGAATTTTATCCAAATTGCTCGAAGGAATTCAGAGAAACCTTAGAACCTATTGTGGATTTCCCCCAACTTGCTGAACTCATCGAGATAAGCACTATACAACTTTCTCATTTCATTGACATACACGCATAGACAGAATAACAGCCAATGGCATTCACTGCTCGACTGTATTCAGAGAAACTTTGGAACCTATTGCGGATTTCTTCCAACTTGCTGAAGTCATCGAGATAAGCACTATACAACTTTCTCATTTCATTGCGATACACACACTGGCAGAATATCAGACAAATGGCATTCATTGCTCGAAGGTATTCAGAGAAACCTTGGAACCTATTGTGGATTTCCCCCAACTTGAAGATCTCATCGAGATAAGCACTATACAACTTTCTCATTTCATTGAGATACACACACTGGCAGAATATCAGACAAATGGCATTCACTGCTCGAAGGTATTCACAGAAACTTTGGAACCGATTGTGGATTTCGTGCAACTTGCTGAACTTATGGAGACAAGGACATTACCACTTTCTCATTTCATTGGGATACACGCATAGACAGAATATCAGCCAAATTACATTCACTACTCGAAGGTATTCAGAGAAACTTTGGAACCTATTGCGGATTTCTTCCAACATGCTGAAGTCATCGAGATAAGCACTATATAACTTTCTCATTTCATTGAGATACACGCATAGACAGAATAACAGCCAATGGCATTCACTGCTCGACTGTATTCAGAGATACTTTGGAACCTATTGCGGATTTCTTCCAACTTGCTGAAGTCATCGAGATAAGCACTATACAACTTTCTCATTTCATTGAGATACACGCATTGGCAGAATATCAGACAAATGGCATTCACTGCTCCAAGGTATTGCGAGAAACTTTGGAACCTATTGTGGATTTCTTCAAATTTGCTGAACTGAATGAGATAAACACTTGACCACTTTCTCATTTCATTGTGATACACACATTAGCAGAATATCAGGCAAATGGCATTCATTACTCGCAGGCAGTCAGTGAATCTTTGGAACCTATTGGGGATTTCTTTCAACTTGCTGAACTCATTGAGATCAGGACTTTACCACTATATCATTGCATTGAGATAAACACATTGGCAGAATTTCAGTCAAATTGCATTCACTACTCGAAGGAATTCAGAGAAACCTTGGAACCTATTGTGGATTTCCCCAACTTGAAGATCTCATCGAGATAAGCACTATACAGCTTTCTCATTTCATTGAGATGCACACACTGGCAGAATATCAGACAAATGGCATTCACTGCTCGAAGGTATTCAGAGTAACTTTGGAACCGATTGTGGATTTCTTGCAACTTGCTGAACTCGTGGAGACAAATACTATACCACTTTCTCATTTCATTGAGATACACGCATTGGCAGAGTATCAACCAAATTGCATTCACTACTCGAAGGTATTGCGAGAAACTTTGGAACCTATTGTGGATTTCTTCCAATTTGCCGAACTGAATGAGATAAACACTTGACCACTTTCTCATTTCATTGTGATACACACATTAGCAGAATATCAGGCAAATGGCATTCATTACTCGCAGGCAGTCAGTGAATCTTTGGAACCTATTGGTGATTTCTTTCAACTTGCTGAACTCATTGAGATAAGTACTTTACCACTCTCTCACTGCATTGAGATAAACACATTGGCAGAATTTCATCCAAATTGCTCGAAGGAATTCGGAGAAACCTTAGAACCTATTGTGGATTTCCCCCAACTCGCTGATCTCATCGAGATAAGCACTATACAACTTTCTCATTTCATTGAGATACACGCATTGGCAGAATATCAGCCAAATTACATTCACTACTCGAAGGTATTCAGACAAACTTTGGAATATATTGAGGATTTCTTCCAACTTGCTGAAGTCATCGAGATAAGAACTTTACCATTATCTCATTTCATTGAGCTACACACACTGGCAAAATATCAGACAAATGGCCTGCACTGCTCCAAGGTATTGCGAGAAACTTTGGAACCTATTGTGGATTTCTTCCAATTTGTTGACCTGAATGAGATAAACACTTGACCACTTTCTCATTTCATTGTGATACACACATTAGCAGAATATCAAGCAAATGGCATTCATTACTCGCAGGCAGTCAGTGAATCTTTGGAACCTATTGGGGATTTCTTTCAACTTGCTGAACTCATTGAGATCAGGACTTTACCACTATCTCATTGCATTGAGATAAACACATTGGCAGAATTTCAGTCAAATTGCATTCACTGCTCGAAGGAATTCAGAGAAACCTTGGAACCCATTGTGGATTTCCCCCAACTTGCTGATCTCATCGAGATAAGCACTATACAACTTTCTCATTTCATTGAGATACACGCATTGGCAGAATATCAGTCAAATTACATTCACTACTCGAAGGTATTCAGAGAAACTTCAGAATATATTGCGGATTTCTTCCAACTTGCTGAAGTCATCGAGATAAGCACTATAAAACTTTCTCAAGTTGAAAGAAATCCCCAATAGGTTCCAAAGATTCACTGACTGCCTGCGAGTAGTGAATGCTAGTTGCCTGATATTCTGCTAATGTGTGTATCACAATGAAATGAGAAAGTGGTCACGTGTTTATCTCATTCAGTTCAGCAAATTGGAAGAAATCCACAATAGGTTCCAAAGTTTCTCACAATACCTTGGAGCAATGAATGCCATTTGTCTGATATTTTGCCAGTGTGTGTAGCTCAATGAAATGAGATAGTGGTAAAGTACTTATCTCAATGAGTTCAGCAAGTTGTAAGATATCCCCAATAGGTTCCAAAGATTCACTGAATGCCTTGGAGCAGTGAATGAACTTTGGTTGATACTCTGCCAATGCGTGTATCTCAATGAAATGAGAAAGTGGTAAAGTCTTTGTCTCCACGAGTTCAGCAAGTTGCAAGAAATCCACAATCGGTTCCAAAGTTACTCTGAATACCTTCGAGCAGTGAATGCCATTTGTCTGATATTCTGCCAGTGTGTGCATCTCAATGAAATGAGAAAGCTGTATAGTGCTTATCTCGATGAGATCTTCAAGTTGGGGAAATCCACAATAGGTTCCAAGGTTTCTCTGAATTCCTTCGAGTAGTGAATGCAATTTGACTGAAATTCTGCCAATGTGTTTATCTCAATGCAATGATATAGTGGTAAAGTCCTGATCTCAATGAGTTCAGCAAGTTGAAAGAAATCCCCAATAGGTTCCAAAGATTCACTGACTGCCTGCGAGTAATGAATGCCATTTGCCTGATATTCTGCTAATGTGTGTATCACAATGAAATGAGAAAGTGGTCAAGTGTTTATCTCATTCAGTTCAGCAAATTTGAAGAAATCCACAATAGGTTCCAAAGTTTCTCGCAATACCTTGGAGCAGTGAATGCCATTTGTCTGATATTCTGCCAATGCGTGTATCTCAATGAAATGAGAAAGTTGTATAGTGCTTATCTCGATGACTTCAGCAAGTTGGAAGAAATCCGCAATAGGTTCCAAAGTATCTCTGAATACAGTCTAGCAGTGAATGCCATTGGCTGTTATTCTGTCTATGCGTGTATCTCAATGAAATGAGAAAGTTATATAGTGCTTATCTCGATGACTTCAGCAATTTGGAAGAAATCCGCAATAGGTTCCAAAGTTTCTCTGAATACCTTCGAGTAGTGAATGTAATTTGGCTGATATTCTGTCTATGCGTGTATCCCAATGAAATGAGAAAGTGGTAATGTCCTTGTCTCCATGAGTTCAGCAAGTTGCACGAAATCCACAATCGGTTCCAAAGTTTCTGTGAATACCTTCGAGCAGTGAATGCCATTTGTCTGATATTCTGCCAGTGTGTGTATCTCAATGAAATGAGAAAGTTGTATAGTGCTTATCTCGATGAGATCTTCAAGTTGGGGGAAATCCACAATAGGTTCCAAGGTTTCTCTGAATACCTTCGAGCAGTGAATGCCATTTGTCTGATATTCTGCCGGTGTGTGTATCGCAATGAAATGAGAAAGTTGTATAGTGCTTATCTCGATGACTTCAGCAAGTTGGAAGAAATCCGCAATAGGTTCCAAAGTTTCTCTGAATACAGTCGAGCAGTGAATGCCATTGGCTGTTATTCTGTCTATGCGTGTATGTCAATGAAATGAGAAAGTTGTATAGTGCTTATCTCGATGAGTTCAGCAAGTTGGGGGAAATCCACAATAGGTTCTAAGGTTTCTCTGAATTCCTTCGAGCAATTTGGATAAAATTCTGCTAATGTGTTTATCTCAATGAATTGAGAAAGTGGTAAAGTCCTTATCTCAATGAGTTCAGCAAGTTGTAAGATATCCCCAATAGGTTCCAAAGATTCACTGAATGCCTTGGAGCAGTGAATGAACTTTGGTTGATACTCTGCCAATGCGTGTATCTCAATGAAATGAGAAAGTGGTAAAGTCTTTGTCTCCATGAGTTCAGCAAGTTGAAAGAAATCCACAATCAGTTCCAAAGTTTCTCTGAATACAGTCGAGCAGTGAATGCCATTGGCTGTTATTCTGTCTATGCGTGTATCCCAATGAAATGAGAAAGTGGTAAAGTCCTTGTCTCCTTGAGTTCAGCAAGTTGCAACAAATCCACAATCGGTTCCAAAGTTTCTGTGAATACCTTCGAGCAGTGAATGCCATTTGTCTGATATTCTGCCAGTGTGTGTATCTCAATGAAACGAGAAAGTTGTATAGTGCTTATCTCGATGAGATCAGCAAGTTGGGGGAAATCCACAATAGGTTCCAAGGTTTCTCTGAATACCTTCGAGCAGTGAATGCCATTTGTCTGATATTCTGCCAGTGTGTGTATCGCAATGAAATGAGAAAGTTGTATAGTGCTTATCTCGATGTGATCTTCAAGTTGGGGGAAATCCACAATAGGTTCGAAGGTTTCTCTGAATTCCTTCGAGCAATTTGGATGAAATTCTGCCAATGTGTTTATCTCAATGCAGTGAGATAGTGGTAAAGTACTTATCTCAATGAGTTCAGCAAGTTGAAAGAAATCACCAATAGGTTCCAAAGATTCACTGACTGCCTGCGAATAATGAATGCCATTTGCCTGATATTCTGCTAATGTGTGTATCACAATGAAATGAGAAAGTGGTCAAGTGTTTATCTCATTCAGTTCAGCAAATTGGAAGAAATCCACAATAGGTTCCAAAGTTTCTCGCAATACCTTCGAGTAGTGAATGCAATTTGG
Organism: Prionace glauca; assembly: GCA_037974335.1. Taxonomy (NCBI): domain Eukaryota; kingdom Metazoa; phylum Chordata; class Chondrichthyes; order Carcharhiniformes; family Carcharhinidae; genus Prionace; species Prionace glauca. Next base: position 46,690,889 of record CM075747.1, on the reverse strand, counting down.
CTGATATTCTGCCAATCCGTGTATCTCAATGAAATGAGAAAGTTATATAGTGCTTATCTCGATGACTTCAGCAAGTTGGAAGAAATCCGCAATAGGTTCCAAAGTTTCTCTGAATACCTTCGAGTAGTGAATGCAATTTGGCTGATATTCTGCCAATGCGTGTATCTCAATGAAATGAGAAAGTTGTATAGTGCTTATCTCGATGAGTTCAGCAAGTTGGGGGAAATCCACAATAGGTTCTAAGGTTTCTCTGAATTCCTTCGAGCAATTTGGATGAAATTCTCCCAATGTGTTTATCTCAATGAATTGAGTAAGTGGTAAAGTCCTTATCTCAATGAGTTCAGCAAGTTGTAAGATATCCCCAATAGGTTCCAAAGATTCACTGAATGCCTTGGAGCAGTGAATGAACTTTGGTTGATACTCTGCCAATGCGTGTATCTCAATGAAATGAGAAAGTGGTAAAGTATTTGTCTCCACGAGTTCAGCAAGTTGCAAGAAATCCACAATCGGTTCCAAAGTTACTCTGAATACCTTCGAGCAGTGAATGCCATTTGTCTGATATTCTGCCAGTGTGTGTATCTCAATGAAATGAGAAAGTTGTATAGTGCTTATCTCGATGAGATCTTCAAGTTGGGGAAATCCACAATAGGTTCCAAGGTTTCTCTGAATTCCTTCGAGTAGTGAATGCAATTTGACTGAAATTCTGCCAATGTGTTTATCTCAATGCAATGAAATAGTGGTAAAGTCCTGATCTCAATGAGTTCAGCAAGTTGAAGAAATCCCCAATAGGTTCCAAAGATTCACTGACTGCCTGCGAGTAATGAATGCCATTTGCCTGATATTCTGCTAATGTGTGTATCACAATGAAATGAGAAAGTGGTCAAGTGTTTATCTCATTCAGTTCAGCAAATTGGAAGAAATCCACAATAGGTTCCAAAGTTTCTCGCAATATCTTGGAGCAGTGAATGCCATTTGTCTGATATTCTGCCAATGCGTGTATCTCAATGAAATGAGAAAGTTGTATAGTGCTTATCTCGATGACTTCAGCAAGTTGGAAGAAATCCGCAATAGGTTCCAAAGTTTCTCTGAATACAGTCGAGCAGTGAATGCCATTGGCTGTTATTCTGTCTATGCGTGTATGTCAATGAAATGAGAAAGTTGTATAGTGCTTATCTCGATGAGATCAGCAAGTTGGGGGAAATCCACAATAGGTTCTAAGGTTTGTCTGAATTCCTTCGAGCAATTTGGATGAAATTCTGCCAATGTGTTTATCTCAATGCAATGAGATAGTGGTAAAGTCCTTATCTCAATGAATTCAGCAAGTTGAAAGAAATCACCAATAGGTTCCAAAGATTCACTGACTGCCTGCGAGTAATGAATGCCATTTGCCTGATATTCTGCTAATGTGTGTATCACAATGAAATGAGAAAGTGGTCAAGTGTTTATCTCATTCAGTTCAGCAAATTGGAAGAAATCCACAATAGGTTCCAAAGTTTCTCGCAATACCTTCGAGTAGTGAATGCAATTTGGCTGATATTCCGCCAATGCGTGTATCTCAATGAAATGAGAAAGTTATATCGTGCTTATCTCGATGACTTCAGCAAGTTGGAAGAAATCCGCAATAGGTTCCAAAGTTTCTCTGAATACCTTCGAGTAGTGAATGCAATTTGGCTGATATTCTGCCAATGCGTGTATCTCAATGAAATGAGAAAGTTGTATAGTGCTTATCTCGATGAGTTCAGCAAGTTGGGGGAAATCCACAATAGGTTCTAAGGTTTCTCTGAATTCCTTCGAGCAATTTGGATAAAATTCTGCTAATGTGTTTATCTCAATGAATTGAGAAAGTGGTAAAGTCCTTATCTCAATGAGTTCAGCAAGTTGTAAGATATCCCCAATAGGTTCCAAAGATTCACTGAATGCCTTGGAGCAGTGAATGAACTTTGGTTGATACTCTGCCAATGCGTGTATCTCAATGAAATGAGAAAGTGTTGAAGTCTTTGTCTCCATGAGTTCAGCAAGTTGAAAGAAATCCACAATCGGTTCCAAAGTTTCTCTGAATACAGTCGAGCAGTGAATGCCATTGGCTGTTATTCTGCCAGTGTGTGTATCTCAATGAAATGAGAATGTTGTATAGTGCTTATCTCGATGAGATCAGCAAGTTGGGGGAAATCCACAATAGGTTCCAAGGTTTCTCTGAATACCTTCGAGCAGTGAATGCCATTTGTCTGATATTCTGCCAGTGTGTGTATCGCAATGAAATGAGAAAGTTGTATAGTGCTTATCTCGATGTGATCTTCAAGTTGGGGGAAATCCACAATAGGTTCCAAGGTTTCTCTGAATTCCTTCGAGTAGTAAATGCAATTGGACTGAAATTCTGCCAATGTGTTTATCTCAATGCAATGAGATAGTGGTAAAGTCCTTATCTCAATGAGTTCAGCAAGTTGAAAGAAATCCCCAATAGGTTCCAAAGATTCACTGACTGCCTGCGAGTAGTGAATGCCATTTGCCTGATATTCTGCTAATGTGTGTATCACAATGAAAGTGGTCAAGTGTTTATCTCATTCAGTTCAGCAAATTGGAAGAAATCCACAATAGGTTCCAAAGTTTCTCGCAATACCTTGGAGCAGTGAAGGCCATTTGTCTGATATTTTGCCAGTGTGTGTAGCTCAATGAAATGAGATAATGGTAAAGTTCTTATCTCGATGACTTCAGCAAGTTGGAAGAAATCCTCAATATATTCCAAAGTTTGTCTGAATACCTTCGAGTAGTGAATGTAATTTGGCTGATATTCTGCCAATGCGTGTATCTCAATGAAATGAGAAAGATGTATAGTGCTTATCTCGATGAGATCAGCAAGTTGGGGGAAATCCACAATAGGTTCTAAGGTTTCTCTGAATTCCTTCGAGCAATTTGGATGAAATTCTGCCAATGTGTTTATCTCAATGCAATGATATAGTGGTAAAGTACTTATCACAATGAGTTCAGCAAATTGAAAGAAATCACCAATAGGTTCCAAAGATTCACTGACTGCCTGCGAGTAATGAATGCCATTTGCCTGATATTCTGCTAATGTGTGTATCACAATGAAATGAGAAAGTGGTCAAGTGTTTATCTCATTCAGTTCAGCAAATTGGAAGAAATCCACAATAGGTTCCAAAGTTTCTCGCAATACCTTCGAGTAGTGAATGCAATTTGGCTGATATTCTGCCAATGCGTGTATCTCAATGAAATGAGAAAGTTATATAGTGCTTATCCCGATGACTTCAGCAAGTTGGAAGAAATCCGCAATAGGTTCCAAAGTTTCTCTGAATACCTTCGAGTAGTGAATGCAATTTGGTTGATATTCTGCCAATGCGTGTATCTCAATGAAATGAGAAAGTTGTATAGTGCTTATCTCGATGAGTTCAGCAAGTTGGGGGAAATCCACAATAGGTTCGAAGGTTTCTCTGAATTCCTTCGAGCAATTTGGATCAAATTCTGCTAATGTGTTTATCTCAATGAATTGAGAAAGTGGTAAAGTCCTTATCTCAATGAGTTCAGCAAGTTGTAAGATATCCCCAATAGGTTCCAAAGATTCACTGAATGCCTTGGAGCAGTGAATGAACTTTGGTTGATACTCTGCCAATGCGTGTATCTCAATGAAATGAGAAAGTGGTAAAGTATTTGTCTCCACGAGTTCAGCAAGTTGCAAGAAATCCACAATCGGTTCCAAAGTTACTCTGAATACCTTCGAGCAGTGAATGCCATTTGTCTGATATTCTGCCAGTGTGTGTATCTCAATGAAATGAGAAAGTTGTATAGTGCTTATCTCGATATGATCTTCAAGTTGGGGAAATCCACAATAGGTTCCAAGGTTTCTCTGAATTCCTTCGAGTAGTGAATGCAATTTGACTGAAATTCTGCCAATGTGTTTATCTCAATGCAATGAGATAGTGGTAAAGTACTTATCTCAATGAGTTCAGCAAGTTGAAAGAAATCCCCAATAGGTTCCAAAGATTCACTGACTGTCTGCGAGTAATGAATGCCATTTGCCTGATATTCTGCTAATGTGTGTATCACAATGAAATGAGAAAGTGGTCAAGTGTTTATCTCATTCAGTTCAGCAAATTGGAAGAAATCCACAATAGGTTCCAAAGTTTCTCGCAATACCTTGGAGCAGTGAATGCCATTTGTCTGATATTCTGCCAATGCGTGTAGCTCAATGAAATGAGGTAATGGTAAAGTTCTTATCTCGATGACTTCAGCAAGTTGGAAGAAATCCGCAATATATTCCGAAGTTTCTCTGAATACCTTCGAGTAGTGAATGTAATTTGACTGATATTCTGCCAATGCGTGTATCTCAATGAAATGAGAACGTTGTATAGTGCTTATCTCGATGAGATCAGCAAGTTGGGGGAAATCCACAATGGGTTCCAAGGTTTCTCTGAATTCCTTCGAGCAGTGAATGCAATTTGACTGAAATTCTGCCAATGTGTTTATCTCAATGCAATGAGATAGTGGTAAAGTCGTTATCTCAATGAGTTCAGCAAGTTGAAAGAAATCCCCAATAGGTTCCAAAGATTCACTGACTGCCTGCGAGTAATGAATGCCATTTGCTTGATATTCTGCTAATGTGTGTATCACAATGAAATGAGAAAGTGGTCAAGTGTTTATCTCATTCAGTTCGGCAAATTGGAAGAAATCCACAATAGGTTCCAAAGTTTCTCGCAATACCTTGGAGCAGTGCAGGCCATTTGTCTGATATTTTGCAAGTGTGTGTAGCTCAATGAAATGAGATAATGGCAAAGTTCTTATCTCGATGACTTCAGCAAGTTGGAAGAAATCCTCAATATATTCCAAAGTTTGTCTGAATACCTTCGAGTAGTGAATGTAATTTGGCTGATATTCTGCCAATGCGTGTATCTCAATGAAATGAGAAAGTTGTATAGTGCTTATCTCGATGAGATCAGCAAGTTGGGGGAAATCCACAATAGGTTCTAAGGTTTCTCTGAATTCCTTCGAGCAATTTGGATGAAATTCTGCCAATGTGTTTATCTCAATGCAGTGAGATAGTGGTAAAGTACTTATCTCAATGAGTTCAGCAAGTTGAAAGAAATCACCAATAGGTTCCAAAGATTCACTGACTGCCTGCGAGTAATTAATGCCATTTGCCTGATATTCTGCTAATGTGTGTATCACAATGAAATCAGAAAGTGGTCAAGTGTTTATCTCATTCAGTTCAGCAAATTGGAAGAAATCCACAATAGGTTCCAAAGTATCTCTGAATACAGTCGAGCAGTGAATGCCATTGGCTGTTATTCTGTCTATGCGTGTATCTCAATGAAATGAGTAAGTTATATAGTGCTTATCTCGATGACTTCAGCAAGTTGGAAGAAATCCGCAATAGGTTCCAAAGTTTCTCTGAATACCTTCGAGTAGTGAATGTAATTTGGCTGATATTCTGTCTATGCGTGTATCCCAATGAAATGAGAAAGTGGTAATGTCCTTGTCTCCATGAGTTCAGCAAGTTGCACGAAATCCACAATCGGTTCCAAAGTTTCTGTGAATACCTTCGAGCAGTGAATGCCATTTGTCTGATATTCTGCCAGTGTGTGTATCTCAATGAAATGAGAAAGTTGTATAGTGCTTATCTCGATGAGATCTTCAAGTTGGGGGAAATCCACAATAGGTTCCAAGGTTTCTCTGAATACCTTCGAGCAGTGAATGCCATTTGTCTGATATTCTGCCAGTGTGTGTATCGCAATGAAATGAGAAAGTTGTATAGTGCTTATCTCGATGACTTCAGCAAGTTGGAAGAAATCCGCAATAGGTTCCAAAGTTTCTCTGAATACAGTCGAGCAGTGAATGCCATTGGCTGGTATTCTGTCTATGCGTGTATGTCAATGAAATGAGAAAGTTGTATAGTGCTTATCTCGATGAGTTCAGCAAGTTGGGGGAAATCCACAATAGGTTCTAAGGTTTCTCTGAATTCCTTCGAGCAATTTGGATAAAATTCTGCTAATGTGTTTATCTCAATGAATTGAGAAAGTGGTAAAGTCCTTATCTCAATGAGTTCAGCAAGTTGTAAGATATCCCCAATAGGTTCCAAAGATTCACTGAATGACTTGGAGCAGTGAATGAACTTTGGTTGATACTCTGCCAATGCGTGTATCTCAATGAAATGAGAAAGTGGTAAAGTCTTTGTCTCCATGAGTTCAGCAAGTTGAAAGAAATCCACAATCAGTTCCAAAGTTTCTCTGAATACAGTCGAGCAGTGAATGCCATTGGCTGTTATTCTGTCTATGCGTGTATCCCAATGAAATGAGAAAGTGGTAAAGTCCTTGTCTCCTTGAGTTCAGCAAGTTGCAACAAATCCACAATCGGTTCCAAAGTTTCTGTGAATACCTTCGAGCAGTGAATGCCATTTGTCTGATATTCTGCCAGTGTGTGTATCTCAATGAAATGAGTAAGTTGTATAGTGCTTATCTCGATGAGATCAGCAAGTTGGGGGAAATCCACAATAGGTTCCAAGGTTTCTCTGAATACCTTCGAGCAGTGAATGCCATTTGTCTGATATTCTGCCAGTGTGTGTATCGCAATGAAATGAGAAAGTTGTATAGTGCTTATCTCGATGTGATCTTCAAGTTGGGGGAAATCCACAATAGGTTCGAAGGTTTCTCTGAATTCCTTCGAGCAATTTGGATGAAATTCTGCCAATGTGTTTATCTCAATGCAGTGAGATAGTGGTAAAGTACTTATCTCAATGAGTTCAGCAAGTTGAAAGAAATCACCAATAGGTTCCAAAGATTCACTGACTGCCTGCGAATAATGAATGCCATTTGCCTGATATTCTGCTAATGTGTGTATCACAATGAAATGAGAAAGTGGTCAAGTGTTTATCTCATTCAGTTCAGCAAATTGGAAGAAATCCACAATAGGTTCCAAAGTTTCTCGCAATACCTTCGAGTAGTGAATGCAATTTGGCTGATATTCTGCCAATCCGTGTATCTCAATGAAATGAGAAAGTTATATAGTGCTTATCTCGATGACTTCAGCAAGTTGGAAGAAATCCGCAATAGGTTCCAAAGTTTCTCTGAATACCTTCGAGTAGTGAATGTAATTTGGCTGATATTCTGCCAATGCGTGTATCTCAATGAAATGAGAAAGTTGTATAGTGCTTATCTCGATGAGTTCAGCAAGTTGGGGGAAATCCACAATAGGTTCTAAGGTTTCTCTGAATTCCTTCGAGCAATTTGGATGAAATTCTCCCAATGTGTTTATCTCAATGAATTGAGTAAGTGGTAAAGTCCTTATCTCAATGAGTTCAGCAAGTTGTAAGATATCCCCAATAGGTTCCAAAGATTCACTGAATGCCTTGGAGCAGTGAATGAACTTTGGTTGATACTCTGCCAATGCGTGTATCTCAATGAAATGAGAAAGTGGTAAAGTATTTGTCTCCACGAGTTCAGCAAGTTGCAAGAAATCCACAATCGGTTCCAAAGTTACTCTGAATACCTTCGAGCAGTGAATGCCATTTGTCTGATATTCTGCCAGTGTGTGTATCTCAATGAAATGAGAAAGTTGTATAGTGCTTATCTCGATGAGATCTTCAAGTTGGGGAAATCCACAATAGGTTCCAAGGTTTCTCTGAATTCCTTCGAGTAGTGAATGCAATTTGACTGAAATTCTGCCAATGTGTTTATCTCAATGCAATGAAATAGTGGTAAAGTCCTGATCTCAATGAGTTCAGCAAGTTGAAGAAATCCCCAATAGGTTCCAAAGATTCACTGACTGCCTGCGAGTAATGAATGCCATTTGCCTGATATTCTGCTAATGTGTGTATCACAATGAAATGAGAAAGTGGTCAAGTGTTTATCTCATTCAGTTCAGCAAATTGGAAGAAATCCACAATAGGTTCCAAAGATTCTCGCAATACCTTCGAGTAGTGAATGCAATTTGGCTGATATTCTGCCAATGCGTGTATCTCAATGAAATGAGAAAGTTATATCGTGCTTATCTCGATGACTTCAGCAAGTTGGAAGAAATCCGCAATAGGTTCCAAAGTTTCTCTGAATACCTTCGAGTAGTGAATGCAATTTGGCTGATATTCTGCCAATGCGTGTATCTCAATGAAATGAGAAAGTTGTATAGTGCTTATCTCGATGAGTTCAGCAAGTTGGGGGAAATCCACAATAGGTTCTAAGGTTTCTCTGAATTCCTTCGAGCAATTTGGATAAAATTCTGCTAATGTGTTTATCTCAATGAATTGAGAAAGTGGTAAAGTCCTTATCTCAATGAGTTCAGCAAGTTGTAAGATATCCCCAATAGGTTCCAAAGATTCACTGAATGCCTTGGAGCAGTGAATGAACTTTGGTTGATACTCTGCCAATGCGTGTATCTCAATGAAATGAGAAATTGGTAAAGTCTTTGTCTCCATGAGTTCAGCAAGTTGAAAGAAATCCACAATCAGTTCCAAAGTTTCTCTGAATACAGTCGAGCAGTGAATGCCATTTGTCTGATATTCTGCCAGTGTGTGTATCTCAATGAAATGAGAAAGTTGTATAGTGCTTATCTCGATGAGATCAGCAAGTTGGGGGAAATCCACAATAGGTTCCAAGGTTTCTCTGAATACCTTCGAGCAGTGAATGCCATTTGTCTGATATTCTGCCAGTGTGTGTATCGCAATGAAATGAGAAAGTTGTATAGTGCTTATCTCGATGTGATCTTCAAGTTGGGGGAAATCCACAATAGGTTCCAAGGTTTCTCTGAATTCCTTCGAGTAGTGAATGCAATTGGACTGAAATTCTGTCAATGTGTTTATCTCAATGCAATGAGATAGTGGTAAAGTCCTTATCTCAATGAGTTCAGCAAGTTGAAAGAAATCCCCAATAGGTTCCAAAGATTCACTGACTGCCTGCGAGTAGTGAATGCCATTTCCCTGATATTCTGCTAATGTGTGTATCACAATGAAATGAGAAAGTGGTCAAGTGTTTATCTCATTCAGTTCAGCAAATTGGAAGAAATCCACAATAGGTTCCAAAGTTTCTCGCAATACCTTGGAGCAATGAATGCCATTTGGCTGATATTTTGCCAGTGTGTGTAGCTCAATGAAATGAGATAATGGTAAAGTTCTTATCTCGATGACTTCAGCAAGTTGCAAGAAATCCGCAATATATTCCGAAGTTTCTCTGAATACCTTCGAGTAGTGAATGTAATTTGACTGATATTCTGCCAATGTGTTTATCTCAATGCAATGAGATAGTGGTAAAGTCCTTATCTCGATGAGTTCAGCAAGTTGAAAGAAATCCCCAATAGGTTCCAAAGATTCACTGACTGTCTGCGAGTAATGAATGCCATTTGCCTGATATTCTGCTAATGTGTGTATCACAATGAAATGAGAAAGTGGTCAAGTGTTTATCTCATTCAGTTCAGCAAATTGGAAGAAATCCACAATAGGTTCCAAAGTTTCTCGCAATACCTTGGAGCAGTGAATGCCATTTGTCTGATATTCTGCCAATGCGTGTAGCTCAATGAAATGAGTTAATGGTAAAGTTCTTATCTCGATGACTTCAGCAAGTTGGAAGAAATCCGCAATATATTCCGAAGTTTCTCTGAATACCTTCGAGTAGTGAATGTAATTTGACTGATATTCTGCCAATGCGTGTATCTCAATGAAATGAGAAAGTTGTATAGTGCTTATCTCGATGAGATCAGCAAGTTGGGGGAAATCCACAATGGGTTCCAAGGTTTCTCTGAATTCCTTCGAGCAGTGAATGCAATTTGACTGAAATTCTGCCAATGTGTTTATCTCAATGCAATGAGATAGTGGTAAAGTCGTTATCTCAATGAGTTCAGCAAGTTGAAAGAAATCCCCAACAGGTTCCAAAGATTCACTGACTGCCTGCGAGTAATGAATGCCATTTGCTTGATATTCTGCTAATGTGTGTATCACAATGAAATGAGAAAGTGGTCAAGTGTTTATCTCATTCAGTTCGGCAAATTGGAAGAAATCCACAATAGGTTCCAAAGTTTCTCGCAATACCTTGGAGCAGTGCAGGCCATTTGTCTGATATTTTGCAAGTGTGTGTAGCTCAATGAAATGAGATAATGGCAAAGTTCGTATCTCGATGACTTCAGCAAGTTGGAAGAAATCCTCAATATATTCCAAAGTTTGTCTGAATACCTTCGAGTAGTGAATGTAATTTGGCTGATATTCTGCCAATGCGTGTATCTCAATGAAATGAGAAAGTTGTATAGTGCTTATCTCGATGAGATCAGCAAGTTGGGGGAAATCCACAATAGGTTCTAAGGTTTCTCTGAATTCCTTCGAGCAATTTGGATGAAATTCTGCCAATGTGTTTATCTCAATGCAGTGAGATAGTGGTAAAGTACTTATCTCAATGAGTTCAGCAAGTTGAAAGAAATCACCAATAGGTTCCAAAGATTCACTGACTGCCTGCGAGTAATTAATGCCATTTGCCTGATATTCTGCTAATGTGTGTATCACAATGAAATGAGAAAGTGGTCAAGTGTTTATCTCATTCAGTTCAGCAAATTGGAAGAAATCCACAATAGGTTCCAAAGTTTCTCGCAATACCTTCGAGTAGTGAATGCAATTTGGCTGATATTCTGCCAATGCGTGTATCTCAATGAAATGAGAAAGTTATATAGTGCTTATCTCGATGACTTCAGCAAGTTGGAAGAAATCCGCAATAGGCTCCAAAGTTTCTCTGAATACCTTCGAGTAGTGAATGCAATTTGGCTGATATTCTGCCAATGCGTGTATCTCAATGAAATGAGAAAGTTGTATAGTGCTTATCTCGATGAGTTCAGCAAGTTGGGTGAAATCCACAATAGGTTCCAAAGTTTCTCTGAATACAGTCGAGCAGTGAATGCCATGGGCTGTTATTCTGTCTATGCGTGTATCCCAATGAAATGAGAAAGTTGTATAGTGCTTATCTCGATGAGATCTTCAAGTTGGGGGAAATCCACAATGGGTTCCAAGGTTTCTCTGAATTCCTTCGAGCAGTGAATGCAATTTGACTGAAATTCTGCCAATGTGTTTATCTCAATGCAATGAGTAAAGTCCTGATCTCAATGAGTTCAGCAAGTTGAAAGAAATCCCCAATAGGTTCCAAAGATTCACTGACTGCCTGCGAGTAGTGAATGCTATTTGCCTGATATTCTGCTAATGTGTGTATCACAATGAAATGAGAAAGTGGTCAAGTGTTTATCTCATTCAGTTCAGCAAATTGGAAGAAATCCACAATAGGTTCCAAAGTTTCTCGCAATACCTTGGAGCAATGAATGCCATTTGGCTGATATTTTGCCAGTGTGTGTAGCTCAATGAAATGAGATAATGGTAAAGTTCTTATCTCGATGACTTCAGCAAGTTGCAAGAAATCCGCAATATATTCCGAAGTTTCTCTGAATACCTTCGAGTAGTGAATGTAATTTGACTGATATTCTGCCAATGCGTGTATCTCAATGAAATGAGAAAGTTGTATAGTGCTTATCTCGATGAGATCAGCAAGTTGGGGGAAATCCACAATAGGTTCTAAGGTTTCTCTGAATTCCTTCGAGCAATTTGGATGAAATTCTGCCAATGTGTTTATCTCAATGCAGTGACATAGTGGTAAAGTCCTTATCTCAATGAGTTCAGCAAGTTGTAAGATATCCCCAATAGGTTCCAAAGATTCACTGAATGCCTTGGAGCAGTGAATGAACTTTGGTTGATACTCTGCCAATGCGTGTATCTCAATGAAATGAGAAAGTGGTAAAGTCTTTGTCTCCACGAGTTCAGCAAGTTGCAAGAAATCCACATTCGGTTCCAAAGTTACTCTGAATACCTTCGAGCAGTGAATGCCATTTGTCTGATATTCTGCCAGTGTGTGCATCTCAATGAAATGAGAAAGCTGTATAGTGCTTATCTCGATGAGATCTTCAAGTTGGGGAAATCCACAATAGGTTCCAAGGTTTCTCTGAATTCCTTCGAGTAGTGAATGCAATTTGACTGAAATTCTGCCAATGTGTTTATCTCAATGCAATGATATAGTGGTAAAGTCCTGATCTCAATGAGTTCAGCAAGTTGAAAGAAATCCCCAATAGGTTCCAAAGATTCACTGACTGCCTGCGAGTAATGAATGCCATTTGCCTGATATTCTGCTAATGTGTGTATCACAATGAAATGAGAAAGTGGTCAAGTGTTTATCTCATTCAGTTCAGCAAATTTGAAGAAATCCACAATACGTTCCAAAGTTTCTCGCAATACCTTGGAGCAGTGAATGCCATTTGTCTGATATTCTGCCAATGCGTGTATCTCAATGAAATGAGAAAGTTGTATAGTGCTTATCTCGATGACTTCAGCAAGTTGGAAGAAATCCGCAATAGGTTCCAAAGTATCTCTGAATACAGTCGAGCAGTGAATGCCATTGGCTGTTATTCTGTCTATGCGTGTATCTCAATGAAATGAGAAAGTTATATAGTGCTTATCTCGATGACTTCAGCAAGTTGGAAGAAATCCGCAATAGGTTCCAAAGTTTCTCTGAATACCTTCGAGTAGTGAATGTAATTTGGCTGATATTCTGTCTATGCGTGTATCCCAATGAAATGAGAAAGTGGTAATGTCCTTGTCTCCATGAGTTCAGCAAGTTGCACGAAATCCACAATCGGTTCCAAAGTTTCTGTGAATACCTTCGAGAAGTGAATGCCATTTGTCTGATATTCTGCCAGTGTGTGTATCTCAATGAAATGAGAAAGTTGTATAGTGCTTATCTCGATGAGATCTTCAAGTTGGGGGAAATCCACAATAGGTTCCAAGGTTTCTCTGAATACCTTCGAGCAGTGAATGCCATTTGTCTGATATTCTGCCAGTGTGTGTATCGCAATGAAATGAGAAAGTTGTATAGTGCTTATCTCGATGACTTCAGCAAGTTGGAAGAAATCCGCAATAGGTTCCAAAGTTTCTCTGAATACAGTCGAGCAGTGAATGCCATTGGCTGGTATTCTGTCTATGCGTGTATGTCAATGAAATGAGAAAGTTGTATAGTGCTTATCTCGATGAGTTCAGCAAGTTGGGGGAAATCCACAATAGGTTCTAAGGTTTCTCTGAATTCCTTCGAGCAATTTGGATAAAATTCTGCTAATGTGTTTATCTCAATGAATTGAGAAAGTGGTAAAGTCCTTATCTCAATGAGTTCAGCAAGTTGTAAGATATCCCCAATAGGTTCCAAAGATTCACTGAATGCCTTGGAGCAGTGAATGAACTTTGGTTGATACTCTGCCAATGCGTGTATCTCAATGAAATGAGAAAGTGGTAAAGTCTTTGTCTCCATGAGTTCAGCAAGTTGAAAGAAATCCACAATCAGTTCCAAAGTTTCTCTGAATACAGTCGAGCAGTGAATGCCATTGGCTGTTATTCTGTCTATGCGTGTATCCCAATGAAATGAGAAAGTGGTAAAGTCCTTGTCTCCTTGAGTTCAGCAAGTTGCAACAAATCCACAATCGGTTCCAAAGTTTCTGTGAATACCTTCGAGCAGTGAATGCCATTTGTCTGATATTCTGCCAGTGTGTGTATCTCAATGAAATGAGAAAGTTGTATAGTGCTTATCTCGATGAGATCAGCAAGTTGGGGGAAATCCACAATAGGTTCCAAGGTTTCTCTGAATACCTTCGAGCAGTGAATGCCATTTGTCTGATATTCTGCCAGTGTGTGTATCGCAATGAAATGAGAAAGTTGTATAGTGCTTATCTCGATGTGATCTTCAAGTTGGGGGAAATCCACAATAGGTTCGAAGGTTTCTCTGAATTCCTTCGAGCAATTTGGATGAAATTCTGCCAATGTGTTTATCTCAATGCAGTGAGATAGTGGTAAAGTACTTATCTCAATGAGTTCAGCAAGTTGAAAGAAATCACCAATAGGTTCCAAAGATTCACTGACTGCCTGCGAATAATGAATGCCATTTGCCTGATATTCTGCTAATGTGTGTATCACAATGAAATGAGAAAGTGGTCAAGTGTTTATCTCATTCAGTTCAGCAAATTGGAAGAAATCCACAATAGGTTCCAAAGTTTCTCGCAATACCTTCGAGTAGTGAATGCAATTTGGCTGATATTCTGCCAATCCGTGTATCTCAATGAAATGAGAAAGTTATATAGTGCTTATCTCGATGACTTCAGCAAGTTGGAAGAAATCCGCAATAGGTTCCAAAGTTTCTCTGAATACCTTCGAGTAGTGAATGCAATTTGGCTGATATTCTGCCAATGCGTGTATCTCAATGAAATGAGAAAGTTGTATAGTGCTTATCTCGATGAGTTCAGCAAGTTGGGGGAAATCCACAATAGGTTCTAAGGTTTCTCTGAATTCCTTCGAGCAATTTGGATGAAATTCTCCCAATGTGTTTATCTCAATGAATTGAGTAAGTGGTAAAGTCCTTATCTCAATGAGTTCAGCAAGTTGTAAGATATCCCCAATAGGTTCCAAAGATTCACTGAATGCCTTGGAGCAGTGAATGAACTTTGGTTGATACTCTGCCAATGCGTGTATCTCAATGAAATGAGAAAGTGGTAAAGTATTTGTCTCCACGAGTTCAGCAAGTTGCAAGAAATCCACAATCGGTTCCAAAGTTACTCTGAATACCTTCGAGCAGTGAATGCCATTTGTCTGATATTCTGCCAGTGTGTGTATCTCAATGAAATGAGAAAGTTGTATAGTGCTTATCTCGATGAGATCTTCAAGTTGGGGAAATCCACAATAGGTTCCAAGGTTTCTCTGAATTCCTTCGAGTAGTGAATGCAATTTGACTGAAATTCTGCCAATGTGTTTATCTCAATGCAATGAAATAGTGGTAAAGTCCTGATCTCAATGAGTTCAGCAAGTTGAAGAAATCCCCAATAGGTTCCAAAGATTCACTGACTGCCTGCGAGTAATGAATGCCATTTGCCTGATATTCTGCTAATGTGTGTATCACAATGAAATGAGAAAGTGGTCAAGTGTTTATCTCATTCAGTTCAGCAAATTGGAAGAAATCCACAATAGGTTCCAAAGATTCTCGCAATACCTTCGAGTAGTGAATGCAATTTGGCTGATATTCTGCCAATGCGTGTATCTCAATGAAATGAGAAAGTTATATCGTGCTTATCTCGATGACTTCAGCAAGTTGGAAGAAATCCGCAATAGGTTCCAAAGTTTCTCTGAATACCTTCGAGTAGTGAATGCAATTTGGCTGATATTCTGCCAATGCGTGTATCTCAATGAAATGAGAAAGTTGTATAGTGCTTATCTCGATGAGTTCAGCAAGTTGGGGGAAATCCACAATAGGTTCTAAGGTTTCTCTGAATTCCTTCGAGCAATTTGGATAAAATTCTGCTAATGTGTTTATCTCAATGAATTGAGAAAGTGGTAAAGTCCTTATCTCAATGAGTTCAGCAAGTTGTAAGATATCCCCAATAGGTTCCAAAGATTCACTGAATGCCTTGGAGCAGTGAATGAACTTTGGTTGATACTCTGCCAATGCGTGTATCTCAATGAAATGAGAAATTGGTAAAGTCTTTGTCTCCATGAGTTCAGCAAGTTGAAAGAAATCCACAATCAGTTCCAAAGTTTCTCTGAATACAGTCGAGCAGTGAATGCCATTTGTCTGATATTCTGCCAGTGTGTGTATCTCAATGAAATGAGAAAGTTGTATAGTGCTTATCTCGATGAGATCAGCAAGTTGGGGGAAATCCACAATAGGTTCCAAGGTTTCTCTGAATACCTTCGAGCAGTGAATGCCATTTGTCTGATATTCTGCCAGTGTGTGTATCGCAATGAAATGAGAAAGTTGTATAGTGCTTATCTCGATGTGATCTTCAAGTTGGGGGAAATCCACAATAGGTTCCAAGGTTTCTCTGAATTCCTTCGAGTAGTGAATGCAATTGGACTGAAATTCTGTCAATGTGTTTATCTCAATGCAATGAGATAGTGGTAAAGTCCTTATCTCAATGAGTTCAGCAAGTTGAAAGAAATCCCCAATAGGTTCCAAAGATTCACTGACTGCCTGCGAGTAGTGAATGCCATTTCCCTGATATTCTGCTAATGTGTGTATCACAATGAAATGAGAAAGTGGTCAAGTGTTTATCTCATTCAGTTCAGCAAATTGGAAGAAATCCACAATAGGTTCCAAAGTTTCTCGCAATACCTTGGAGCAATGAATGCCATTTGGCTGATATTTTGCCAGTGTGTGTAGCTCAATGAAATGAGATAATGGTAAAGTTCTTATCTCGATGACTTCAGCAAGTTGCAAGAAATCCGCAATATATTCCGAAGTTTCTCTGAATACCTTCGAGTAGTGAATGTAATTTGACTGATATTCTGCCAATGTGTTTATCTCAATGCAATGAGATAGTGGTAAAGTCCTTATCTCGATGAGTTCAGCAAGTTGAAAGAAATCCCCAATAGGTTCCAAAGATTCACTGACTGTCTGCGAGTAATGAATGCCATTTGCCTGATATTCTGCTAATGTGTGTATCACAATGAAATGAGAAAGTGGTCAAGTGTTTATCTCATTCAGTTCAGCAAATTGGAAGAAATCCACAATAGGTTCCAAAGTTTCTCGCAATACCTTGGAGCAGTGAATGCCATTTGTCTGATATTCTGCCAATGCGTGTAGCTCAATGAAATGAGTTAATGGTAAAGTTCTTATCTCGATGACTTCAGCAAGTTGGAAGAAATCCGCAATATATTCCGAAGTTTCTCTGAATACCTTCGAGTAGTGAATGTAATTTGACTGATATTCTGCCAATGCGTGTATCTCAATGAAATGAGAAAGTTGTATAGTGCTTATCTCGATGAGATCAGCAAGTTGGGGGAAATCCACAATGGGTTCCAAGGTTTCTCTGAATTCCTTCGAGCAGTGAATGCAATTTGACTGAAATTCTGCCAATGTGTTTATCTCAATGCAATGAGATAGTGGTAAAGTCGTTATCTCAATGAGTTCAGCAAGTTGAAAGAAATCCCCAACAGGTTCCAAAGATTCACTGACTGCCTGCGAGTAATGAATGCCATTTGCTTGATATTCTGCTAATGTGTGTATCACAATGAAATGAGAAAGTGGTCAAGTGTTTATCTCATTCAGTTCGGCAAATTGGAAGAAATCCACAATAGGTTCCAAAGTTTCTCGCAATACCTTGGAGCAGTGCAGGCCATTTGTCTGATATTTTGCAAGTGTGTGTAGCTCAATGAAATGAGATAATGGCAAAGTTCGTATCTCGATGACTTCAGCAAGTTGGAAGAAATCCTCAATATATTCCAAAGTTTGTCTGAATACCTTCGAGTAGTGAATGTAATTTGGCTGATATTCTGCCAATGCGTGTATCTCAATGAAATGAGAAAGTTGTATAGTGCTTATCTCGATGAGATCAGCAAGTTGGGGGAAATCCACAATAGGTTCTAAGGTTTCTCTGAATTCCTTCGAGCAATTTGGATGAAATTCTGCCAATGTGTTTATCTCAATGCAGTGAGATAGTGGTAAAGTACTTATCTCAATGAGTTCAGCAAGTTGAAAGAAATCACCAATAGGTTCCAAAGATTCACTGACTGCCTGCGAGTAATTAATGCCATTTGCCTGATATTCTGCTAATGTGTGTATCACAATGAAATGAGAAAGTGGTCAAGTGTTTATCTCATTCAGTTCAGCAAATTGGAAGAAATCCACAATAGGTTCCAAAGTTTCTCGCAATACCTTCGAGTAGTGAATGCAATTTGGCTGATATTCTGCCAATGCGTGTATCTCAATGAAATGAGAAAGTTATATAGTGCTTATCTCGATGACTTCAGCAAGTTGGAAGAAATCCGCAATAGGCTCCAAAGTTTCTCTGAATACCTTCGAGTAGTGAATGCAATTTGGCTGATATTCTGCCAATGCGTGTATCTCAATGAAATGAGAAAGTTGTATAGTGCTTATCTCGATGAGTTCAGCAAGTTGGGTGAAATCCACAATAGGTTCCAAAGTTTCTCTGAATACAGTCGAGCAGTGAATGCCATGGGCTGTTATTCTGTCTATGCGTGTATCCCAATGAAATGAGAAAGTTGTATAGTGCTTATCTCGATGAGATCTTCAAGTTGGGGGAAATCCACAATGGGTTCCAAGGTTTCTCTGAATTCCTTCGAGCAGTGAATGCAATTTGACTGAAATTCTGCCAATGTGTTTATCTCAATGCAATGAGTAAAGTCCTGATCTCAATGAGTTCAGCAAGTTGAAAGAAATCCCCAATAGGTTCCAAAGATTCACTGACTGCCTGCGAGTAGTGAATGCTATTTGCCTGATATTCTGCTAATGTGTGTATCACAATGAAATGAGAAAGTGGTCAAGTGTTTATCTCATTCAGTTCAGCAAATTGGAAGAAATCCACAATAGGTTCCAAAGTTTCTCGCAATACCTTGGAGCAATGAATGCCATTTGGCTGATATTTTGCTAGTGTGTGTAGCTCAATGAAATGAGATAATGGTAAAGTTCTTATCTCGATGACTTCAGCAAGTTGCAAGAAATCCGCAATATATTCCGAAGTTTCTCTGAATACCTTCGAGTAGTGAATGTAATTTGACTGATATTCTGCCAATGCGTGTATCTCAATGAAATGAGAAAGTTGTATAGTGCTTATCTCGATGAGATCAGCAAGTTGGGGGAAATCCACAATAGGTTCTAAGGTTTCTCTGAATTCCTTCGAGCAATTTGGATGAAATTCTGCCAATGTGTTTATCTCAATGCAGTGACATAGTGGTAAAGTCCTTATCTCAATGAGTTCAGCAAGTTGTAAGATATCCCCAATAGGTTCCAAAGATTCACTGAATGCCTTGGAGCAGTGAATGAACTTTGGTTGATACTCTGCCAATGCGTGTATCTCAATGAAATGAGAAAGTGGTAAAGTCTTTGTCTCCACGAGTTCAGCAAGTTGCAAGAAATCCACATTCGGTTCCAAAGTTACTCTGAATACCTTCGAGCAGTGAATGCCATTTGTCTGATATTCTGCCAGTGTGTGCATCTCAATGAAATGAGAAAGCTGTATAGTGCTTATCTCGATGAGATCTTCAAGTTGGGGAAATCCACAATAGGTTCCAAGGTTTCTCTGAATTCCTTCGAGTAGTGAATGCAATTTGACTGAAATTCTGCCAATGTGTTTATCTCAATGCAATGATATAGTGGTAAAGTCCTGATCTCAATGAGTTCAGCAAGTTGAAAGAAATCCCCAATAGGTTCCAAAGATTCACTGACTGCCTGCGAGTAATGAATGCCATTTGCCTGATATTCTGCTAATGTGTGTATCACAATGAAATGAGAAAGTGGTCAAGTGTTTATCTCATTCAGTTCAGCAAATTTGAAGAAATCCACAATACGTTCCAAAGTTTCTCGCAATACCTTGGAGCAGTGAATGCCATTTGTCTGATATTCTGCCAATGCGTGTATCTCAATGAAATGAGAAAGTTGTATAGTGCTTATCTCGATGACTTCAGCAAGTTGGAAGAAATCCGCAATAGGTTCCAAAGTATCTCTGAATACAGTCGAGCAGTGAATGCCATTGGCTGTTATTCTGTCTATGCGTGTATCTCAATGAAATGAGAAAGTTATATAGTGCTTATCTCGATGACTTCAGCAAGTTGGAAGAAATCCGCAATAGGTTCCAAAGTTTCTCTGAATACCTTCGAGTAGTGAATGTAATTTGGCTGATATTCTGTCTATGCGTGTATCCCAATGAAATGAGAAAGTGGTAATGTCCTTGTCTCCATGAGTTCAGCAAGTTGCACGAAATCCACAATCGGTTCCAAAGTTTCTGTGAATACCTTCGAGAAGTGAATGCCATTTGTCTGATATTCTGCCAGTGTGTGTATCTCAATGAAATGAGAAAGTTGTATAGTGCTTATCTCGATGAGATCTTCAAGTTGGGGGAAATCCACAATAGGTTCCAAGGTTTCTCTGAATACCTTCGAGCAGTGAATGCCATTTGTCTGATATTCTGCCAGTGTGTGTATCGCAATGAAATGAGAAAGTTGTATAGTGCTTATCTCGATGACTTCAGCAAGTTGGAAGAAATCCGCAATAGGTTCCAAAGTTTCTCTGAATACAGTCGAGCAGTGAATGCCATTGGCTGGTATTCTGTCTATGCGTGTATGTCAATGAAATGAGAAAGTTGTATAGTGCTTATCTCGATGAGTTCAGCAAGTTGGGGGAAATCCACAATAGGTTCTAAGGTTTCTCTGAATTCCTTCGAGCAATTTGGATAAAATTCTGCTAATGTGTTTATCTCAATGAATTGAGAAAGTGGTAAAGTCCTTATCTCAATGAGTTCAGCAAGTTGTAAGATATCCCCAATAGGTTCCAAAGATTCACTGAATGCCTTGGAGCAGTGAATGAACTTTGGTTGATACTCTGCCAATGCGTGTATCTCAATGAAATGAGAAAGTGGTAAAGTCTTTGTCTCCATGAGTTCAGCAAGTTGAAAGAAATCCACAATCAGTTCCAAAGTTTCTCTGAATACAGTCGAGCAGTGAATGCCATTGGCTGTTATTCTGTCTATGCGTGTATCCCAATGAAATGAGAAAGTGGTAAAGTCCTTGTCTCCTTGAGTTCAGCAAGTTGCAACAAATCCACAATCGGTTCCAAAGTTTCTGTGAATACCTTCGAGCAGTGAATGCCATTTGTCTGATATTCTGCCAGTGTGTGTATCTCAATGAAATGAGAAAGTTGTATAGTGCTTATCTCGATGAGATCAGCAAGTTGGGGGAAATCCACAATAGGTTCCAAGGTTTCTCTGAATACCTTCGAGCAGTGAATGCCATTTGTCTGATATTCTGCCAGTGTGTGTATCGCAATGAAATGAGAAAGTTGTATAGTGCTTATCTCGATGTGATCTTCAAGTTGGGGGAAATCCACAATAGGTTCGAAGGTTTCTCTGAATTCCTTCGAGCAATTTGGATGAAATTCTGCCAATGTGTTTATCTCAATGCAGTGAGATAGTGGTAAAGTACTTATCTCAATGAGTTCAGCAAGTTGAAAGAAATCACCAATAGGTTCCAAAGATTCACTGACTGCCTGCGAATAATGAATGCCATTTGCCTGATATTCTGCTAATGTGTGTATCACAATGAAATGAGAAAGTGGTCAAGTGTTTATCTCATTCAGTTCAGCAAATTGGAAGAAATCCACAATAGGTTCCAAAGTTTCTCGCAATACCTTCGAGTAGTGAATGCAATTTGGCTGATATTCTGCCAATCCGTGTATCTCAATGAAATGAGAAAGTTATATAGTGCTTATCTCGATGACTTCAGCAAGTTGGAAGAAATCCGCAATAGGTTCCAAAGTTTCTCTGAATACCTTCGAGTAGTGAATGCAATTTGGCTGATATTCTGCCAATGCGTGTATCTCAATGAAATGAGAAAGTTGTATAGTGCTTATCTCGATGAGTTCAGCAAGTTGGGGGAAATCCACAATAGGTTCGAAGGTTTCTCTGAATTCCTTCGAGCAATTTGGATGAAATTCTCCCAATGTGTTTATCTCAATGAATTGAGTAAGTGGTAAAGTCCTTATCTCAATGAGTTCAGCAAGTTGTAAGATATCCCCAATAGGTTCCAAAGATTCACTGAATGCCTTGGAGCAGTGAATGAACTTTGGTTGATACTCTGCCAATGCGTGTATCTCAATGAAATGAGAAAGTGGTAAAGTATTTGTCTCCACGAGTTCAGCAAGTTGCAAGAAATCCACAATCGGTTCCAAAGTTACTCTGAATACCTTCGAGCAGTGAATGCCATTTGTCTGATATTCTGCCAGTGTGTGTATCTCAATGAAATGAGAAAGTTGTATAGTGCTTATCTCGATGAGATCTTCAAGTTGGGGAAATCCACAATAGGTTCCAAGGTTTCTCTGAATTCCTTCGAGTAGTGAATGCAATTTGACTGAAATTCTGCCAATGTGTTTATCTCAATGCAATGAAATAGTGGTAAAGTCCTGATCTCAATGAGTTCAGCAAGTTGAAGAAATCCCCAATAGGTTCCAAAGATTCACTGACTGTCTGCGAGTAATGAATGCCATTTGCCTGATATTCTGCTAATGTGTGTATCACAATGAAATGAGAAAGTGGTCAAGTGTTTATCTCATTCAGTTCAGCAAATTGGAAGAAATCCACAATAGGTTCCAAAGTTTCTCGCAATACCTTGGAGCAGTGAATGCCATTTGTCTGATATTCTGCCAATGCGTGTAGCTCAATGAAATGAGTTAATGGTAAAGTTCTTATCTCGATGACTTCAGCAAGTTGGAAGAAATCCGCAATATATTCCGAAGTTTCTCTGAATACCTTCGAGTAGTGAATGTAATTTGACTGATATTCTGCCAATGCGTGTATCTCAATGAAATGAGAAAGTTGTATAGTGCTTATCTCGATGAGATCAGCAAGTTGGGGGAAATCCACAATGGGTTCCAAGGTTTCTCTGAATTCCTTCGAGCAGTGAATGCAATTTGACTGAAATTCTGCCAATGTGTTTATCTCAATGCAATGAGATAGTGGTAAAGTCGTTATCTCAATGAGTTCAGCAAGTTGAAAGAAATCCCCAACAGGTTCCAAAGATTCACTGACTGCCTGCGAGTAATGAATGCCATTTGCTTGATATTCTGCTAATGTGTGTATCACAATGAAATGAGAAAGTGGTCAAGTGTTTATCTCATTCAGTTCGGCAAATTGGAAGAAATCCACAATAGGTTCCAAAGTTTCTCGCAATACCTTGGAGCAGTGCAGGCCATTTGTCTGATATTTTGCAAGTGTGTGTAGCTCAATGAAATGAGATAATGGCAAAGTTCGTATCTCGATGACTTCAGCAAGTTGGAAGAAATCCTCAATATATTCCAAAGTTTGTCTGAATACCTTCGAGTAGTGAATGTAATTTGGCTGATATTCTGCCAATGCGTGTATCTCAATGAAATGAGAAAGTTGTATAGTGCTTATCTCGATGAGATCAGCAAGTTGGGGGAAATCCACAATAGGTTCTAAGGTTTCTCTGAATTCCTTCGAGCAATTTGGATGAAATTCTGCCAATGTGTTTATCTCAATGCAGTGAGATAGTGGTAAAGTACTTATCTCAATGAGTTCAGCAAGTTGAAAGAAATCACCAATAGGTTCCAAAGATTCACTGACTGCCTGCGAGTAATTAATGCCATTTGCCTGATATTCTGCTAATGTGTGTATCACAATGAAATGAGAAAGTGGTCAAGTGTTTATCTCATTCAGTTCAGCAAATTGGAAGAAATCCACAATAGGTTCCAAAGTTTCTCGCAATACCTTCGAGTAGTGAATGCAATTTGGCTGATATTCTGCCAATGCGTGTATCTCAATGAAATGAGAAAGTTATATAGTGCTTATCTCGATGACTTCAGCAAGTTGGAAGAAATCCGCAATAGGCTCCAAAGTTTCTCTGAATACCTTCGAGTAGTGAATGCAATTTGGCTGATATTCTGCCAATGCGTGTATCTCAATGAAATGAGAAAGTTGTATAGTGCTTATCTCGATGAGTTCAGCAAGTTGGGTGAAATCCACAATAGGTTCCAAAGTTTCTCTGAATACAGTCGAGCAGTGAATGCCATGGGCTGTTATTCTGTCTATGCGTGTATCCCAATGAAATGAGAAAGTTGTATAGTGCTTATCTCGATGAGATCTTCAAGTTGGGGGAAATCCACAATGGGTTCCAAGGTTTCTCTGAATTCCTTCGAGCAGTGAATGCAATTTGACTGAAATTCTGCCAATGTGTTTATCTCAATGCAATGAGTAAAGTCCTGATCTCAATGAGTTCAGCAAGTTGAAAGAAATCCCCAATAGGTTCCAAAGATTCACTGACTGCCTGCGAGTAGTGAATGCTATTTGCCTGATATTCTGCTAATGTGTGTATCACAATGAAATGAGAAAGTGGTCAAGTGTTTATCTCATTCAGTTCAGCAAATTGGAAGAAATCCACAATAGGTTCCAAAGTTTCTCGCAATACCTTGGAGCAATGAATGCCATTTGGCTGATATTTTGCTAGTGTGTGTAGCTCAATGAAATGAGATAATGGTAAAGTTCTTATCTCGATGACTTCAGCAAGTTGCAAGAAATCCGCAATATATTCCGAAGTTTCTCTGAATACCTTCGAGTAGTGAATGTAATTTGACTGATATTCTGCCAATGCGTGTATCTCAATGAAATGAGAAAGTTGTATAGTGCTTATCTCGATGAGATCAGCAAGTTGGGGGAAATCCACAATAGGTTCTAAGGTTTCTCTGAATTCCTTCGAGCAATTTGGATGAAATTCTGCCAATGTGTTTATCTCAATGCAGTGACATAGTGGTAAAGTCCTTATCTCAATGAGTTCAGCAAGTTGTAAGATATCCCCAATAGGTTCCAAAGATTCACTGAATGCCTTGGAGCAGTGAATGAACTTTGGTTGATACTCTGCCAATGCGTGTATCTCAATGAAATGAGAAAGTGGTAAAGTCTTTGTCTCCACGAGTTCAGCAAGTTGCAAGAAATCCACATTCGGTTCCAAAGTTACTCTGAATACCTTCGAGCAGTGAATGCCATTTGTCTGATATTCTGCCAGTGTGTGCATCTCAATGAAATGAGAAAGCTGTATAGTGCTTATCTCGATGAGATCTTCAAGTTGGGGAAATCCACAATAGGTTCCAAGGTTTCTCTGAATTCCTTCGAGTAGTGAATGCAATTTGACTGAAATTCTGCCAATGTGTTTATCTCAATGCAATGATATAGTGGTAAAGTCCTGATCTCAATGAGTTCAGCAAGTTGAAAGAAATCCCCAATAGGTTCCAAAGATTCACTGACTGCCTGCGAGTAATGAATGCCATTTGCCTGATATTCTGCTAATGTGTGTATCACAATGAAATGAGAAAGTGGTCAAGTGTTTATCTCATTCAGTTCAGCAAATTTGAAGAAATCCACAATACGTTCCAAAGTTTCTCGCAATACCTTGGAGCAGTGAATGCCATTTGTCTGATATTCTGCCAATGCGTGTATCTCAATGAAATGAGAAAGTTGTATAGTGCTTATCTCGATGACTTCAGCAAGTTGGAAGAAATCCGCAATAGGTTCCAAAGTATCTCTGAATACAGTCGAGCAGTGAATGCCATTGGCTGTTATTCTGTCTATGCGTGTATCTCAATGAAATGAGAAAGTTATATAGTGCTTATCTCGATGACTTCAGCAAGTTGGAAGAAATCCGCAATAGGTTCCAAAGTTTCTCTGAATACCTTCGAGTAGTGAATGTAATTTGGCTGATATTCTGTCTATGCGTGTATCCCAATGAAATGAGAAAGTGGTAATGTCCTTGTCTCCATGAGTTCAGCAAGTTGCACGAAATCCACAATCGGTTCCAAAGTTTCTGTGAATACCTTCGAGAAGTGAATGCCATTTGTCTGATATTCTGCCAGTGTGTGTATCTCAATGAAATGAGAAAGTTGTATAGTGCTTATCTCGATGAGATCTTCAAGTTGGGGGAAATCCACAATAGGTTCCAAGGTTTCTCTGAATACCTTCGAGCAGTGAATGCCATTTGTCTGATATTCTGCCAGTGTGTGTATCGCAATGAAATGAGAAAGTTGTATAGTGCTTATCTCGATGACTTCAGCAAGTTGGAAGAAATCCGCAATAGGTTCCAAAGTTTCTCTGAATACAGTCGAGCAGTGAATGCCATTGGCTGGTATTCTGTCTATGCGTGTATGTCAATGAAATGAGAAAGTTGTATAGTGCTTATCTCGATGAGTTCAGCAAGTTGGGGGAAATCCACAATAGGTTCTAAGGTTTCTCTGAATTCCTTCGAGCAATTTGGATAAAATTCTGCTAATGTGTTTATCTCAATGAATTGAGAAAGTGGTAAAGTCCTTATCTCAATGAGTTCAGCAAGTTGTAAGATATCCCCAATAGGTTCCAAAGATTCACTGAATGCCTTGGAGCAGTGAATGAACTTTGGTTGATACTCTGCCAATGCGTGTATCTCAATGAAATGAGAAAGTGGTAAAGTCTTTGTCTCCATGAGTTCAGCAAGTTGAAAGAAATCCACAATCAGTTCCAAAGTTTCTCTGAATACAGTCGAGCAGTGAATGCCATTGGCTGTTATTCTGTCTATGCGTGTATCCCAATGAAATGAGAAAGTGGTAAAGTCCTTGTCTCCTTGAGTTCAGCAAGTTGCAACAAATCCACAATCGGTTCCAAAGTTTCTGTGAATACCTTCGAGCAGTGAATGCCATTTGTCTGATATTCTGCCAGTGTGTGTATCTCAATGAAATGAGAAAGTTGTATAGTGCTTATCTCGATGAGATCAGCAAGTTGGGGGAAATCCACAATAGGTTCCAAGGTTTCTCTGAATACCTTCGAGCAGTGAATGCCATTTGTCTGATATTCTGCCAGTGTGTGTATCGCAATGAAATGAGAAAGTTGTATAGTGCTTATCTCGATGTGATCTTCAAGTTGGGGGAAATCCACAATAGGTTCGAAGGTTTCTCTGAATTCCTTCGAGCAATTTGGATGAAATTCTGCCAATGTGTTTATCTCAATGCAGTGAGATAGTGGTAAAGTACTTATCTCAATGAGTTCAGCAAGTTGAAAGAAATCACCAATAGGTTCCAAAGATTCACTGACTGCCTGCGAATAATGAATGCCATTTGCCTGATATTCTGCTAATGTGTGTATCACAATGAAATGAGAAAGTGGTCAAGTGTTTATCTCATTCAGTTCAGCAAATTGGAAGAAATCCACAATAGGTTCCAAAGTTTCTCGCAATACCTTCGAGTAGTGAATGCAATTTGGCTGATATTCTGCCAATCCGTGTATCTCAATGAAATGAGAAAGTTATATAGTGCTTATCTCGATGACTTCAGCAAGTTGGAAGAAATCCGCAATAGGTTCCAAAGTTTCTCTGAATACCTTCGAGTAGTGAATGCAATTTGGCTGATATTCTGCCAATGCGTGTATCTCAATGAAATGAGAAAGTTGTATAGTGCTTATCTCGATGAGTTCAGCAAGTTGGGGGAAATCCACAATAGGTTCTAAGGTTTCTCTGAATTCCTTCGAGCAATTTGGATGAAATTCTCCCAATGTGTTTATCTCAATGAATTGAGTAAGTGGTAAAGTCCTTATCTCAATGAGTTCAGCAAGTTGTAAGATATCCCCAATAGGTTCCAAAGATTCACTGAATGCCTTGGAGCAGTGAATGAACTTTGGTTGATACTCTGCCAATGCGTGTATCTCAATGAAATGAGAAAGTGGTAAAGTATTTGTCTCCACGAGTTCAGCAAGTTGCAAGAAATCC
Organism: Prionace glauca; assembly: GCA_037974335.1. Taxonomy (NCBI): domain Eukaryota; kingdom Metazoa; phylum Chordata; class Chondrichthyes; order Carcharhiniformes; family Carcharhinidae; genus Prionace; species Prionace glauca. The sequence goes on along the minus strand of CM075747.1, from coordinate 46,663,597 downwards.
ACAATCGGTTCCAAAGTTACTCTGAATACCTTCGAGCAGTGAATGCCATTTGTCTGATATTCTGCCAGTGTGTGTATCTCAATGAAATGAGAAAGTTGTATAGTGCTTATCTCGATGAGATCTTCAAGTTGGGGAAATCCACAATAGGTTCCAAGGTTTCTCTGAATTCCTTCGAGTAGTGAATGCAATTTGACTGAAATTCTGCCAATGTGTTTATCTCAATGCAATGAAATAGTGGTAAAGTCCTGATCTCAATGAGTTCAGCAAGTTGAAGAAATCCCCAATAGGTTCCAAAGATTCACTGACTGCCTGCGAGTAATGAATGCCATTTGCCTGATATTCTGCTAATGTGTGTATCACAATGAAATGAGAAAGTGGTCAAGTGTTTATCTCATTCAGTTCAGCAAATTGGAAGAAATCCACAATAGGTTCCAAAGTTTCTCGCAATACCTTGGAGCAGTGAATGCCATTTGTCTGATATTCTGCCAATGCGTGTATCTCAATGAAATGAGAAAGTTGTATAGTGCTTATCTCGATGACTTCAGCAAGTTGGAAGAAATCCGCAATAGGTTCCAAAGTTTCTCTGAATACAGTCGAGCAGTGAATGCCATTTGCTGTTATTCTGTCTATGCGTGTATGTCAATGAAATGAGAAAGTTGTATAGTGCTTATCTCGATGAGATCAGCAAGTTGGGGGAAATCCACAATAGGTTCTAAGGTTTGTCTGAATTCCTTCGAGCAATTTGGATGAAATTCTGCCAATGTGTTTATCTCAATGCAATGAGATAGTGGTAAAGTCCTTATCTCAATGAGTTCAGCAAGTTGAAAGAAATCACCAATAGGTTCCAAAGATTCACTGACTGCCTGCGAGTAATGAATGCCATTTGCCTGATATTCTGCTAATGTGTGTATCACAATGAAATGAGAAAGTGGTCAAGTGTTTATCTCATTCAGTTCAGCAAATTGGAAGAAATCCACAATAGGTTCCAAAGTTTCTCGCAATACCTTCGAGTAGTGAATGCAATTTGGCTGATATTCTGCCAATGCGTGTATCTCAATGAAATGAGAAAGTTATATCGTGCTTATCTCGATGACTTCAGCAAGTTGGAAGAAATCCGCAATAGGTTCCAAAGTTTCTCTGAATACCTTCGAGTAGTGAATGCAATTTGGCTGATATTCTGCCAATGCGTGTATCTCAATGAAATGAGAAAGTTGTATAGTGCTTATCTCGATGAGTTCAGCAAGTTGGGGGAAATCCACAATAGGTTCTAAGGTTTCTCTGAATTCCTTCGAGCAATTTGGATAAAATTCTGCTAATGTGTTTATCTCAATGAATTGAGAAAGTGGTAAAGTCCTTATCTCAATGAGTTCAGCAGGTTGTAAGATATCCCCAATAGGTTCCAAAGATTCACTGAATGCCTTGGAGCAGTGAATGAACTTTGGTTGATACTCTGCCAATGCGTGTATCTCAATGAAATGAGAAATTGGTAAAGTCTTTGTCTCCATGAGTTCAGCAAGTTGAAAGAAATCCACAATCAGTTCCAAAGTTTCTCTGAATACAGTCGAGCAGTGAATGCCATTTGTCTGATATTCTGCCAGTGTGTGTATCGCAATGAAATGAGAAAGTTGTATAGTGCTTATCTCGATGTGATCTTCAAGTTGGGGGAAATCCACAATAGGTTCCAAGGTTTCTCTGAATTCCTTCGAGTAGTGAATGCAATTGGACTGAAATTCTGCCAATGTGTTTATCTCAATGCAATGAGATAGTGGTAAAGTCCTTATCTCAATGAGTTCAGCAAGTTGAAAGAAATCCCCAATAGGTTCCAAAGATTCACTGACTGCCTGCGAGTAGTGAATGCCATTTCCCTGATATTCTGCTAATGTGTGTATCACAATGAAATGAGAAAGTGGTCAAGTGTTTATCTCATTCAGTTCAGCAAATTGGAAGAAATCCACAATAGGTTCCAAAGTTTCTCGCAATACCTTGGAGCAATGAATGCCATTTGGCTGATATTTTGCCAGTGTGTGTAGCTCAATGAAATGAGATAATGGTAAAGTTCTTATCTCGATGACTTCAGCAAGTTGCAAGAAATCCGCAATATATTCCGAAGTTTCTCTGAATACCTTCGAGTAGTGAATGTAATTTGACTGATATTCTGCCAATGTGTTTATCTCAATGCAATGAGATAGTGGTAAAGTCCTTATCTCAATGAGTTCAGCAAGTTGAAAGAAATCCCCAATAGGTTCCAAAGATTCACTGACTGTCTGCGAGTAATGAATGCCATTTGCCTGATATTCTGCTAATGTGTGTATCACAATGAAATGAGAAAGTGGTCAAGTGTTTATCTCATTCAGTTCAGCAAATTGGAAGAAATCCACAATAGGTTCCAAAGTTTCTCGCAATACCTTGGAGCAGTGAATGCCATTTGTCTGATATTCTGCCAATGCGTGTAGCTCAATGAAATGAGGTAATGGTAAAGTTCTTATCTCGATGACTTCAGCAAGTTGGAAGAAATCCGCAATATATTCCGAAGTTTCTCTGAATACCTTCGAGCAGTGAATGTAATTTGACTGATATTCTGCCAATGCGTGTATCTCAATGAAATGAGAAAGTTGTATAGTGCTTATCTCGATGAGATCAGCAAGTTGGGGGAAATCCACAATGGGTTCCAAGGTTTCTCTGAATTCCTTCGAGCAGTGAATGCAATTTGACTGAAATTCTGCCAATGTGTTTATCTCAATGCAATGAGATAGTGGTAAAGTCGTTATCTCAATGAGTTCAGCAAGTTGAAAGAAATCCCCAATAGGTTCCAAAGATTCACTGACTGCCTGCGAGTAATGAATGCCATTTGCTTGATATTCTGCTAATGTGTGTATCACAATGAAATGAGAAAGTGGTCAAGTGTTTATCTCATTCAGTTCGGCAAATTGGAAGAAATCCACAATAGGTTCCAAAGTTTCTCGCAATACCTTGGAGCAGTGCAGGCCATTTGTCTGATATTTTGCAAGTGTGTGTAGCTCAATGAAATGAGATAATGGCAAAGTTCGTATCTCGATGACTTCAGCAAGTTGGAAGAAATCCTCAATATATTCCAAAGTTTGTCTGAATACCTTCGAGTAGTGAATGTAATTTGGCTGATATTCTGCCAATGCGTGTATCTCAATGAAATGAGAAAGTTGTATAGTGCTTATCTCGATGAGATCAGCAAGTTGGGGGAAATCCACAATAGGTTCTAAGGTTTCTCTGAATTCCTTCGAGCAATTTGGATGAAATTCTGCCAATGTGTTTATCTCAATGCAGTGAGATAGTGGTAAAGTACTTATCTCAATGAGTTCAGCAAGTTGAAAGAAATCACCAATAGGTTCCAAAGATTCACTGACTGCCTGCGAGTAATTAATGCCATTTGCCTGATATTCTGCTAATGTGTGTATCACAATGAAATGAGAAAGTGGTCAAGTGTTTATCTCATTCAGTTCAGCAAATTGGAAGAAATCCACAATAGGTTCCAAAGTTTCTCGCAATACCTTGGAGCAATGAATGCCATTTGGCTGATATTTTGCCAGTGTGTGTAGCTCAATGAAATGAGATAATGGTAAAGTTCTTATCTCGATGACTTCAGCAAGTTGCAAGAAATCCGCAATATATTCCGAAGTTTCTCTGAATACCTTCGAGTAGTGAATGTAATTTGACTGATATTCTGCCAATGCGTGTATCTCAATGAAATGAGAAAGTTGTATAGTGCTTATCTCGATGAGATCAGCAAGTTGGGGGAAATCCACAATAGGTTCTAAGGTTTCTCTGAATTCCTTCGAGCAATTTGGATGAAATTCTGCCAATGTGTTTATCTCAATGCAGTGACATAGTGGTAAAGTCCTTATCTCAATGAGTTCAGCAAGTTGTAAGATATCCCCAATAGGTTCCAAAGATTCACTGAATGCCTTGGAGCAGTGAATGAACTTTGGTTGATACTCTGCCAATGCGTGTATCTCAATGAAATGAGAAAGTGGTAAAGTCTTTGTCTCCACGAGTTCAGCAAGTTGCAAGAAATCCACATTCGGTTCCAAAGTTACTCTGAATACCTTCGAGCAGTGAATGCCATTTGTCTGATATTCTGCCAGTGTGTGCATCTCAATGAAATGAGAAAGCTGTATAGTGCTTATCTCGATGAGATCTTCAAGTTGGGGAAATCCACAATAGGTTCCAAGGTTTCTCTGAATTCCTTCGAGTAGTGAATGCAATTTGACTGAAATTCTGCCAATGTGTTTATCTCAATGCAATGATATAGTGGTAAAGTCCTGATCTCAATGAGTTCAGCAAGTTGAAAGAAATCCCCAATAGGTTCCAAAGATTCACTGACTGCCTGCGAGTAATGAATGCCATTTGCCTGATATTCTGCTAATGTGTGTATCACAATGAAATGAGAAAGTGGTCAAGTGTTTATCTCATTCAGTTCAGCAAATTTGAAGAAATCCACAATACGTTCCAAAGTTTCTCGCAATACCTTGGAGCAGTGAATGCCATTTGTCTCATATTCTGCCAATGCGTGTATCTCAATGAAATGAGAAAGTTGTATAGTGCTTATCTCGATGACTTCAGCAAGTTGGAAGAAATCCGCAATAGGTTCCAAAGTATCTCTGAATACAGTCGAGCAGTGAATGCCATTGGCTGTTATTCTGTCTATGCGTGTATCTCAATGAAATGAGAAAGTTATATAGTGCTTATCTCGATGACTTCAGCAAGTTGGAAGAAATCCGCAATAGGTTCCAAAGTTTCTCTGAATACCTTCGAGTAGTGAATGTAATTTGGCTGATATTCTGTCTATGCGTGTATCCCAATGAAATGAGAAAGTGGTAATGTCCTTGTCTCCATGAGTTCAGCAAGTTGCACGAAATCCACAATCGGTTCCAAAGTTTCTGTGAATACCTTCGAGAAGTGAATGCCATTTGTCTGATATTCTGCCAGTGTGTGTATCTCAATGAAATGAGAAAGTTGTATAGTGCTTATCTCGATGAGATCTTCAAGTTGGGGGAAATCCACAATAGGTTCCAAGGTTTCTCTGAATACCTTCGAGCAGTGAATGCCATTTGTCTGATATTCTGCCAGTGTGTGTATCGCAATGAAATGAGAAAGTTGTATAGTGCTTATCTCGATGACTTCAGCAAGTTGGAAGAAATCCGCAATAGGTTCCAAAGTTTCTCTGAATACAGTCGAGCAGTGAATGCCATTGGCTGGTATTCTGTCTATGCGTGTATGTCAATGAAATGAGAAAGTTGTATAGTGCTTATCTCGATGAGTTCAGCAAGTTGGGGGAAATCCACAATAGGTTCTAAGGTTTCTCTGAATTCCTTCGAGCAATTTGGATAAAATTCTGCTAATGTGTTTATCTCAATGAATTGAGAAAGTGGTAAAGTCCTTATCTCAATGAGTTCAGCAAGTTGTAAGATATCCCCAATAGGTTCCAAAGATTCACTGAATGCCTTGGAGCAGTGAATGAACTTTGGTTGATACTCTGCCAATGCGTGTATCTCAATGAAATGAGAAAGTGGTAAAGTCTTTGTCTCCATGAGTTCAGCAAGTTGAAAGAAATCCACAATCAGTTCCAAAGTTTCTCTGAATACAGTCGAGCAGTGAATGCCATTGGCTGTTATTCTGTCTATGCGTGTATCCCAATGAAATGAGAAAGTGGTAAAGTCCTTGTCTCCTTGAGTTCAGCAAGTTGCAACAAATCCACAATCGGTTCCAAAGTTTCTGTGAATACCTTCGAGCAGTGAATGCCATTTGTCTGATATTCTGCCAGTGTGTGTATCTCAATGAAATGAGAAAGTTGTATAGTGCTTATCTCGATGAGATCAGCAAGTTGGGGGAAATCCACAATAGGTTCCAAGGTTTCTCTGAATACCTTCGAGCAGTGAATGCCATTTGTCTGATATTCTGCCAGTGTGTGTATCGCAATGAAATGAGAAAGTTGTATAGTGCTTATCTCGATGTGATCTTCAAGTTGGGGGAAATCCACAATAGGTTCGAAGGTTTCTCTGAATTCCTTCGAGCAATTTGGATGAAATTCTGCCAATGTGTTTATCTCAATGCAGTGAGATAGTGGTAAAGTACTTATCTCAATGAGTTCAGCAAGTTGAAAGAAATCACCAATAGGTTCCAAAGATTCACTGACTGCCTGCGAATAATGAATGCCATTTGCCTGATATTCTGCTAATGTGTGTATCACAATGAAATGAGAAAGTGGTCAAGTGTTTATCTCATTCAGTTCAGCAAATTGGAAGAAATCCACAATAGGTTCCAAAGTTTCTCGCAATACCTTCGAGTAGTGAATGCAATTTGGCTGATATTCTGCCAATCCGTGTATCTCAATGAAATGAGAAAGTTATATAGTGCTTATCTCGATGACTTCAGCAAGTTGGAAGAAATCCGCAATAGGTTCCAAAGTTTCTCTGAATACCTTCGAGTAGTGAATGCAATTTGGCTGATATTCTGCCAATGCGTGTATCTCAATGAAATGAGAAAGTTGTATAGTGCTTATCTCGATGAGTTCAGCAAGTTGGGGGAAATCCACAATAGGTTCTAAGGTTTCTCTGAATTCCTTCGAGCAATTTGGATGAAATTCTCCCAATGTGTTTATCTCAATGAATTGAGTAAGTGGTAAAGTCCTTATCTCAATGAGTTCAGCAAGTTGTAAGATATCCCCAATAGGTTCCAAAGATTCACTGAATGCCTTGGAGCAGTGAATGAACTTTGGTTGATACTCTGCCAATGCGTGTATCTCAATGAAATGAGAAAGTGGTAAAGTATTTGTCTCCACGAGTTCAGCAAGTTGCAAGAAATCCACAATCGGTTCCAAAGTTACTCTGAATACCTTCGAGCAGTGAATGCCATTTGTCTGATATTCTGCCAGTGTGTGTATCTCAATGAAATGAGAAAGTTGTATAGTGCTTATCTCGATGAGATCTTCAAGTTGGGGAAATCCACAATAGGTTCCAAGGTTTCTCTGAATTCCTTCGAGTAGTGAATGCAATTTGACTGAAATTCTGCCAATGTGTTTATCTCAATGCAATGAAATAGTGGTAAAGTCCTGATCTCAATGAGTTCAGCAAGTTGAAGAAATCCCCAATAGGTTCCAAAGATTCACTGACTGCCTGCGAGTAATGAATGCCATTTGCCTGATATTCTGCTAATGTGTGTATCACAATGAAATGAGAAAGTGGTCAAGTGTTTATCTCATTCAGTTCAGCAAATTGGAAGAAATCCACAATAGGTTCCAAAGTTTCTCGCAATACCTTGGAGCAGTGAATGCCATTTGTCTGATATTCTGCCAATGCGTGTATCTCAATGAAATGAGAAAGTTGTATAGTGCTTATCTCGATGACTTCAGCAAGTTGGAAGAAATCCGCAATAGGTTCCAAAGTTTCTCTGAATACAGTCGAGCAGTGAATGCCATTGGCTGTTATTCTGTCTATGTGTGTATGTCAATGAAATGAGAAAGTTGTATAGTGCTTATCTCGATGAGATCAGCAAGTTGGGGGAAATCCACAATAGGTTCTAAGGTTTGTCTGAATTCCTTCGAGCAATTTGGATGAAATTCTGCCAATGTGTTTATCTCAATGCAATGAGATAGTGGTAAAGTCCTTATCTCAATGAGTTCAGCAAGTTGAAAGAAATCACCAATAGGTTCCAAAGATTCACTGACTGCCTGCGAGTAATGAATGCCATTTGCCTGATATTCTGCTAATGTGTGTATCACAATGAAATGAGAAAGTGGTCAAGTGTTTATCTCATTCAGTTCAGCAAATTGGAAGAAATCCACAATAGGTTCCAAAGTTTCTCGCAATACCTTCGAGTAGTGAATGCAATTTGGCTGATATTCTGCCAATGCGTGTATCTCAATGAAATGAGAAAGTTATATCGTGCTTATCTCGATGACTTCAGCAAGTTGGAAGAAATCCGCAATAGGTTCCAAAGTTTCTCTGAATACCTTCGAGTAGTGAATGCAATTTGGCTGATATTCTGCCAATGCGTGTATCTCAATGAAATGAGAAAGTTGTATAGTGCTTATCTCGATGAGTTCAGCAAGTTGGGGGAAATCCACAATAGGTTCTAAGGTTTCTCTGAATTCCTTCGAGCAATTTGGATAAAATTCTGCTAATGTGTTTATCTCAATGAATTGAGAAAGTGGTAAAGTCCTTATCTCAATGAGTTCAGCAGGTTGTAAGATATCCCCAATAGGTTCCAAAGATTCACTGAATGCCTTGGAGCAGTGAATGAACTTTGGTTGATACTCTGCCAATGCGTGTATCTCAATGAAATGAGAAATTGGTAAAGTCTTTGTCTCCATGAGTTCAGCAAGTTGAAAGAAATCCACAATCAGTTCCAAAGTTTCTCTGAATACAGTCGAGCAGTGAATGCCATTTGTCTGATATTCTGCCAGTGTGTGTATCGCAATGAAATGAGAAAGTTGTATAGTGCTTATCTCGATGTGATCTTCAAGTTGGGGGAAATCCACAATAGGTTCCAAGGTTTCTCTGAATTCCTTCGAGTAGTGAATGCAATTGGACTGAAATTCTGCCAATGTGTTTATCTCAATGCAATGAGATAGTGGTAAAGTCCTTATCTCAATGAGTTCAGCAAGTTGAAAGAAATCCCCAATAGGTTCCAAAGATTCACTGACTGCCTGCGAGTAGTGAATGCCATTTCCCTGATATTCTGCTAATGTGTGTATCACAATGAAATGAGAAAGTGGTCAAGTGTTTATCTCATTCAGTTCAGCAAATTGGAAGAAATCCACAATAGGTTCCAAAGTTTCTCGCAATACCTTGGAGCAATGAATGCCATTTGGCTGATATTTTGCCAGTGTGTGTAGCTCAATGAAATGAGATAATGGTAAAGTTCTTATCTCGATGACTTCAGCAAGTTGCAAGAAATCCGCAATATATTCCGAAGTTTCTCTGAATACCTTCGAGTAGTGAATGTAATTTGACTGATATTCTGCCAATGTGTTTATCTCAATGCAATGAGATAGTGGTAAAGTCCTTATCTCAATGAGTTCAGCAAGTTGAAAGAAATCCCCAATAGGTTCCAAAGATTCACTGACTGTCTGCGAGTAATGAATGCCATTTGCCTGATATTCTGCTAATGTGTGTATCACAATGAAATGAGAAAGTGGTCAAGTGTTTATCTCATTCAGTTCAGCAAATTGGAAGAAATCCACAATAGGTTCCAAAGTTTCTCGCAATACCTTGGAGCAGTGAATGCCATTTGTCTGATATTCTGCCAATGCGTGTAGCTCAATGAAATGAGGTAATGGTAAAGTTCTTATCTCGATGACTTCAGCAAGTTGGAAGAAATCCGCAATATATTCCGAAGTTTCTCTGAATACCTTCGAGCAGTGAATGTAATTTGACTGATATTCTGCCAATGCGTGTATCTCAATGAAATGAGAAAGTTGTATAGTGCTTATCTCGATGAGATCAGCAAGTTGGGGGAAATCCACAATGGGTTCCAAGGTTTCTCTGAATTCCTTCGAGCAGTGAATGCAATTTGACTGAAATTCTGCCAATGTGTTTATCTCAATGCAATGAGATAGTGGTAAAGTCGTTATCTCAATGAGTTCAGCAAGTTGAAAGAAATCCCCAATAGGTTCCAAAGATTCACTGACTGCCTGCGAGTAATGAATGCCATTTGCTTGATATTCTGCTAATGTGTGTATCACAATGAAATGAGAAAGTGGTCAAGTGTTTATCTCATTCAGTTCGGCAAATTGGAAGAAATCCACAATAGGTTCCAAAGTTTCTCGCAATACCTTGGAGCAGTGCAGGCCATTTGTCTGATATTTTGCAAGTGTGTGTAGCTCAATGAAATGAGATAATGGCAAAGTTCGTATCTCGATGACTTCAGCAAGTTGGAAGAAATCCTCAATATATTCCAAAGTTTGTCTGAATACCTTCGAGTAGTGAATGTAATTTGGCTGATATTCTGCCAATGCGTGTATCTCAATGAAATGAGAAAGTTGTATAGTGCTTATCTCGATGAGATCAGCAAGTTGGGGGAAATCCACAATAGGTTCTAAGGTTTCTCTGAATTCCTTCGAGCAATTTGGATGAAATTCTGCCAATGTGTTTATCTCAATGCAGTGAGATAGTGGTAAAGTACTTATCTCAATGAGTTCAGCAAGTTGAAAGAAATCACCAATAGGTTCCAAAGATTCACTGACTGCCTGCGAGTAATTAATGCCATTTGCCTGATATTCTGCTAATGTGTGTATCACAATGAAATGAGAAAGTGGTCAAGTGTTTATCTCATTCAGTTCAGCAAATTGGAAGAAATCCACAATAGGTTCCAAAGTTTCTCGCAATACCTTCGAGTAGTGAATGCAATTTGGCTGATATTCTGCCAATGCGTGTATCTCAATGAAATGAGAAAGTTATATAGTGCTTATCTCGATGACTTCAGCAAGTTGGAAGAAATCCGCAATAGGCTCCAAAGTTTCTCTGAATACCTTCGAGTAGTGAATGCAATTTGGCTGATATTCTGCCAATGCGTGTATCTCAATGAAATGAGAAAGTTGTATAGTGCTTATCTCGATGAGTTCAGCAAGTTGGGTGAAATCCACAATAGGTTACAAAGTTTCTCTGAATACAGTCGAGCAGTGAATGCCATGGGCTGTTATTCTGTCTATGCGTGTATCCCAATGAAATGAGAAAGTTGTATAGTGCTTATCTCGATGAGATCTTCAAGTTGGGGGAAATCCACAATAGGTTCCAAGGTTTCTCTGAATTCCTTCGAGCAGTGAATGCAATTTGACTGAAATTCTGCCAATGTGTTTATCTCAATGCAATGAGTAAAGTCCTGATCTCAATGAGTTCAGCAAGTTGAAAGAAATCCCCAATAGGTTCCAAAGATTCACTGACTGCCTGCGAGTAGTGAATGCTATTTGCCTGATATTCTGCTAATGTGTGTATCACAATGAAATGAGAAAGTGGTCAAGTGTTTATCTCATTCAGTTCAGCAAATTGGAAGAAATCCACAATAGGTTCCAAAGTTTCTCGCAATACCTTGGAGCAATGAATGCCATTTGGCTGATATTTTGCCAGTGTGTGTAGCTCAATGAAATGAGATAATGGTAAAGTTCTTATCTCGATGACTTCAGCAAGTTGCAAGAAATCCGCAATATATTCCGAAGTTTCTCTGAATACCTTCGAGTAGTGAATGTAATTTGACTGATATTCTGCCAATGCGTGTATCTCAATGAAATGAGAAAGTTGTATAGTGCTTATCTCGATGAGATCAGCAAGTTGGGGGAAATCCACAATAGGTTCTAAGGTTTCTCTGAATTCCTTCGAGCAATTTGGATGAAATTCTGCCAATGTGTTTATCTCAATGCAGTGACATAGTGGTAAAGTCCTTATCTCAATGAGTTCAGCAAGTTGTAAGATATCCCCAATAGGTTCCAAAGATTCACTGAATGCCTTGGAGCAGTGAATGAACTTTGGTTGATACTCTGCCAATGCGTGTATCTCAATGAAATGAGAAAGTGGTAAAGTCTTTGTCTCCACGAGTTCAGCAAGTTGCAAGAAATCCACAATCGGTTCCAAAGTTACTCTGAATACCTTCGAGCAGTGAATGCCATTTGTCTGATATTCTGCCAGTGTGTGCATCTCAATGAAATGAGAAAGCTGTATAGTGCTTATCTCGATGAGATCTTCAAGTTGGGGAAATCCACAATAGGTTCCAAGGTTTCTCTGAATTCCTTCGAGTAGTGAATGCAATTTGACTGAAATTCTGCCAATGTGTTTATCTCAATGCAATGATATAGTGGTAAAGTCCTGATCTCAATGAGTTCAGCAAGTTGAAAGAAATCCCCAATAGGTTCCAAAGATTCACTGACTGCCTGCAAGTAATGAATGCCATTTGCCTGATATTCTGCTAATGTGTGTATCACAATGAAATGAGAAAGTGGTCAAGTGTTTATCTCATTCAGTTCAGCAAATTTGAAGAAATCCACAATAGGTTCCAAAGTTTCTCGCAATACCTTGGAGCAGTGAACGCCATTTGTCTGATATTCTGCCAATGCGTGTATCTCAATGAAATGAGAAAGTTGTATAGTGCTTATCTCGATGGCTTCAGCAAGGTGGGAGAAATCCGCAATAGGTTCCAAAGTATCTCTGAATACAGTCGAGCAGTGAATGCCATTGGCTGTTATTCTGTCTATGCGTGTATCTCAATGAAATGAGAAAGTTATATAGTGCTTATCTCGATGACTTCAGCAAGTTGGAAGAAATCCGCAATAGGTTCCAAAGTTTCTCTGAATACCTTCGAGTAGTGAATGTAATTTGGCTGATATTCTGTCTATGCGTGTATCCCAATGAAATGAGAAAGTGGTAATGTCCTTGTCTCCATGAGTTCAGCAAGTTGCACGAAATCCACAATCGGTTCCAAAGTTTCTGTGAATACCTTCGAGCAGTGAATGCCATTGGCTGGTATTCTGTTTATGCGTGTATGTCAATGAAATGAGAAAGTTGTATAGTGCTTATCTCGATGAGTTCAGCAAGTTGGGGGAAATCCACAATAGGTTCTAAGGTTTCTCTGAATTCCTTCGAGCAATTTGGATGAAATTCTGCTAATGTGTTTATCTCAATGAATTGAGAAAGTGGTAAAGTCCTTATCTCAATGAGTTCAGCAAGTTGTAAGATATCCCCAATAGGTTCCAAAGATTCACTGAATGCCTTGGAGCAGTGAATGAACTTTGGTTGATACTCTGCCAATGCGTGTATCTCAATGAAATGAGAAATTGGTAAAGTCTTTGTCTCCATGAGTTCAGCAAGTCGAAAGAAATCCACAATCAGTTCCAAAGTTTCTCTGAATACAGTCGAGCAGTGAATGCCATTGGCTGTTATTCTGTCTATGCGTGTATCCCAATGAAATGAGAAAGTGGTAAAGTCCTTGTCTCCATGAGTTCAGCAAGTTGCAAGAAATCCACAATCGGTTCCAAAGTTTCTGTGAATACCTACGAGCAGTGAATGCCATTTGTCTGATATTCTGCCAGTGTGTGTATCTCAATGAAATGAGAAAGTTGTATAGTGCTTATCTCGATGAGATCAGCAAGTTGGGGGAAATCCACAATAGGTTCCAAGGTTTCTCTGAATACCTTCGAGCAGTGAATGCCATTTGTCTGATATTCTGCCAGTGTGTGTATCGCAATGAAATGAGAAAGTTGTATAGTGCTTATCTCGATGTGATCTTCAAGTTGGGGGAAATCCACAATAGGTTCCAAGGTTTCTCTGAATTCCTTCGAGTAGTGAATGCAATTGGACTGAAATTCTGCCAATGTGTTTATCTCAATGCAATGAGATAGTGGTAAAGTCCTTATCTCAATGAGTTCAGCAAGTTGAAAGAAATCCCCAATAGGTTCCAAAGATTCACTGACTGCCTGCGAGTAGTGAATGCCATTTGCCTGATATTCTGCTAATGTGTGTATCACAATGAAATGAGAAAGTGGTCAAGTGTTTATCTCATTCAGTTCAGCAAATTGGAAGAAATCCACAATAGGTTCCAAAGTTTCTCGCAATACCTTGGAGCAGTGAATGCCATTTGTCTGATATTCTGCCAATGCGTGTAGCTCAATGAAATGAGGTAATGGTAAAGTTCTTATCTCGATGACTTCAGCAAGTTGGAAGAAATCCGCAATATATTCCGAAGTTTCTCTGAATACCTTCGAGTAGTGAATGTAATTTGACTGATATTCTGCCAATGCGTGTATCTCAATGAAATGAGAAAGTTGTATAGTGCTTATCTCGATGAGATCAGCAAATTGGGGGAAATCCACAATGGGTTCCAAGGTTTCTCTGAATTCCTTCGAGCAGTGAATGCAATTTGACTGAAATTCTGCCAATGTGTTTATCTCAATGCAATGAGATAGTGGTAAAGTCCTTATCTCAATGAGTTCAGCAAGTTGAAAGAAATCACCAATAGGTTCCAAAGATTCACTGACTGCCTGCGAGTAATGAATGCCATTTGCCTGATATTCTGCTAATGTGTATATCACAATGAAATGAGAAAGTGGTCAAGTGTTTATCTCATTCAGTTCAGCAAATTGGAAGAAATCCACAATAGGTTCCAAAGTTTCTCGCAATACCTTCGAGTAGTGAATGCAATTTGGCTGATATTCTGCCAATGCGTGTATCTCAATGAAATGAGAAAGTTATATCGTGCTTATCTCGATGACTTCAGCAAGTTGGAAGAAATCCGCAATAGGTTCCAAAGTTTCTCTGAATACCTTCGAGTAGTGAATGCAATTTGGCTGATATTCTGCCAATGCGTGTATCTCAATGAAATGAGAAAGTTGTATAGTGCTTATCTCGATGAGTTCAGCAAGTTGGGGGAAATCCACAATAGGTTCTAAGGTTTCTCTGAATTCCTTCGAGCAATTTGGATAAAATTCTGCTAATGTGTTTATCTCAATGAATTGAGAAAGTGGTAAAGTCCTTATCTCAATGAGTTCAGCAAGTTGTAAGATATCCCCAATAGGTTCCAAAGATTCACTGAATGCCTTGGAGCAGTGAATGAACTTTGGTTGATACTCTGCCAATGTGTGTATCTCAATGAAATGAGAAATTGGTAAAGTCTTTGTCTCCATGAGTTCAGCAAGTTGAAAGAAATCCACAATCAGTTCCAAAGTTTCTCTGAATACAGTCGAGCAGTGAATGCCATTGGCTGTTATTCTGTCTATGCGTGTATCCCAATGAAATGAGAAAGTGGTAAAGTCCTTGTCCCCTTGAGTTCAGCAAGTTGCAAGAAATCCACAATCGGTTCCAAAGTTTCTGTGAATACCTTCGAGCAGTGAATGCCATTTGTCTGATATTCTGCCAGTGTGTGTATCTCAATGAAATGAGAAAGTTGTATAGTGCTTATCTCGATGAGATCAGCAAGTTGGGGGAAATCCACAATAGGTTCCAAGGTTTCTCTGAATACCTTCGAGCAGTGAATGCCATTTGTCTGATATTCTGCCAGTGTGTGTATCGCAATGAAATGAGAAAGTTGTATAGTGCTTATCTCGATGTGATCTTCAAGTTGGGGGAAATCCACAATAGGTTCCAAGGTTTCTCTGAATTCCTTCGAGTAGTGAATGCAATTGGACTGAAATTCTGCCAATGTGTTTATCTCAATGCAATGAGATAGTGGTAAAGTCCTTATCTCAATGAGTTCAGCAAGTTGAAAGAAATCCCCAATAGGTTCCAAAGATTCACTGACTGCCTGCGAGTAGTGAATGCCATTTCCCTGATATTCTGCTAATGTGTGTATCACAATGAAATGAGAAAGTGGTCAAGTGTTTATCTCATTCAGTTCAGCAAATTGGAAGAAATCCACAATAGGTTCCAAAGTTTCTTGCAATACCTTGGAGCAATGAATGCCATTTGGCTGATATTTTGCCAGTGTGTGTAGCTCAATGAAATGAGATAATGGTAAAGTTCTTATCTCGATGACTTCAGCAAGTTGGAAGAAATCCGCAATATATTCCGAAGTTTCTCTGAATACCTTCGAGTAGTGAATGTAATTTGACTGATATTCTGCCAATGCGTGTATCTCAATGAAATGAGAAAGTTGTATAGTGCTTATCTCGATGAGATCAGCAAGTTGGGGGAAATCCACAATGGGTTCCAAGGTTTCTCTGAATTCCTTCGAGCAGTGAATGCAATTTGACTGAAGTTCTGCCAATGTGTTTATCTCAATGCAATGAGATAGTGGTAAAGTCCTGATCTCAATGAGTTCAGCAAGTTGAAAGAAATCCCCAATAGGTTCCAAAGATTCACTGACTGCCTGCGAGTAATGAATGCCATTTGCTTGATATTCTGCTAATGTGTGTATCACAATGAAATGAGAAAGTAGTCAAGTGTTTATCTCATTCAGTTCAGCAAATTGGAAGAAATCCACAATAGGTTCCAAAGTTTCTCGCAATACCTTGGAGCAGTGAAGGCCATTTGTCTGATATTTTGCCAGTGTGTGTAGCTCAATGAAATGAGATAATGGTAAAGTTCTTATCTCGATGACTTCAGCAAGTTGGAAGAAATCCTCAATATATTCCAAAGTTTGTCTGAATACCTTCGAGTAGTGAATGTAATTTGGCTGATATTCTGCCAATGCGTGTATCTCAATGAAATGAGAAAGTTGTATAGTGCTTATCTCGATGAGATCAGCAAGTTGGGGGAAATCCACAATAGGTTCTAAGGTTTCTCTGAATTCCTTCGAGCAATTTGGATGAAATTCTGCCAATGTGTTTATCTCATTGCAATGAGATAGTGGTAAAGTACTTATCACAATGAGTTCAGCAACTTGAAAGAAATCACCAATAGGTTCCAAAGATTCACTGAATGAGATAGTGGTAAAGTACTTATCACAATGAGTTCAGCAACTTGAAAGAAATCACCAATAGGTTCCAAAGATTCACTGACTGCCTGCGAGTAATGAATGCCATTTGCCTGATATTCTGCTAATGTGTGTATCACAATGAAATGAGAAAGTGGTCAAGTGTTTATCTCATTCAGTTCAGCAAATTGGAAGAAATCCACAATAGGTTCCAAAGTTTCTCGCAATACCTTCGAGTAGTGAATGCAATTTGGCTGATATTCTGCCAATGCGTGTATCTCAATGAAATGAGAAAGTTATATAGTGCTTATCTCGATGACTTCAGCAAGTTGGAAGAAATCCGCAATAGGTTCCAAAGTTTCTCTGAATACCTTCGAGTAGTGAATGCAATTTGGCTGATATTCTGCCAATGCGTGTATCTCAATGAAATGAGAAAGTTGTATAGTGCTTATCTCGCTGAGTTCAGCAAGTTGGGTGAAATCCACAATACGTTCCAAAGTTTCTCTGAATACAGTCGAGCAGTGAATGCCATGGGCTGTTATTCTGTCTATGCGTGTATCCCAATGAAATGAGAAAGTTGTATAGTGCTTATCTCGATGAGATCTTCAAGTTGGGGGAAATCCACAATAGGTTCCAAGGTTTCTCTGAATTCCTTCGAGCAGTGAATGCAATTTGACTGAAATTCTGCCAATGTGTTTATCTCAATGCAATGAGTAAAGTCCTGATCTCAATGAGTTCAGCAAGTTGAAAGAAATCACCAATAGGTTCCAAAGATTCACTGACTGCCTGCGAGTAGTGAATGCTATTTGCCTGATATTCTGCTAATGTGTGTATCACAATGAAATGAGAAAGTGGTCAAGTGTTTATCTCATTCAGTTCAGCAAATTGGAAGAAATCCAAAATAGGTTCCAAAGTTTCTCGCAATACCTTCGAGTAGTGAATGCAATTTGGCTGATATTCTGCCAATGCGTTTATCTCAATGAAATGAGAAAGTTATATAGTGCTTATCTCGATGACTTCAGCAAGTTGGAAGAAATCCGCAGTAGGTTCCAAAGTTTCTCTGAATACCTTCGAGTAGTGAATGCAATTTGGCTGATATTCTGCCAATGCGTGTATCTCAATGAAATGAGAAAGTTGTATAGTGCTTATCTCGATGAGTTCAGCAAGTTGGGTGAAATCCACAATAGGTTCTAAGGTTTCTCTGAATTCCTTCGAGCAATTTGGATGAAATTCTGCCAATGTGTTTATCTCAATGAATTGAGAAAGTGGTAATTTCCTTATCTCAATGAGTTCAGCAAGTTGTAAGATATCCCCAATAGGTTCCAAAGATTCACTGAATGCCTTGGAGCAGTGAATGAACTTTGGTTGATACTCTGCCAATGCGTGTATCTCAATGAAATGAGAAAGTGGTAATGTCTTTGTCTCCATGAGTTCAGCAAGTTGAAAGAAATCCACAATCGGTTCCAAAGTTTCTCTGAATACAGTCGAGCAGTGAATGCCATTGGCTGTTATTCTGTCTATGCGTGTATCCCAATGAAATGAGAAAGTGGTAATGTCCTTGTCTCCATGAGTTCAGCAAGTTGCACGAAATCCACAATCGGTTCCAAAGTTTCTGTGAATACCTTCGAGCAGTGAATGCCATTTGTCTGATATTCTGCCAGTGTGTGTATCTCAATGAAATGAGAAAGTTGTATCGTGCTTATCTCGATGAGATCTTCAAGTTGGGGGAAATCCACAATAGGTTCCAAGGTTTCTCTGAATTCCTTCGAGCAGTGAATGCAATTTGACTGAAATTCTGCCAATGTGTTTATCTCAATGCAATGAGTAAAGTCCTGATCTCAATGAGTTCAGCAAGTTGAAAGAAATTCCCAATAGGTTCCAAAGATTCACTGACTGCCTGCGAGTAATGAATGCCATTTGCCTGATATTCTGCTAATGTGTGTATCACAATGAAATGAGAAAGTGGTCAAGTGTTTATCTCATTCAGTTCAGCAAATTGGAAGAAATCCACAATAGGTTCCAAAGTTTCTCGCAATACCTTCGAGTAGTGAATGCAATTTGGCTGATATTCTGCCAATGCGTGTATCTCAATGAAATGAGAAAGTTATATAGTGCTTATCTCGATGACTTCAGCAAGTTGGAAGAAATCCGCAATAGGTTCCAAAGTTTCTCTGAATACCTTCGAGTAGTGATGCAATTTGGCTGATATTCTGCCAATGCGTGTATCTCAATGAAATGAGAAAGTTGTATAGTGCTTATCTCGATGAGTTCAGCAAGTTGGGGGAAATCCACAATAGGTTCTCAGGTTGAATTCCTTCGAGCAATTTGGATGAAATTCTGCTAATGTGTTTATCTCAATGAATTGAGAAAGTGGTAAAGTCCTTATCTCAATGAGTTCAGCAAGTTGTAAGATATCCCCAATAGGTTCCAAAGATTCACTGAATGCCTTGGAGCAGTGAATGAACTTTGGTTGATACTCTGCCAATGCGTGTATCTCAATGAAATGAGAAAGTGGTAAAGTATTTGTCTCCACGAGTTCAGCAAGTTGCAAGAAATCCACAATCGGTTCCAAAGTTACTCTGAATACCTTCGAGCAGTGAATGCCATTTGTCTGATATTCTGCCAGTGTGTGTATCTCAATGAAATGAGAAAGTTGTATAGTGCTTATCTCGATATGATCTTCAAGTTGGGGAAATCCACAATAGGTTCCAAGGTTTCTCTGAATTCCTTCGAGTAGTGAATGCAATTTGACTGAAATTCTGCCAATGTGTTTATCTCAATGCAATGAGATAGTGGTAAAGTCCTTATCTCAATGAGTTCAGCAAGTTGAAAGAAATCCCCAATAGGTTCCAAAGATTCACTGACTGCCTGCGAGTAATGAATGCCATTTGCCTGATATTCTGCTAATGTGTGTATCACAATGAAATGAGAAAGTGGTCAAGTGTTTATCTCATTCAGTTCAGCAAATTGGAAGAAATCCACAATAGGTTCCAAAGTTTGTCGCAATACCTTGGAGCAGTGAATGCCATTTGTCTGATATTCTGCCAATGCGTGTAGCTCAATGAAATGAGGTAATGGTAAAGTTCTTATCTCGATGACTTCAGCAAGTTGGAAGAAATCCGCAATATATTCCGAAGTTTCTCTGAATACCTTCGAGTAGTGAATGTAATTTGACTGATATTCTGCCAATGCGTGTATCTCAATGAAATGAGAAAGTTGTATAGTGCTTATCTCGATGAGATCAGCAAGTTGGGGGAAATCCACAATGGGTTCCAAGGTTTCTCTGAATTCCTTCGAGCAGTGAATGCAATTTGACTGAGGTTCTGCCAATGTGTTTATCTCAATGCAGTGAGATAGTGGTAAAGTCGTTATCTCAATGAGTTCAGCAAGTTGAAAGAAATCCCCAATAGGTTCCAAAGATTCACTGACTGCCTGCGAGTAATGAATGCCATTTGCTTGATATTCTGCTAATGTGTGTATCACAATGAAATGAGGAAGTGGTCAAGTGTTTATCTCATTCAGTTCAGCAAATTGGAAGAAATCCACAATAGGTTCCAAAGTTTCTCGCAATACCTTGGAGCAGTGCAGGCCATTTGTCTGATATTTCGCAAGTGTGTGTAGCTCAATGAAATGAGATAATGGCAATGTTCTTATCTCGATGACTTCAGCAAGTTGGAAGAAATCCTCAATATATTCCAAAGTTTGTCTGAATACCTTCGAGTAGTGAATGTAATTTGGCTGATATTCTGCCAATGCGTGTATCTCAATGAAATGAGAAAGTTGTATAGTGCTTATCTCGATGAGATCAGCAAGTTGGGGGAAATCCACAATAGGTTCTAAGGTTTCTCTGAATTCCTTCGAGCAATTTGGATGAAATTCTGCCAATGTGTTTATCTCAATGCAGTGAGATAGTGGTAAAGTACTTATCTCAATGAGTTCAGCAAGTTGAAAGAAATCACCAATAGGTTCCAAAGATTCACTGACTGCCTGCGAGTAGTGAATGCCATTTGCCTGATATTCTGCTAATGTGTGTATCACAATGAAATGAGAAAGTGGTCAAGTGTTTATCTCATTCAGTTCAGCAAATTGGAAGAAATCCACAATATGTTCCAAAGTTTCTCGCAATACCTTCGAGTAGTGAATGCAATTTGGCTGATATTCTGCCAATGCGTGTATCTCAATGAAATGAGAAAGTTATATAGTGCTTATCTCGATGACTTCAGCAAGTTGGAAGAAATCCGCAATAGGCTCCAAAGTTTCTCTGAATACCTTCGAGTAGTGAATGCAATTTGGCTGATATTCTGCCAATGCGTGTATCTCAATGAAATGAGAAAGTTGTATAGTGCTTATCTCGATGAGTTCAGCAAGTTGGGTGAAATCCACAATAGGTTCCAAAGTTTCTCTGAATACAGTCGAGCAGTGAATGCCATGGGCTGTTATTCTGTCTATGCGTGTATCCCAATGAAATGAGAAAGTTGTATAGTGCTTATCTCGATGAGATCTTCAAGTTGGGGGAAATCCACAATAGGTTCCAAGGTTTCTCTGAATTCCTTCGAGCAGTGAATGCAATTTGACTGAAATTCTGCCAATGTGTTTATCTCAATGCAATGAGTAAAGTCCTGATCTCAATGAGTTCAGCAAGTTGAAAGAAATCACCAATAGGTTCCAAAGATTCACTGACTGCCTGCGAGTAGTGAATGCTATTTGCCTGATATTCTGCTAATGTGTGTATCACAATGAAATGAGAAAGTGGTCAAGTGTTTATCTCATTCAGTTCAGCAAATTGGAAGAAATCCACAATAGGTTCCAAAGTTTCTCGCAATACCTTGGAGCAATGAATGCCATTTGGCTGATATTTTGCCAGTGTGTGTAGCTCAATGAAATGAGATAATGGTAAAGTTCTTATCTCGATGACTTCAGCAAGTTGGAAGAAATCCGCAATATATTCCGAAGTATCTCTGAATACCTTCGAGTAGTGAATGTAATTTGACTGATATTCTGCCAATGCGTGTATCTCAATGAAATGAGAAAGTTGTATAGTGCTTATCTCGATGAGATCAGCAAGTTGGGGGAAATCCACAATAGGTTCTAAGGTTTCTCTGAATTCCTTCGAGCAATTTGGATGAAATTCTGCCAATGTGTTTATCTCAATGCAGTGACATAGTGGTAAAGTACTTATCTCAATGAGTTCAGCAAGTTGAAAGAAATCACCAATAGGTTCCAAAGATTCACTGACTGCCTGCGAGTAGTGAATGCCATTTGCCTGATATTCTGCTAATGTGTGTATCACAATGAAATGGGAAAGTGGTCAAGTGTTTGTCTCATTCAGTTCAGCAAATTGGAAGAAATCCAAAATAGGTTCCAAAGTTTCTCGCAATACCTTCGAGTAGTGAATGCAATTTGGCTGATATTCTGCCAATGCGTGTATCTCAATGAAATGAGAAAGTTGTATAGTGCTTATCTCGATGAGTTCAGCAAGATGGGTGAAATCCACAATAGGTTCTAAGGTTTCTCTGAATTCCTTCGAGCAATTTGGATGAAATTCTGCCAATGTGTTTATCTCAATGAATTGAGAAAGTGGTAAAGTCCTTATCTCAATGAGTTCAGCAAGTTGTAAGATATCCCCAATAGGTTCCAAAGATTCACTGAATGCCTTGGAGCAGTGAATGAACTTTGGTTGATACTCTGCCAATGCGTGTATCTCAATGAAATGAGAAAGTGGTAAAGTCTTTGTCTCCATGAGTTCAGCAAGTTGAAAGAAATCCACAATCGGTTCCAAAGTTTCTCTGAATACAGTCGAGCAGTGAATGCCATTGGCTGTTAATCTGTCTATGCGTGTATCCCAATGAAATGAGAAAGTGGTAATGTCCTTGTCTCCATGAGTTCAGCAAGTTGCACGAAATCCACAATCGGTTCCAAAGTTTCTGTGAATACCTTCGAGCAGTGAATGCCATTTGTCTGATATTCTGCCAGTGTGTGTATCTCAATGAAATGAGAAAGTTGTATCGTGCTTATCTCGATGAGATCTTCAAGTTGGGGGAAATCCACAATAGGTTCCAAGGTTTCTCTGAATTCCTTCGAGCAGTGAATGCAATTTGACTGAAATTCTGCCAATGTGTTTATCTCAATGCAATGAGTAAAGTCCTGATCTCAATGAGTTCAGCAAGTTGAAAGAAATTCCCAATAGGTTCCAAAGATTCACTGACTGCCTGCGAGTAATGAATGCCATTTGCCTGATATTCTGCTAATGTGTGTATCACAATGAAATGAGAAAGTGGTCAAGTGTTTATCTCATTCAGTTCAGGAAATTGGAAGAAATCCACAATAGGTTCCAAAGTTTCTCGCAATACCTTGGAGCAGTGAATGCCATTTGTCTGATATTCTGCCAATGCGTGTATCTCAATGAAATGAGAAAGTTGTATAGTGCTTATCTCGATGACTTCAGCAAGTTGGAAGAAATCCGCAATAGGTTCCAAAGTTTCTCTGAATACAGTCGAGCAGTGAATGCCATTGGCTGTTATTCTGTCTATGCGTGTATGTCAATGAAATGAGAAAGTTGTATAGTGCTTATCTCGATGAGTTCAGCAAGTTGGGGGAAATCCACAATAGGTTCTAAGGTTTCTCTGAATTCCTTCGAGCAATTTGGATAAAATTCTGCTAATGTGTTTATCTCAATGAATTGAGAAAGTGGTAAAGTCCTTATCTCAATGAGTTCAGCAAGTTGTAAGATATCCCCAATAGGTTCCAAAGATTCACTGAATGCCTTGGAGCAGTGAATGAACTTTGGTTGATACTCTGCCAATGCGTGTATCTCAATGAAATGAGAAAGTGGTAAAGTCTTTGTCTCCATGAGTTCAGCAAGTTGAAAGAAATCCACAATCAGTTCCAAAGTTTCTCTGAATACAGTCGAGCAGTGAAAGCCATTGGCTGTTATTCTTTCTGTGCGTGTATCCCAATGAAATGAGAAAGTGGTAAAGTCCTTGTCTCCTTGAGTTCAGCAAGTTGCAAGAAATCCACAATCGGTTCCAAAGTTTCTGTGAATACCTTCGAGCAGTGAATGCCATTTGTCTGATATTCTGCCAGTGTGTGTATCTCAATGAAATGAGAAAGTTGTATAGTGCTTATCTCGATGAGATCAGCAAGTTGGGGGAAATCCACAATAGGTTCCAAGGTTTCTCTGAATACCTTCGAGCAGTGAATGCCATTTGTCTGATATTCTGCCAGTGTGTGTATCGCAATGAAATGAGAAAGTTGTATAGTGCTTATCTCGATGTGATCTTCAAGTTGGGGGAAATCCACAATAGGTTCTAAGGTTTCTCTGAGTTCCTTCGAGCAATTTGGATGAAATTCTGCCAATGTGTTTATCTCAATGCAGTGAGATAGTGGTAAAGTACTTATCTCAATGAGTTCAGCAAGTTGAAAGAAATCCCCAATAGATTCCAAAGATTCACTGACTGCCTGCGAGTAGTGAATGCCATTTGCCTGATATTCTGCTAATGTGTGTATCACAATGAAATGAGAAAGTGGTCAAGTGTTTATCTCATTCAGTTCAGCAAATTGGAAGAAATCCACAATAGGTTCCAAAGTTTCTCGCAATACCTTGGAGCAATGAATGCCATTTGGCTGAAATTTTGCCAGTGTGTGTAGCTCAATGAAATGAGATAATGGTAAAGTTCTTATCTCGATGACTTCAGCAACTTGGAAGAAATCCGCAATATATTCCGAAGTTTCTCTGTTACCTTCGAGTAGTGAATGTAATTTGACTGATATTCTGCCAATGCGTGTATCTCAATGAAATGAGAAAGTTGTATAGTGCTTATCTCGATGAGATCAGCAAGTTGGGGGAAATCCACAATGGGTTCCAAGGTTTCTCTGAATTCCTTCGAGCAGTGAATGCAATTTGACTGAAATTCTGCCAATGTGTTTATCTCAATGAAATGAGAAAGTTATATCGTGCTTATCTCGATGACTTCAGCAAGTTGGAAGAAATCCGCAATAGGTTCCAAAGTTTCTCTGAATACCTTCGAGTAGTGAATGCAATTTGGCTGATATTCTGCCAATGCGTGTATCTCAATGAAATGAGAAAGTTGTATAGTGCTTATCGCGATGAGTTCAGCAAGTTGGGGGAAATCCACAATAGGTTCTAAGGTTTCTCTGAATTCCTTCGAGCAATTTGGATGAAATTCTGCCAATGTGTTTATCTCAATGAATTGAGAAAGTGGTAAAGTCCTTATCTCAATGAGTTCAGCAAGTTGTAAGATATCCCCAATAGGTTCCAAAGATTCACTGAATGCCTTGGAGCAGTGAATGAACTTTGGTTGATACTCTGCCAATGCGTGTATCTCAATGAAATGAGAAAGTGGTAAAGTATTTGTCTCCACGAGTTCAGCAAGTTGCAAGAAATCCACAATCGGTTCCAAAGTTACTCTGAATACCTCCGAGCAGTGAATGCCATTTGTCTGATATTCTGCCAGTGTGTGTATCTCAATGAAATGAGAAAGTTGTATCGTGCTTATCTCGATGAGATCTTCAAGTTGGGGAAATCCACAATAGGTTCCAAGGTTTCTCTGAATTCCTTCGAGTAGTGAATGCAATTTGACTGAAATTCTGCCAATGTGTTTATCTCAATGCAATGATATAGTGGTAAAGTCCTGACCTCAATGAGTTCAGCAAGTTGAAAGAAATCCCCAATAGGTTCCAAAGATTCACTGACTGCCTGCGAGTAATGAATGCCATTTGCCTGATATTCTGCTAATGTGTGTATCACAATGAAATGAGAAAGTGGTCAAGTGTTTATCTCATTCAGTTCAGCAAATTGGAAGAAATCCACAATAGGTTCCAAAGTTTCTCGCAATACCTTGGAGCAGTGAATGCCATTTGTCTGATATTCTGCTAATGTATGTATCACAATGAAATGAGAAAGTGGTCAAGTGTTTATCTCATTCAGTTCAGCAAATTGGAAGAAATCCACAATAGGTTCCAAAGTTTCTCGCAATACCTTCGAGTAGTGAATGCAATTTGGCTGATATTCTGCCAATGCGTGTATCTCAATGAAATGAGAAAGTTATATAGTGCTTATCTCGATGACTTCAGCAAGTTGGAAGAAATCCGCAATAGGTTCCAAAGTTTCTCTGAATACCTTCGAGTAGTGAATGCAATTTGGCTGATATTCTGCCAATGCGTGTATCTCAATGAAATGAGAAAGTTATATAGTGCTTATCTCGATGACTTCAGCAAGTTGGAAGAAATCCGCAATAGGTTCCAAAGTTTCTCTGAATACCTTCGAGTAGTGAATGCAATTTGGTTGATATTCGGCCAATGCGTGTATCTCAATGAAATGAGAAAGTTGTATAGTGCTTATCTCGATGAGTTCAGCAAGTTGGGGGAAATCCACAATAGGTTCGAAGGTTTCTCTGAATTCCTTCGAGCAATTTGGATGAAATTCTGCCAATGTGTTTATCTCAATGAATTGAGAAAGTGGTAAAGTCCTTATCTCAATGAGTTCAGCAAGTTGTAAGATATCCCCAATAGGTTCCAAAGATTCACTGAATGCCTTGGAGCAGTGAATGAACTTTGGTTGATACTCTGCCAATGCGTGTATCTCAATGAAATGAGAAAGTGGTAAAGTCTTTGTCTCCATGAGTTCAGCAAGTTGAAAGAAATCCACAATCAGTTCCAAAGTTTCTCTGAATACAGTCGAGCAGTGAATGCCATTGGCTGTTATTCTGTCTATGGGTGTATCCCAATGAAATGAGAAAGTGGTATAGTCCTTGTCTCCATGAGTTCAGCAAGTTGCAAGAAATCCACAATCGGTTCCAAAGTTTCTGTGAATACCTTCGAGCAGTGAATGCCATTTGTCTGATAATCTGCCAATGCGTGTATCTCAATGAAATGAGAAAGTTGTATAGTGCTTATCTCGATGAGATAAGCAAGTTGGGGGAAATCCACAATAGGTTCCAAGGTTTCTCTGAATACCTTCGAGCAGTGAATGCCATTTGTCTGATATTCTGCCAGTGTGTGTATCTCAATGAAATGAGAAAGTTGTATAGTGCTTATCTCGATGTGATCTTCAAGGGGAAATCCACAAAAGGTTCCAAGGTTTCTCTGAATTCCTTCGAGTAGTGAATGCAATTTGACGGAATTTCTGCCAATGTGTTTATCTCAATGCAATGAGATAGTGGTAAAGTCCTTATCTCAATGAGTTCAGCAAGTTGAAAGATATCCCCAATAGGTTCCAAAGATTCACTGACTGCCTGCGAGTAGTGAATGCCATTTGCCTGATATTCTGTTAATGTGTGTATCACAATGAAATGAGAAAGTGGTCAAGTGTTTATCTCATTCAGTTCAGCAAATTGGAAGAAATCCACAATAGGTTCCAAAGTTTCTCGCAATACCTTGGAGCAATGAGTGCCGTTTGGCTGATATTTTGCCAGTGTGTGTAGCTCAATGAAATGAGATAATGGTAAAGTTCTTATCTCGATGACTTCAGCAAGCTGGAAGAAATCCGCAATATATTCCAAAGTTTCTCTGAATACCTTCGAGTAGTGAATGTAATTTGACTGATATTCTGCCAATGCGTGTATCTCAATGAAATGAGAAAGTTGTATAGTGCTTATCTCGATGAGATCAGCAAGAAATCCACAATGGGTTCCAAGGTTTCTCTGAATTCGTTCGAGCAGTGATTGCAATTTGACTGAAATTCTGCCAATGTGTTTATCTCAATGCAATGAGATAGTGGTAAAGTCCTTATCTCAATGAATTCAGCAAGTTGAAAGAAATCACCAATAGGTTCCAAAGATTCACTGACTGCCTGCGAGTAATGAATGCCATTTGCTTGATATTCTGCTAATGTGTGTATCACAATGAAATGAGAAAGTGGTCAAGTGTTTATCTCATTCAGTTCAGCAAATTGGAAGAAATGCACAATAGGTTCCAAAGTTTCTCGCAATACCTTGGAGCAGTGAAGGCCATTTGTCTGATATTTTGCCAGTGTGTGTAGCTCAATGAAATGAGATAAGATAATGGTAAAGTTCTTATCTCGATGACTTCAGCAAGTTGGAAGAAATCCTCAATATGTTCCAAAGTTTGTCTGTATACCTTCGAGTAGTGAATGTAATTTGTCTGATATTCTGCCAATGCGTGTATCTCAATGAAATGAGAAAGTTGTATAGTGCTTATCTCGATGAGCTCAGCAAGTTGGGGGAAATCCACAATAGGTTCTAAGGTTTCTCTGAATTCCTTCGAGCAATTTGGATGAAATTCTGCCAATGTGTTTATCTCAATGCAATGAGATAGTGGTAAAGTCCTTATCTCAATGAGTTCAGCAAGTTGAAAGAAATCCCCAATAGGTTCCAAAGATTCACTGACTGCCGGCGAGTAATGAATGCCATTTGCCTGATATTCTGCTAATGTGTGTATCACAATGAAATGAGAAAGTGGTCAAGTGTTTGTCTCATTCAGTTCAGCAAATTGGAAGAAATCCACAATAGGTTCCAAAGTTTCTCGCAATACCTTCGAGTAGTGAATGCAATTTGGCTGATATTCTGCCAATGCGTGTATCTCAATGAAATGAGAAAGTTATATAGTGCTTATCTCGATGACTTCAGCAAGTTTGAAGAAATCCGCAATAGGTTCCAAAGTTTCTCTGAATACCTTCGAGTAGTAAATGTAATTTGGCTGATATTCTGCCAATGCGTGTATCTCAATGAAATGAGAAAGTTGTATAGTGCTTATCTCGATGAGATCAGCAAGTTGGGGGAAATCCACAATAGGTTCTAAGGTTTCTCTGAATTCCTTCGAGCAATTCGGATGAAATTCTGCCAATGTGTTTATCTCAATGCAATGAGATCGTGGTAAAGTCCTTATCTCAATGAGTTCAGCAAGTTGAAAGAAATCCCCAATAGGTTCCAAAGATTCACTGAATGCCTTGGAGCAGTGAATGAACTTTGGTTGATACTCTGCCAATGCGTGTATCTCAATGAAATGAGAAAGTGGTAAAGTCTTTGTCTCCATGAGTTCAGCAAGTTGAAAGAAATCCACAATCGGTTCCAAAGTTTCTCTGAATACAGTCGAGCAGTGAATGCTATTGGCTGTTATTCTGTCTATGCGTGTATGTCAATGAAATGAGAAAGTTGTATAGTGCTTATCTCGATGAGTTCAGCAAGTTGGGGGAAATCCACAATAGGTTCTAAGGTTTCTCTGAATTCCTTCGAGCAATTTGATAAAATTCTGCTAATCTGTTTATCTCAATGAATTGAGAAAGTGGTAAAGTCCTTATCTCAATGAGTTCAGCAAGTTGTAAGATATCCCCAATAGGTTCCAAAGATTCACTGAATGCCTTGGAGCAGTGAATGAACTTTGGTTGATACTCTGCCAATGCGTGTATCTCAATGAAATGAGAAAGTGGTAAAGTCTTTGTCTCCATGAGTTCAGCAAGTTGAAAGAAATCCACAATCAGTTCCAAAGTTTCTCTGAATACAGTCGAGCAGTGAATGCCATTGGCTGTTATTCTGTCTATGCGTGTATCCCAATGAAATGAGAAAGTGGTAAAGTCCTTGTCTCCTTGAGTTCAGCAAGTTGCAAGAAATCCACAATCGGTTCCAAAGTTTCTGTGAATACCTTCGAGCAGTGAATGCCATTTGTCTGATATTCTGCCAGTGTGTGTATCTCAATGAAATGAGAAAGTTGTATAGTGCTTATCTCGATGAGATCAGCAAGTTGGGGGAAATCCACAATAGGTTCCAAGGTTTCTCTGAATACCTTCGAGCAGTGAATGCCATTTGTCTGATATTCTGCCAGTGTGTGTATCGCAATGAAATGAGAAAGTTGTATAGTGCTTATCTCGATGTGATCTTCAAGTTGGGGGAAATCCACAATAGGTTCCAAGGTTTCTCTGAATTCCTTCGAGTAGTGAATGCAATTGGACTGAAATTCTGCCAATGTGTTTATCTCAATGCAATGAGATAGTGGTAAAGTCCTTATCTCAATGAGTTCAGCAAGTTGAAAGAAATCCCCAATAGGTTCCAAAGATTCACTGACTGCCTGCGAGTAGTGAATGCCATTTGCCTGATATTCTGCTAATGTGTGTATCACAATGAAATGAGAAAGTGGTCAAGTGTTTATCTCATTCAGTTCAGCAAATTGGAAGAAATCCACAATAGGTTCCAAAGTTTCTCGCAATACCTTGGAGCAGTGAATGCCATTTGTCTGATATTCTGCCAATGCGTGTAGCTCAATGAAATGAGATAATGGTAAAGTTCTTATCTCGATGACTTCAGCAAGTTGGAAGAAATCCGCAATATATTCCGAAGTTTCTCTGAATACCTTCGAGTAGTGAATGTAATTTGACTGATATTCTGCCAATGCGTGTATCTCAATGAAATGAGAAAGTTGTATAGTGCTTATCTCGATGAGATCAGCAAATTGGGGGAAATCCACAATGGGTTCCAAGGTTTCTCTGAATTCCTTCGAGCAGTGAATGCAATTTGACTGAAATTCTGCCAATGTGTTTATCTCAATGCAATGAGATAGTGGTAAAGTCCTTATCTCAATGAGTTCAGCAAGTTGAAAGAAATCACCAATAGGTTCCAAAGATTCACTGACTGCCTGCGAGTAATGAATGCCATTTGCCTGATATTCTGCTAATGTGTATATCACAATGAAATGAGAAAGTGGTCAAGTGTTTATCTCATTCAGTTCAGCAAATTGGAAGAAATCCACAATAGGTTCCAAAGTTTCTCGCAATACCTTCGAGTAGTGAATGCAATTTGGCTGATATTCTGCCAATGCGTGTATCTCAATGAAATGAGAAAGTTATATCGTGCTTATCTCGATGACTTCAGCAAGTTGGAAGAAATCCGCAATAGGTTCCAAAGTTTCTCTGAATACCTTCGAGTAGTGAATGCAATTTGGCTGATATTCTGCCAATGCGTGTATCTCAATGAAATGAGAAAGTTGTATAGTGCTTATCTCGATGAGTTCAGCAAGTTGGGGGAAATCCACAATAGGTTCTAAGGTTTCTCTGAATTCCTTCGAGCAATTTGGATAAAATTCTGCTAATGTGTTTATCTCAATGAATTGAGAAAGTGGTAAAGTCCTTATCTCAATGAGTTCAGCAAGTTGTAAGATATCCCCAATAGGTTCCAAAGATTCACTGAATGCCTTGGAGCAGTGAATGAACTTTGGTTGATACTCTGCCAATGCGTGTATCTCAATGAAATGAGAAATTGGTAAAGTCTTTGTCTCCATGAGTTCAGCAAGTTGAAAGAAATCCACAATCAGTTCCAAAGTTTCTCTGAATACAGTCGAGCAGTGAATGCCATTGGCTGTTATTCTGTCTATGCGTGTATCCCAATGAAATGAGAAAGTGGTAAAGTCCTTGTCTCCTTGAGTTCAGCAAGTTGCAAGAAATCCACAATCGGTTCCAAACTTTCTGTGAATACCTTCGAGCAGTGAATGCCATTTGTCTGATATTCTGCCAGTGTGTGTATCTCAATGAAATGAGAAAGTTGTATAGTGCTTATCTCGATGAGATCAGCAAGTTGGGGGAAATCCACAATAGGTTCCAAGGTTTCTCTGAATACCTTCGAGCAGTGAATGCCATTTGTCTGATATTCTGCCAGTGTGTGTATCGCAATGAAATGAGAAAGTTATATAGTGCTTATCTCGATGTGATCTTCAAGTTGGGGGAAATCCACAATAGGTTCCAAGGTTTCTCTGAATTCCTTCGAGTAGTGAATGCAATTGGACTGAAATTCTGCCAATGTGTTTATCTCAATGCAATGAGATAGTGGTAAAGTCCTTATCTCAATGAGTTCAGCAAGTTGAAAGAAATCCCCAATAGGTTCCAAAGATTCACTGACTGCCTGCGAGTAGTGAATGCCATTTCCCTGATATTCTGCTAATGTGTGTATCACAATGAAATGAGAAAGTGGTCAAGTGTTTATCTCATTCAGTTCAGCAAATTGGAAGAAATCCACAATAGGTTCCAAAGTTTCTTGCAATACCTTGGAGCAATGAATGCCATTTGGCTGATATTTTGCCAGTGTGTGTAGCTCAATGAAATGAGATAATGGTAAAGTTCTTATCTCGATGACTTCAGCAAGTTGCAAGAAATCCGCAATATATTCCGAAGTTTCTCTGAATACCTTCGAGTAGTGAATGTAATTTGACTGATATTCTGCCAATGCGTGTATCTCAATGAAATGAGAAAGTTGTATAGTGCTTATCTCGATGAGATCAGCAAGTTGGGGGAAATCCACAATGGGTTCCAAGGTTTCTCTGAATTCCTTCGAGCAGTGAATGCAATTTGACTGAAATTCTGCCAATGTGTTTATCTCAATGCAATGAGATAGTGGTAAAGTCCTGATCTCAATGAGTTCAGCAAGTTGAAAGAAATCCCCAATAGGTTCCAAAGATTCACTGACTGCCTGCGAGTAATGAATGCCATTTGCTTGATATTCTGCTAATGTGTGTATCACAATGAAATGAGAAAGTAGTCAAGTGTTTATCTCATTCAGTTCAGCAAATTGGAAGAAATCCACAATAGGTTCCAAAGTTTCTCGCAATACCTTGGAGCAGTGAAGGCCATTTGGCTGATATTCTGCCAATGCGTGTATCTCAATGAAATGAGAAAGTTGTATAGTGCTTATCTCGATGAGATCAGCAAGTTGGGGGAAATCCACAATAGGTTCTAAGGTTTCTCTGAAATCCTTCGAGCAATTTGGATGAAATTCTGCCAATGTGTTTATCTCATTGCAATGAGATAGTGGTAAAGTACTTATCACAATGAGTTCAGCAACTTGAAAGAAATCACCAATAGGTTCCAAAGATTCACTGACTGCCTGCGAGTAATGAATGCCATTTGCCTGATATTCTGCTAATGTGTGTATCACAATGAAATGAGAAAGTGGTCAAGTGTTTATCTCATTCAGTTCAGCAAATTGGAAGAAATCCACAATAGGTTCCAAAGTTTCTCGCAATACCTTCGAGTAGTGAATGCAATTTGGCTGATATTCTGCCAATGCGTGTATCTCAATGAAATGAGAAAGTTATATAGTGCTTATCTCGATGACTTCAGCAAGTTGGAAGAAATCCGCAATAGGTTCCAAAGTTTCTCTGAATACCTTCGAGTAGTGAATGCAATTTGGCTGATATTCTGCCAATGCGTGTATCTCAATGAAATGAGAAAGTTGTATAGTGATTATCTCGATGAGTTCAGCAAGTTGGGTGAAATCCACAATAGGTTCCAAAGTTTCTCTGAATACAGTCGAGCAGTGAATGCCATGGGCTGTTATTCTGTCTATGCGTGTATCCCAATGAAATGAGAAAGTTGTATAGTGTTTATCTCGATGAGATCTTCAAGTTGGGGGAAATCCACAATAGGTTCCAAGGTTTCTCTGAATTCCTTCGAGCAGTGAATGCAATTTGACTGAAATTCTGCCAATGTGTTTATCTCAATGCAATGAGATAGTGGTAAAGTCCTGATCTCAATGAGTTCAGCAAGTTGAAAGAAATCCCCAATAGGTTCCAAAGATTCACTGACTGCCTGCGAGTAATGAATGCCATTTGCTTGATATTCTGCTAATGTGTGTATCACAATGAAATGAGAAAGTAGTCAAGTGTTTATCTCATTCAGTTCAGCAAATTGGAAGAAATCCACAATAGGTTCCAAAGTTTCTCGCAATACCTTGGAGCAGTGAAGGCCATTTGTCTGATATTTTGCCAGTGTGTGTAGCTCAATGAAATGAGATAATGGTAAAGTTCTTATCTCGATGACTTCAGCAAGTTGGAAGAAATCCTCAATATATTCCAAAGTTTGTCTGAATACCTTCGAGTAGTGAATGTAATTTGGCTGATAATCTGCCAATGCGTGTATCTCAATGAAATGAGAAAGTTGTATAGTGCTTATCTCGATGAGATCAGCAAGTTGGGGGAAATCCACAATAGGTTCTAAGGTTTCTCTGAATTCCTTCGAGCAATTTGGATGAAATTCTGCCAATGTGTTTATCTCATTGCAATGAGATAGTGGTAAAGTACTTATCACAATGAGTTCAGCAACTTGAAAGAAATCACCAATAGGTTCCAAAGATTCACTGAATGAGATAGTGGTAAAGTACTTATCACAATGAGTTCAGCAACTTGAAAGAAATCACCAATAGGTTCCAAAGATTCACTGACTGCCTGCGAGTAATGAATGCCATTTGCCTGATATTCTGCTAATGTGTGTATCACAATGAAATGAGAAAGTGGTCAAGTGTTTATCTCATTCAGTTCAGCAAATTGGAAGAAATCCACAATAGGTTCCAAAGTTTCTCGCAATACCTTCGAGTAGTGAATGCAATTTGGCTGATATTCTGCCAATGCGTGTATCTCAATGAAATGAGAAAGTTATATAGTGCTTATCTCGATGACTTCAGCAAGTTGGAAGAAATCCGCAATAGGTTCCAAAGTTTCTCTGAATACCTTCGAGTAGTGAATGCAATTTGGCTGATATTCTGCCAATGCGTGTATCTCAATGAAATGAGAAAGTTGTATAGTGCTTATCTCGCTGAGTTCAGCAAGTTGGGTGAAATCCACAATACGTTCCAAAGTTTCTCTGAATACAGTCGAGCAGTGAATGCCATGGGCTGTTATTCTGTCTATGCGTGTATCCCAATGAAATGAGAAAGTTGTATAGTGCTTATCTCGATGAGATCTTCAAGTTGGGGGAAATCCACAATAGGTTCCAAGGTTTCTCTGAATTCCTTCGAGCAGTGAATGCAATTTGACTGAAATTCTGCCAATGTGTTTATCTCAATGCAATGAGTAAAGTCCTGATCTCAATGAGTTCAGCAAGTTGAAAGAAATCACCAATAGGTTCCAAAGATTCACTGACTGCCTGCGAGTAGTGAATGCTATTTGCCTGATATTCTGCTAATGTGTGTATCACAATGAAATGAGAAAGTGGTCAAGTGTTTATCTCATTCAGTTCAGCAAATTGGAAGAAATCCAAAATAGGTTCCAAAGTTTCTCGCAATACCTTCGAGTAGTGAATGCAATTTGGCTGATATTCTGCCAATGCGTTTATCTCAATGAAATGAGAAAGTTATATAGTGCTTATCTCGATGACTTCAGCAAGTTGGAAGAAATCCGCAGTAGGTTCCAAAGTTTCTCTGAATACCTTCGAGTAGTGAATGCAATTTGGCTGATATTCTGCCAATGCGTGTATCTCAATGAAATGAGAAAGTTGTATAGTGCTTATCTCGATGAGTTCAGCAAGTTGGGTGAAATCCACAATAGGTTCTAAGGTTTCTCTGAATTCCTTCGTGCAATTTGGATGAAATTCTGCCAATGTGTTTATCTCAATGAATTGAGAAAGTGGTAAAGTCCTTATCTCAATGAGTTCAGCAAGTTGTAAGATATCCCCAATAGGTTCCAAAGATTCACTGAATGCCTTGGAGCAGTGAATGAACTTTGGTTGATACTCTGCCAATGCGTGTATCTCAATGAAATGAGAAAGTGGTAATGTCTTTGTCTCCATGAGTTCAGCAAGTTGAAAGAAATCCACAATCGGTTCCAAAGTTTCTCTGAATACAGTCGAGCAGTGAATGCCATTGGCTGTTATTCTGTCTATGCGTGTATCCCAATGAAATGAGAAAGTGGTAATGTCCTTGTCTCCATGAGTTCAGCAATTGCACGAAATCCACAATCGGTTCCAAAGTTTCTGTGAATACCTTCGAGCAGTGAATGCCATTTGTCTGATATTCTGCCAGTGTGTGTATCTCAATGAAATGAGAAAGTTGTATCGTGCTTATCTCGATGAGATCTTCAAGTTGGGGGAAATCCACAATAGGTTCCAAGGTTTCTCTGAATTCCTTCGAGCAGTGAATGCAATTTGACTCAAATTCTGCCAATGTGTTTATCTCAATGCAATGAGTAAAGTCCTGATCTCAATGAGTTCAGCAAGTTGAAAGAAATTCCCAATAGGTTCCAAAGATTCACTGACTGCCTGCGAGTAATGAATGCCATTTGCCTGATATTCTGCTAATGTGTGTATCACAATGAAATGAGAAAGTGGTCAAGTGTTTATCTCATTCAGTTCAGCAAATTGGAAGAAATCCACAATAGGTTCCAAAGTTTCTCGCAATACCTTCGAGTAGTGAATGCAATTTGGCTGATATTCTGCCAATGCGTGTATCTCAATGAAATGAGAAAGTTATATAGTGCTTATCTCGATGACTTCAGCAAGTTGGAAGAAATCCGCAATAGGTTCCAAAGTTTCTCTGAATACCTTCGAGTAGTGAATGCAATTTGGCTGATATTCTGCCAATGCGTGTATCTCAATGAAATGAGAAAGTTGTATAGTGCTTATCTCGATGAGTTCAGCAAGTTGGGGGAAATCCACAATAGGTTCTCAGGTTGAATTCCTTCGAGCAATTTGGATGAAATTCTGCTAATGTGTTTATCTCAATGAATTGAGAAAGTGGTAAAGTCCTTATCTCAATGAGTTCAGCAAGTTGTAAGATATCCCCAATAGGTTCCAAAGATTCACTGAATGCCTTGGAGCAGTGAATGAACTTTGGTTGATACTCTGCCAATGCGTGTATCTCAATGAAATGAGAAAGTGGTAAAGTATTTGTCTCCACGAGTTCAGCAAGTTGCAAGAAATCCACAATCGGTTCCAAAGTTACTCTGAATACCTTCGAGCAGTGAATGCCATTTGTCTGATATTCTGCCAGTGTGTGTATCTCAATGAAATGAGAAAGTTGTATAGTGCTTATCTCGATATGATCTTCAAGTTGGGGAAATCCACAATAGGTTCCAAGGTTTCTCTGAATTCCTTCGAGTAGTGAATGCAATTTGACTGAAATTCTGCCAATGTGTTTATCTCAATGCAATGAGATAGTGGTAAAGTCCTTATCTCAATGAGTTCAGCAAGTTGAAAGAAATCCCCAATAGGTTCCAAAGATTCACTGACTGCCTGCGAGTAATGAATGCCATTTGCCTGATATTCTGCTAATGTGTGTATCACAATGAAATGAGAAAGTGGTCAAGTGTTTATCTCATTCAGTTCAGCAAATTGGAAGAAATCCACAATAGGTTCCAAAGTTTGTCGCAATACCTTGGAGCAGTGAATGCCATTTGTCTGATATTCTGCCAATGCGTGTAGCTCAATGAAATGAGGTAATGGTAAAGTTCTTATCTCGATGACTTCAGCAAGTTGGAAGAAATCCGCAATATATTCCGAAGTTTCTCTGAATACCTTCGAGTAGTGAATGTAATTTGACTGATATTCTGCCAATGCGTGTATCTCAATGAAATGAGAAAGTTGTATAGTGCTTATCTCGATGAGATCAGCAAGTTGGGGGAAATCCACAATGGGTTCCAAGGTTTCTCTGAATTCCTTCGAGCAGTGAATGCAATTTGACTGAAATTCTGCCAATGTGTTTATCTCAATGCAGTGAGATAGTGGTAAAGTCGTTATCTCAATGAGTTCAGCAAGTTGAAAGAAATCCCCAATAGGTTCCAAAGATTCACTGACTGCCTGCGAGTAATGAATGCCATTTGCTTGATATTCTGCTAATGTGTGTCTCACAATGAAATGAGAAAGTGGTCAAGTGTTTATCTCATTCAGTTCGGCAAATTGGAAGAAATCCACAATAGGTTCCAAAGTTTCTCGCAATACCTTGGAGCAGTGCAGGCCATTTGTCTGATATTTCGCAAGTGTGTGTAGCTCAATGAAATGAGATAATGGCAATGTTCTTATCTCGATGACTTCAGCAAGTTGGAAGAAATCCTCAATATATTCCAAAGTTTGTCTGAATACCTTCGAGTAGTGAATGTAATTTGGCTGATATTCTGCCAATGCGTGTATCTCAATGAAATGAGAAAGTTGTATAGTGCTTATCTCGATGAGATCAGCAAGTTGGGGGAAATCCACAATAGGTTCTAAGGTTTCTCTGAATTCCTTCGAGCAATTTGGATGAAATTCTGCCAATGTGTTTATCTCAATGCAGTGAGATAGTGGTAAAGTACTTATCTCAATGAGTTCAGCAAGTTGAAAGAAATCACCAATAGGTTCCAAAGATTCACTGACTGCCTGCGAGTAGTGAATGCCATTTGCCTGATATTCTGCTAATGTGTGTATCACAATGAAATGAGAAAGTGGTCAAGTGTTTATCTCATTCAGTTCAGCAAATTGGAAGAAATCCACAATAGGTTCCAAAGTTTCTCGCAATACCTTCGAGTAGTGAATGCAATTTGGCTGATATTCTGCCAATGCGTGTATCTCAATGAAATGAGAAAGTTATATAGTGCTTATCTCGATGACTTCAGCAAGTTGGAAGAAATCCGCAATAGGCTCCAAAGTTTCTCTGAATACCTTCGAGTAGTGAATGCAATTTGGCTGATATTCTGCCAATGCGTGTATCTCAATGAAATGAGAAAGTTGTATAGTGCTTATCTCGATGAGTTCAGCAAGTTGGGTGAAATCCACAATAGGTTCCAAAGTTTCTCTGAATACAGTCGAGCAGTGAATGCCATGGGCTGTTATTCTGTCTATGCGTGTATCCCAATGAAATGAGAAAGTTGTATAGTGCTTATCTCGATGAGATCTTCAAGTTGGGGGAAATCCACAATAGGTTCCAAGGTTTCTCTGAATTCCTTCGAGCAGTGAATGCAATTTGACTGAAATTCTGCCAATGTGTTTATCTCAATGCAATGAGTAAAGTCCTGATCTCAATGAGTTCAGCAAGTTGAAAGAAATCACCAATAGGTTCCAAAGATTCACTGACTGCCTGCGAGTAGTGAATGCTATTTGCCTGATATTCTGCTAATGTGTGTATCACAATGAAATGAGAAAGTGGTCAAGTGTTTATCTCATTCAGTTCAGCAAATTGGAAGAAATCCACAATAGGTTCCAAAGTTTCTCGCAATACCTTGGAGCAATGAATGCCATTTGGCTGATATTTTGCCAGTGTGTGTAGCTCAATGAAATGAGATAATGGTAAAGTTCTTATCTCGATGACTTCAGCAAGTTGGAAGAAATCCGCAATATATTCCGAAGTATCTCTGAATACCTTCGAGTAGTGAATGTAATTTGACTGATATTCTGCCAATGCGTGTATCTCAATGAAATGAGAAAGTTGTATAGTGCTTATCTCGATGAGATCAGCAAGTTGGGGGAAATCCACAATAGGTTCGAAGGTTTCTCTGAATTCCTTCGAGCAATTTGGATGAAATTCTGCCAATGTGTTTATCTCAATGCAGTGACATAGTGGTAAAGTACTTATCTCAATGAGTTCAGCAAGTTGAAAGAAATCACCAATAGGTTCCAAAGATTCACTGACTGCCTGCGAGTAGTGAATGCCATTTGCCTGATATTCTGCTAATGTGTGTATCACAATGAAATGGGAAAGTGGTCAAGTGTTTGTCTCATTCAGTTCAGCAAATTGGAAGAAATCCAAAATAGGTTCCAAAGTTTCTCGCAATACCTTCGAGTAGTGAATGCAATTTGGCTGATATTCTGCCAATGCGTTTATCTCAATGAAATGAGAAAGTTATATAGTGCTTATCTCGATGACTTCAGCAAGTTGGAAGAAATCCGCAGTAGGTTCCAAAGTTTCTCTGAATACCTTCGAGTAGTGAATGCAATTTGGCTGATATTCTGCCAATGCGTGTATCTCAATGAAATGAGAAAGTTGTATAGTGCTTATCTCGATGAGTTCAGCAAGATGGGTGAAATCCACAATAGGTTCTAAGGTTTCTCTGAATTCCTTCGAGCAATTTGGATGAAATTCTGCCAATGTGTTTATCTCAATGAATTGAGAAAGTGGTAAAGTCCTTATCTCAATGAGTTCAGCAAGTTGTAAGATATCCCCAATAGGTTCCAAAGATTCACTGAATGCCTTGGAGCAGTGAATGAACTTTGGTTGATACTCTGCCAATGCGTGTATCTCAATGAAATGAGAAAGTGGTAAAGTCTTTGTCTCCATGAGTTCAGCAAGTTGAAAGAAATCCACAATCGGTTCCAAAGTTTCTCTGAATACAGTCGAGCAGTGAATGCCAGTGGCTGTTATTCTGTCTATGCGTGTATCCCAATGAAATGAGAAAGTGGTAATGTCCTTGTCTCCATGAGTTCAGCAAGTTGCACGAAATCCACAATCGGTTCCAAAGTTTCTGTGAATACCTTCGAGCAGTGAATGCCATTTGTCTGATATTCTGCCAGTGTGTGTATCTCAATGAAATGAGAAAGTTGTATCGTGCTTATCTCGATGAGATCTTCAAGTTGGGGGAAATCCACAATAGGTTCCAAGGTTTCTCTGAATTCCTTCGAGCAGTGAATGCAATTTGACTGAAATTCTGCCAATGTGTTTATCTCAATGCAATGAGTAAAGTCCTGATCTCAATGAGTTCAGCAAGTTGAAAGAAATTCCCAATAGGTTCCAAAGATTCACTGACTGCCTGCGAGTAATGAATGCCATTTGCCTGATATTCTGCTAATGTGTGTATCACAATGAAATGAGAAAGTGGTCAAGTGTTTATCTCATTCAGTTCAGGAAATTGGAAGAAATCCACAATAGGTTCCAAAGTTTCTCGCAATACCTTGGAGCAGTGAATGCCATTTGTCTGATATTCTGCCAATGCGTGTATCTCAATGAAATGAGAAAGTTGTATAGTGCTTATCTCGATGACTTCAGCAAGTTGGAAGAAATCCGCAATAGGTTCCAAAGTTTCTCTGAATATAGTCGAGCAGTGAATGCCATTGGCTGTTATTCTGTCTATGCGTGTATGTCAATGAAATGAGAAAGTTGTATAGTGCTTATCTCGATGAGTTCAGCAAGTTGGGGGAAATCCACAATA
Source organism: Prionace glauca (assembly GCA_037974335.1). Classification (NCBI taxonomy): domain Eukaryota; kingdom Metazoa; phylum Chordata; class Chondrichthyes; order Carcharhiniformes; family Carcharhinidae; genus Prionace; species Prionace glauca. The sequence goes on along the minus strand of CM075747.1, from coordinate 46,623,388 downwards.
GGTTCTAAGGTTTCTCTGAATTCCTTCGAGCAATTTGGATAAAATTCTGCTAATGTGTTTATCTCAATGAATTGAGAAAGTGGTAAAGTCCTTATCTCAATGAGTTCAGCAAGTTGTAAGATATCCCCAATAGGTTCCAAAGATTCACTGAATGCCTTGGAGCAGTGAATGAACTTTGGTTGATACTCTGCCAATGCGTGTATCTCAATGAAATGAGAAAGTGGTAAAGTCTTTGTCTCCATGAGTTCAGCAAGTTGAAAGAAATCCACAATCAGTTCCAAAGTTTCTCTGAATACAGTCGAGCAGTGAAAGCCATTGGCTGTTATTCTTTCTGTGCGTGTATCCCAATGAAATGAGAAAGTGGTAAAGTCCTTGTCTCCTTGAGTTCAGCAAGTTGCACGAAATCCACAATCGGTTCCAAAGTTTCTGTGAATACCTTCGAGCAGTGAATGCCATTTGTCTGATATTCTGCCAGTGTGTGTATCTCAATGAAATGAGAAAGTTGTATAGTGCTTATCTCGATGAGATCAGCAAGTTGGGGGAAATCCACAATAGGTTCCAAGGTTTCTCTGAATACCTTCGAGCAGTGAATGCCATTTGTCTGATATTCTGCCAGTGTGTGTATCGCAATGAAATGAGAAAGTTGTATAGTGCTTATCTCGATGTGATCTTCAAGTTGGGGGAAATCCACAATAGGTTCTAAGGTTTCTCTGAGTTCCTTCGAGCAATTTGGATGAAATTCTGCCAATGTGTTTATCTCAATGCAGTGAGATAGTGGTAAAGTACTTATCTCAATGAGTTCAGCAAGTTGAAAGAAATCCCCAATAGGTTCCAAAGATTCACTGACTGCCTGCGAGTAGTGAATGCCATTTGCCTGATATTCTGCTAATGTGTGTATCACAATGAAATGAGAAAGTGGTCAAGTGTTTATCTCATTCAGTTCAGCAAATTGGAAGAAATCCACAATAGGTTCCAAAGTTTCTCGCAATACCTTGGAGCAATGAATGCCATTTGGCTGATATTTTGCCAGTGTGTGTAGCTCAATGAAATGAGATAATGGTAAAGTTCTTATCTCGATGACTTCAGCAAGTTGGAAGAAATCCGCAATATATTCCGAAGTTTCTCTGTTACCTTCGAGTAGTGAATGTAATTTGACTGATATTCTGCCAATGCGTGTATCTCAATGAAATGAGAAAGTTGTATAGTGCTTATCTCGATGAGATCAGCAAGTTGGGGGAAATCCACAATGGGTTCCAAGGTTTCTCTGAATTCCTTCGAGCAGTGAATGCAATTTGACTGAAATTCTGCCAATGTGTTTATCTCAATGAAATGAGAAAGTTATATCGTGCTTATCTCGATGACTTCAGCAAGTTGGAAGAAATCCGCAATAGGTTCCAAAGTTTCTCTGAATACCTTCGAGTAGTGAATGCAATTTGGCTGATATTCTGCCAATGCGTGTATCTCAATGAAATGAGAAAGTTGTATAGTGCTTATCGCGATGAGTTCAGCAAGTTGGGGGAAATCCACAATAGGTTCTAAGGTTTCTCTGAATTCCTTCGAGCAATTTGGATGAAATTCTGCCAATGTGTTTATCTCAATGAATTGAGAAAGTGGTAAAGTCCTTATCTCAATGAGTTCAGCAAGTTGTAAGATATCCCCAATAGGTTCCAAAGATTCACTGAATGCCTTGGAGCAGTGAATGAACTTTGGTTGATACTCTGCCAATGCGTGTATCTCAATGAAATGAGAAAGTGGTAAAGTATTTGTCTCCACGAGTTCAGCAAGTTGCAAGAAATCCACAATCGGTTCCAAAGTTACTCTGAATACCTTCGAGCAGTGAATGCCATTTGTCTGATATTCTGCCAGTGCGTGTATCTCAATGAAATGAGAAAGTTGTATCGTGCTTATCTCGATGAGTTCAGCAAGTTGAAAGAAATCCCCAATAGGTTCCAAAGATTCACTGACTGCCTGCGAGTAATGAATGCCATTTGCCTGATATTCTGCTAATGTGTGTATCACAATGAAATGAGAAAGTGGTCAAGTGTTTATCTCATTCAGTTCAGCAAATTGGAAGAAATCCACAATAGGTTCCAAAGTTTCTCGCAATACCTTGGAGCAGTGAATGCCATTTGTCTGATATTCTGCTAATGTATGTATCACAATGAAATGAGAAAGTGGTCAAGTGTTTATCTCATTCAGTTCAGCAAATTGGAAGAAATCCACAATAGGTTCCAAAGTTTCTCGCAATACCTTCGAGTAGTGAATGCAATTTGGCTGATATTCTGCCAATGCGTGTATCTCAATGAAATGAGAAAGTTATATAGTGCTTATCTCGATGACTTCAGCAAGTTGGAAGAAATCCGCAATAGGTTCCAAAGTTTCTCTGAATACCTTCGAGTAGTGAATGCAATTTGGCTGATATTCTGCCAATGCGTGTATCTCAATGAAATGAGAAAGTTATATAGTGCTTATCTCGATGACTTCAGCAAGTTGGAAGAAATCCGCAATAGGTTCCAAAGTTTCTCTGAATACCTTCGAGTAGTGAATGCAATTTGGCTGATATTCGGCCAATGCGTGTATCTCAATGAAATGAGAAAGTTGTATAGTGCTTATCTCGATGAGTTCAGCAAGTTGGGGGAAATCCACAATAGGTTCGAAGGTTTCTCTGAATTCCTTCGAGCAATTTGGATGAAATTCTGCCAATGTGTTTATCTCAATGAATTGAGAAAGTGGTAAAGTCCTTATCTCAATGAGTTCAGCAAGTTGTAAGATATCCCCAATAGGTTCCAAAGATTCACTGAATGCCTTGGAGCAGTGAATGAACTTTGGTTGATACTCTGCCAATGCGTGTATCTCAATGAAATGAGAAAGTGGTAAAGTCTTTGTCTCCATGAGTTCAGCAAGTTGAAAGAAATCCACAATCAGTTCCAAAGTTTCTCTGAATACAGTCGAGCAGTGAATGCCATTGGCTGTTATTCTGTCTATGCGTGTATCCCAATGAAATGAGAAAGTGGTATAGTCCTTGTCTCCATGAGTTCAGCAAGTTGCAAGAAATCCACAATCGGTTCCAAAGTTTCTGTGAATACCTTCGAGCAGTGAATGCCATTTGTCTGATATTCTGCCAGTGTGTGTATCTCAATGAAATGAGAAAGTTGTATAGTGCTTATCTCGATGTGATCTTCAAGGGGAAATCCACAAAAGGTTCCAAGGTTTCTCTGAATTCCTTCGAGTAGTGAATGCAATTTGACGGAATTTCTGCCAATGTGTTTATCTCAATGCAATGAGATAGTGGTAAAGTCCTTATCTCAATGAGTTCAGCAAGTTGAAAGATATCCCCAATAGGTTCCAAAGATTCACTGACTGCCTGCGAGTAGTGAATGCCATTTGCCTGATATTCTGTTAATGTGTGTATCACAATGAAATGAGAAAGTGGTCAAGTGTTTATCTCATTCAGTTCAGCAAATTGGAAGAAATCCACAATAGGTTCCAAAGTTTCTCGCAATACCTTGGAGCAATGAATGCCGTTTGGCTGATATTTTGCCAGTGTGTGTAGCTCAATGAAATGAGATAATGGTAAAGTTCTTATCTCGATGACTTCAGCAAGCTGGAAGAAATCCGCAATATATTCCAAAGTTTCTCTGAATACCTTCGAGTAGTGAATGTAATTTGACTGATATTCTGCCAATGCGTGTATCTCAATGAAATGAGAAAGTTGTATAGTGCTTATCTCGATGAGATCAGCAAGAAATCCACAATGGGTTCCAAGGTTTCTCTGAATTCGTTCGAGCAGTGAATGCAATTTGACTGAAATTCTGCCAATGTGTTTATCTCAATGCAATGAGATAGTGGTAAAGTCCTTATCTCAATGAATTCAGCAAGTTGAAAGAAATCACCAATAGGTTCCAAAGATTCACTGACTGCCTGCGAGTAATGAATGCCATTTGCTTGATATTCTGCTAATGTGTGTATCACAATGAAATGAGAAAGTGGTCAAGTGTTTATCTCATTCAGTTCAGCAAATTGGAAGAAATGCACAATAGGTTCCAAAGTTTCTCGCAATACCTTGGAGCAGTGAAGGCCATTTGTCTGATATTTTGCCAGTGTGTGTAGCTCAATGAAATGAGAAAGTTGTATAGTGCTTATCTCGATGAGCTCAGCAAGTTGGGGGAAATCCACAATAGGTTCTAAGGTTTCTCTGAATTCCTTCGAGCAATTTGGATGAAATTCTGCCAATGTGTTTATCTCAATGCAATGAGATAGTGGTAAAGTCCTTATCTCAATGAGTTCAGCAAGTTGAAAGAAATCCCCAATAGGTTCCAAAGATTCACTGACTGCCGGCGAGTAATGAATGCCATTTGCCTGATATTCTGCTAATGTGTGTATCACAATGAAATGAGAAAGTGGTCAAGTGTTTATCTCATTCAGTTCAGCAAATTGGAAGAAATCCACAATAGGTTCCAAAGTTTCTCGCAATACCTTCGAGTAGTGAATGCAATTTGGCTGATATTCTGCCAATGCGTGTATCTCAATGAAATGAGAAAGTTATATAGTGCTTATCTCGATGACTTCAGCAAGTTTGAAGAAATCCGCAATAGGTTCCAAAGTTTCTCTGAATACCTTCGAGTAGTAAATGTAATTTGGCTGATATTCTGCCAATGCGTGTATCTCAATGAAATGAGAAAGTTGTATAGTGCTTATCTCGATGAGATCAGCAAGTTGGGGGAAATCCACAATAGGTTCTAAGGTTTCTCTGAATTCCTTCGAGCAATTTGGATGAAATTCTGCCAATGTGTTTATCTCAATGCAATGAGATCGTGGTAAAGTCCTTATCTCAATGAGTTCAGCAAGTTGAAAGAAATCCCCAATAGGTTCCAAAGATTCACTGAATGCCTTGGAGCAGTGAATGAACTTTGGTTGATACTCTGCCAATGCGTGTATCTCAATGAAATGAGAAAGTGGTAAACTCTTTGTCTCCATGAGTTCAGCAAGTTGAAAGAAATCCACAATCGGTTCCAAAGTTTCTGTGAATACAGTCGAGCAGTGAATGCCATTGGCTGTTATTCTGTCTATGCGTGTATCTCAATGAAATGAGAAAGTTGTATAGTGCTTATCTCGATGAGTTCAGCAAGTTGGGGGAAATCCACAATAGGTTCTAAGGTTTCTCTGAATTCCTTCGAGCAATTTGATAAAATTCTGCTAATCTGTTTATCTCAATGAATTGAGAAAGTGGTAAAGTCCTTATCTCAATGAGTTCAGCAAGTTGTAAGATATCCCCAATAGGTTCCAAAGATTCACTGAATGCCTTGGAGCAGTGAATGAACTTTGGTTGATACTCTGCCAATGCGTGTATCTCAATGAAATGAGAAAGTGGTAAAGTCTTTGTCTCCATGAGTTCAGCAAGTTGAAAGAAATCCACAATCAGTTCCAAAGTTTCTCTGAATACAGTCGAGCAGTGAATGCCATTGGCTGTTATTCTGTCTATGCGTGTATCCCAATGAAATGAGAAAGTGGTAAAGTCCTTGTCTCCTTGAGTTCAGCAAGTTGCAAGAAATCCACAATCGGTTCCAAACTTCCTGTGAATACCTTCGAGCAGTGAATGCCATTTGTCTGATATTCTGCCAGTGTGTGTATCTCAATGAAATGAGAAAGTTGTATAGTGCTTATCTCGATGAGATCAGCAAGTTGGGGGAAATCCACAATAGATTCCAAGGTTTCTCTGAATACCTTCGAGCAGTGAATGCCATTTGTCTGATATTCTGCCAGTGTGTGTATCGCAATGAAATGAGAAAGTTGTGTAGTGCTTATCTCGATGTGATCTTCAAGTTGGGGGAAATCCACAATAGGTTCCAAGGTTTCTCTGAATTCCTTCGAGTAGTGAATGCAATTTGACTGAAATTCTGCCAATGTGTTTATCTCAATGCAATGAGATAGTGGTAAAGTCCTTATCTCAATGAGTTCAGCAAGTTGAAAGAAATCCCCAATAGGTTCCAAAGATTCACTGACTGCCTGCGAGTAGTGAATGCCATTTGCCTGATATTCTGCTAATGTGTGTATCACAATGAAATGAGAAAGTGGTCAAGTGTTTATCTCATTCAGTTCAGCAAATTGGAAGAAATCCACAATAGGTTCCAAAGTTTCTCGCAATACCTTGGAGCAATGAATGCCATTTGGCTGATATTTTGCCAGTGTGTGTAGCTCAATGAAATGAGATAATGGTAAAGTTCTTATCTCGATGACTTCAGCAAGTTGGAAGAAATCCGCAATATATTCCAAAGTTTCTCTGAATACCTTCGAGTAGTGAATGTAATTTGACTGATATTCTGTCAATGCGTGTATCTCAATGAAATGAGAAAGTTGTATAGTGCTTATCTCGATGAGATCAGCAAGTTGGGGGAAATCCACAATGGGTTCCAAGGTTTCTCTGAATTCCGTCGAGCAGTGAATGCAATTTGACTGAAATTCTGCCAATGTGTTTATCTCAATGCAGTGAGATAGTGGTAAAGTCCTTATCTCAATGAGTTCAGCAAGTTGAAAGAAATCCCCAATAGGTTCCAAAGATTCACTGACTGCCGGCGAGTAATGAATGCCATTTGCCTGATATTCTGCTAATGTGTGTATCACAATGAAATGAGAAAGTGGTCAAGTGTTTATCTCATTCAGTTCAGCAAATTGGAAGAAATCCACAATAGGTTCCAAAGTTTCTCGCAATACCTTCGAGTAGTGAATGCAATTTGGCTGATATTCTGCCAATGCGTGTATCTCAATGAAATGAGAAAGTTATATAGTGCTTATCTCGATGACTTCAGCAAGTTGGAAGAAATCCGCAATAGGTTCCAAAGTTTCTCTGAATACCTTCGAGTAGTGAATGCAATTTGGCTGATGTTCGGCCAATGCGTGTATCTCAATGAAATGAGAAAGTTGTATAGTGCTTATCTCGATGAGTTCAGCAAGTTGGGGGAAATCCACAATAGGTTCTAAGGTTTCTCTGAATTCCTTCGAGCAATTTGGATGAAATTCTGCCAATGTGTTTATCTCAATGAATTGAGAAAGTGGTAAAGTCCTTATCTCAATGAGTTCAGCAAGTTGTAAGATATCCCCAATAGGTTCCAAAGATTCACTGAATGCCTTGGAGCAGTAAATTAACTTTGGTTGATACTCTGCCAATGCGTGTATCTCAATGAAATGAGAAAGTGGCAAAGTCTTTGTCTCCATGAGTTCAGCAAGTTGAAAGAAATCCACAATCGGTTCCAAAGTTTCTCTGAATACAGTGAATGCCATTGGCTGTTATTCTGTCTATGCGTGTATCCCAATGAAATGAGAAAGTGGAAATGTCCTTGTCTCCATGAGTTCAGCAAGTTGCACGAAATCCACAATCGGTTCCAAAGTTTCTGTGAATACCTTCGAGCAGTGAATGCCATTTGTCTGATATTCTGCCAGTGTGTGTATCTCAATGAAATGAGAAAGTTGTATAGTGCTTATCTCGATGAGATCTTCAAGTTGGGGGAAATCCACAATAGGTTCCAAGGTTTCTCTGAATTCCTTCGAGTAGTGAATGCAATTTGACTGAAATTCTGCCAATGTGTTTATCTCAATGCAATGATATAGTGGTAAAGTCCTGACCTCAATGATTTCAGCAAGTTGAAAGAAATCCCCAATAGGTTCCAAAGATTCACTGACTGCCTGCGAGTAATGAATGCCATTTGCCTGATATTCTGCTAATGTGTGTATCACAATGAAATGAGAAAGTGGTCAAGTGTTTATCTCATTCAGTTCAGCAAATTGGAAGAAATCCACAATAGGTTCCAAAGTTTCTCGCAATACCTTGGAGCAGTGAATGCCATTTGTCTGATATTCTGCTAATGTATGTATCACAATGAAATGAGAAAGTGGTCAAGTGTTTATCTCATTCAGTTCAGCAAATTGGAAGAAATCCACAATAGGTTCCAAAGTTTCTCGCAATACCTTCGAGTAGTGAATGCAATTTGGCTGATATTCTGCCAATGCGTGTATCTCAATGAAATGAGAAAGTTATATAGTGCTTATCTCGATGACTTCAGCAAGTTGGAAGAAATCCGCAATAGGTTCCAAAGTTTCTCTGAATACCTTCGAGTAGTGAATGCAATTTGGCTGATATTCTGCCAATGCGTGTATCTCAATGAAATGAGAAAGTTATATAGTGCTTATCTCGATGACTTCAGCAAGTTGGAAGAAATCCGCAATAGGTTCCAAAGTTTCTCTGAATACCTTCGAGTAGTGAATGCAATTTGGCTGATATTCGGCCAATGCGTGTATCTCAATGAAATGAGAAAGTTGTATAGTGCTTATCTCGATGAGTTCAGCAAGTTGGGTGAAATCCACAATAGGTTCTAAGGTTTCTCTGAATTCCTTCGAGCAATTTGGATGAAATTCTGCCAATGTGTTTATCTCAATGAATTGAGAAAGTGGTAAAGTCCTTATCTCAATGAGTTCAGCAAGTTGTAAGATATCCCCAATAGGTTCCAAAGATTCACTGAATGCCTTGGAGCAGTGAATGAACTTTGGTTGATACTCTGCCAATGCGTGTATCTCAATGAAATGAGAAAGTGGTAAAGTCTTTGTCTCCATGAGTTCAGCAAGTTGAAAGAAATCCACAATCAGTTCCAAAGTTTCTCTGAATACAGTCGAGCAGTGAATGCCATTGGCTGTTATTCTGTCTATGGGTGTATCCCAATGAAATGAGAAAGTGGTATAGTCCTTGTCTCCATGAGTTCAGCAAGTTGCAAGAAATCCACAATCGGTTCCAAAGTTTCTGTGAATACCTTCGAGCAGTGAATGCCATTTGTCTGATAATCTGCCAATGCGTGTATCTCAATGAAATGAGAAAGTTGTATAGTGCTTATCTCGATGAGATAAGCAAGTTGGGGGAAATCCACAATAGGTTCCAAGGTTTCTCTGAATACCTTCGAGCAGTGAATGCCATTTGTCTGATATTCTGCCAGTGTGTGTATCTCAATGAAATGAGAAAGTTGTATAGTGCTTATCTCGATGTGATCTTCAAGGGGAAATCCACAAAAGGTTCCAAGGTTTCTCTGAATTCCTTCGAGTAGTGAATGCAATTTGACGGAATTTCTGCCAATGTGTTTATCTCAATGCAATGAGATAGTGGTAAAGTCCTTATCTCAATGAGTTCAGCAAGTTGAAAGATATCCCCAATAGGTTCCAAAGATTCACTGACTGCCTGCGAGTAGTGAATGCCATTTGCCTGATATTCTGTTAATGTGTGTATCACAATGAAATGAGAAAGTGGTCAAGTGTTTATCTCATTCAGTTCAGCAAATTGGAAGAAATCCACAATAGGTTCCAAAGATTCTCGCAATACCTTGGAGCAATGAATGCCGTTTGGCTGATATTTTGCCAGTGTGTGTAGCTCAATGAAATGAGATAATGGTAAAGTTCTTATCTCGATGACTTCAGCAAGCTGGAAGAAATCCGCAATATATTCCAAAGTTTCTCTGAATACCTTCGAGTAGTGAATGTAATTTGACTGATATTCTGCCAATGCGTGTATCTCAATGAAATGAGAAAGTTGTATAGTGCTTATCTCGATGAGATCAGCAAGAAATCCACAATGGGTTCCAAGGTTTCTCTCAATTCGTTCGAGCAGTGAATGCAATTTGACTGAAATTCTGCCAATGTGTTTATCTCAATGCAATGAGATAGTGGTAAAGTCCTTATCTCAATGAATTCAGCAAGTTGAAAGAAATCACCAATAGGTTCCAAAGATTCACTGACTGCCTGCGAGTAATGAATGCCATTTGCTTGATATTCTGCTAATGTGTGTATCACAATGAAATGAGAAAGTGGTCAAGTGTTTATCTCATTCAGTTCAGCAAATTGGAAGAAATGCACAATAGGTTCCAAAGTTTCTCGCAATACCTTGGAGCAGTGAAGGCCATTTGTCTGATATTTTGCCAGTGTGTGTAGCTCAATGAAATGAGATAAGATAATGGTAAATTTCTTATCTCGATGACTTCAGCAAGTTGGAAGAAATCCTCAATATATTCCAAAGTTTGTCTGTATACCTTCGAGTAGTGAATGTAATTTGTCTGATATTCTGCCAATGCGTGTATCTCAATGAAATGAGAAAGTTGTATAGTGCTTATCTCGATGAGATCAGCAAGTTGGGGGAAATCCACAATAGGTTCTAAGGTTTCTCTGAATTCCTTCGAGCAATTTGGATGAAATTCTGCCAATGTGTTTATCTCAATGCAATGAGATAGTGGTAAAGTCCTTATCTCAATGAGTTCAGCAAGTTGAAAGAAATCCCCAATAGGTTCCAAAGATTCACTGACTGCCGGCGAGTAATGAATGCCATTTGCCTGATATTCTGCTAATGTGTGTATCACAATGAAATGAGAAAGTGGTCAAGTGTTTATCTCATTCAGTTCAGCAAATTGGAAGAAATCCACAATAGGTTCCAAAGTTTCTCGCAATACCTTCGAGTAGTGAATGCAATTTGGCTGATATTCTGCCAATGCGTGTATCTCAATGAAATGAGAAAGTTATATAGTGCTTATCTCGATGACTTCAGCAAGTTTGAAGAAATCCGCAATAGGTTCCAAAGTTTCTCTGAATACCTTCGAGTAGTGAATGTAATTTGGCTGATATTCTGCCAATGCGTGTATCTCAATGAAATGAGAAAGTTGTATAGTGCTTATCTCGATGAGATCAGCAAGTTGGGGGAAATCCACAATAGGTTCTAAGGTTTCTCTGAATTCCTTCGAGCAATTTGGATGAAATTCTGCCAATGTGTTTATCTCAATGCAATGAGATCGTGGTAAAGTCCTTATCTCAATGAGTTCAGCAAGTTGAAAGAAATCCCCAATAGGTTCCAAAGATTCACTGAATGCCTTGGAGCAGTGAATGAACTTTGGCTGATACTCTGCCAATGCGTGTATCTCAATGAAATGAGAAAGTGGTAAAGTCTTTGTCTCCATGAGTTCAGCAAGTTGAAAGAAATCCACAATCGGTTCCAAAGTTTCTCTGAATACAGTCGAGCAGTGAATGCCATTGGCTGTTATTCTGTCTATGCGTGTATCCCAATGAAATGAGAAAGTGGTAATGTCCTTGTCTCCATGAGTTCAGCAAGTTGCACGAAATCCACAATCGGTTCCAAAGTTTCTGTGAATACCTTCGAGCAGTGAATGCCATTTGTCTGATATTCTGCCAGTGTGTGTATCTCAATGAAATGAGAAAGTTGTATAGTGCTTATCTCGATGAGATCTTCAAGTTGGGGGAAATCCACAATAGGTTCCAAGGTTTCTCTGAATTCCTTCGAGCAGTGAATGCAATTTGACTGAAATTCTGCCAATGTGTTTATCTCAATGCAATGAGTAAAGTCCTGATCTCAATGAGTTCAGCAAGTTGAAAGAAATCCCCAATAGGTTCCAAAGATTCACTGTCTGCCTGCGAGTAATGAATGCCATTTGGCTGATATTTTGCCAGTGTGTGTAGCTCAATGAAATGAGATAATGGTAAAGTTCTTATCTCGATGACTTCAGCAAGTTGGAAGAAATCCGCAATATATTCCAAAGTTTCTCTGAATACCTTCGAGTAGTGAATGTAATTTGACTGATATTCTGCCAATGCGTGTATCTCAATGAAATGAGAAAGTTGTATAGTGCTTATCTCGATGAGATCAGCAAGTTGGGGGAAATCCACAATGGGTTCCAAGGTTTCTCTGAATTCCTTCGAGCAGTGAATGCAATTTGACTGAAATTCTGCCAATGTGTTTATCTCAATGCAGTGAGATAGTGGTAAAGTCCTTATCTCAATGAGTTCAGCAAGTTGAAAGAAATCCCCAATAGGTTCCAAAGATTCACTGACTGCCGGCGAGTAATGAATGCCATTTGCCTGATATTCTGCTAATGTGTGTATCACAATGAAATGAGAAAGTGGTCAAGTGTTTATCTCATTCAGTTCAGCAAATTGGAAGAAATCCACAATAGGTTCCAAAGTTTCTCGCAATACCTTCGAGTAGTGAATGCAATTTGGCTGATATTCTGCCAATGCGTGTATCTCAATGAAATGAGAAAGTTATATAGTGCTTATCTCGATGACTTCAGCAAGTTGGAAGAAATCCGCAATAGGTTCCAAAGTTTCTCTGAATACCTTCGAGTAGTGAATGCAATTTGGCTGATATTCGGCCAATGCGTGTATCTCAATGAAATGAGAAAGTTGTATAGTGCTTATCTCGATGAGTTCAGCAAGTTGGGGGAAATCCACAATAGGTTCTAAGGTTTCTCTGAATTCCTTCGAGCAATTTGGATGAAATTCTGCCAATGTGTTTATCTCAATGAATTGAGAAAGTGGTAAAGTCCTTATCTCAATGAGTTCAGCAAGTTGTAAGATATCCCCAATAGGTTCCAAAGATTCACTGAATGCCTTGGAGCAGTAAATTAACTTTGGTTGATACTCTGCCAATGCGTGTATCTCAATGAAATGAGAAAGTGGCAAAGTCTTTGTCTCCATGAGTTCAGCAAGTTGAAAGAAATCCACAATCGGTTCCAAAGTTTCTCTGAATACAGTGAATGCCATTGGCTGTTATTCTGTCTATGCGTGTATCCCAATGAAATGAGAAAGTGGAAATGTCCTTGTCTCCATGAGTTCAGCAAGTTGCACGAAATCCACAATCGGTTCCAAAGTTTCTGTGAATACCTTCGAGCAGTGAAAGCCATTTGTCTGATATTCTGCCAGTGTGTGTATCTCAATGAAATGAGAAAGTTGTATAGTGCTTATCTCGATGAGATCTTCAAGTTGGGGGAAATCCACAATAGGTTCCAAGGTTTCTCTGAATTCCTTCGAGTAGTGAATGCAATTTGACTGAAATTCTGCCAATGTGTTTATCTCAATGCAATGATATAGTGGTAAAGTCCTGACCTCAATGAGTTCAGCAAGTTGAAAGAAATCCCCAATAGGTTCCAAAGATTCACTGACTGCCTGCGAGTAATGAATGCCATTTGCCTGATATTCTGCTAATGTGTGTATCACAATGAAATGAGAAAGTGGTCAAGTGTTTATCTCATTCAGTTCAGCAAATTGGAAGAAATCCACAATAGGTTCCAAAGTTTCTCGCAATACCTTGGAGCAGTGAATGCCATTTGTCTGATATTCTGCTAATGTATGTATCACAATGAAATGAGAAAGTGGTCAAGTGTTTATCTCATTCAGTTCAGCAAATTGGAAGAAATCCACAATAGGTTCCAAAGTTTCTCGCAATACCTTCGAGTAGTGAATGCAATTTGGCTGATATTCTGCCAATGCGTGTATCTCAATGAAATGAGAAAGTTATATAGTGCTTATCTCGATGACTTCAGCAAGTTGGAAGAAATCCGCAATAGGTTCCAAAGTTTCTCTGAATACCTTCGAGTAGTGAATGCAATTTGGCTGATATTCTGCCAATGCGTGTATCTCAATGAAATGAGAAAGTTATATAGTGCTTATCTCGATGACTTCAGCAAGTTGGAAGAAATCCGCAATAGGTTCCAAAGTTTCTCTGAATACCTTCGAGTAGTGAATGCAATTTGGCTGATATTCGGCCAATGCGTGTATCTCAATGAAATGAGAAAGTTGTATAGTGCTTATCTCGATGAGTTCAGCAAGTTGGGTGAAATCCACAATAGGTTCTAAGGTTTCTCTGAATTCCTTCGAGCAATTTGGATGAAATTCTGCCAATGTGTTTATCTCAATGAATTGAGAAAGTGGTAAAGTCCTTATCTCAATGAGTTCAGCAAGTTGTAAGATATCCCCAATAGGTTCCAAAGATTCACTGAATGCCTTGGAGCAGTGAATGAACTTTGGTTGATACTCTGCCAATGCGTGTATCTCAATGAAATGAGAAAGTGGTAAAGTCTTTGTCTCCATGAGTTCAGCAAGTTGAAAGAAATCCACAATCAGTTCCAAAGTTTCTCTGAATACAGTCGAGCAGTGAATGCCATTGGCTGTTATTCTGTCTATGGGTGTATCCCAATGAAATGAGAAAGTGGTATAGTCCTTGTCTCCATGAGTTCAGCAAGTTGCAAGAAATCCACAATCGGTTCCAAAGTTTCTGTGAATACCTTCGAGCAGTGAATGCCATTTGTCTGATAATCTGCCAATGCGTGTATCTCAATGAAATGAGAAAGTTGTATAGTGCTTATCTCGATGAGATAAGCAAGTTGGGGGAAATCCACAATAGGTTCCAAGGTTTCTCTGAATACCTTCGAGCAGTGAATGCCATTTGTCTGATATTCTGCCAGTGTGTGTATCTCAATGAAATGAGAAAGTTGTATAGTGCTTATCTCGATGTGATCTTCAAGGGGAAATCCACAAAAGGTTCCAAGGTTTCTCTGAATTCCTTCGAGTAGTGAATGCAATTTGACGGAATTTCTGCCAATGTGTTTATCTCAATGCAATGAGATAGTGGTAAAGTCCTTATCTCAATGAGTTCAGCAAGTTGAAAGATATCCCCAATAGGTTCCAAAGATTCACTGACTGCCTGCGAGTAGTGAATGCCATTTGCCTGATATTCTGTTAATGTGTGTATCACAATGAAATGAGAAAGTGGTCAAGTGTTTATCTCATTCAGTTCAGCAAATTGGAAGAAATCCACAATAGGTTCCAAAGTTTCTCGCAATACCTTGGAGCAATGAATGCCGTTTGGCTGATATTTTGCAAGTGTGTGTAGCTCAATGAAATGAGATAATGGTAAAGTTCTTATCTCGATGACTTCAGCAAGCTGGAAGAAATCCGCAATATATTCCAAAGTTTCTCTGAATACCTTCGAGTAGTGAATGTAATTTGACTGATATTCTGCCAATGCGTGTATCTCAATGAAATGAGAAAGTTGTATAGTGCTTATCTCGATGAGATCAGCAAGTTGGGGTAAATCCACAATGGGTTCCAAGGTTTCTCTGAATTCCTTCGAGCAGTGAATGCAATTTGATTGAAATTCTGCCAATGTGTTTATCTCAATGCAATGAGATAGTGGTAAAGTCCTTATCTCAATGAGTTCAGCAAGTTGAAAGAAATCCCCAATAGGTTCCAAAGATTCACTGACTGCCTGCGAGTAATGAATGCCATTTGCTTGATATTCTGCTAATGTGTGTATCACAATGAAATGAGAAAGTGGTCAAGTGTTTATCTCATTCAGTTCAGCAAATTGGAAGAAATCCACAATAGGTTCCAAAGTTTCTCGCAATACCTTGGAGCAGTGAAGGCCATTTGTCTGATATTTTGCCAGTGTGTGTAGCTCAATGAAATGAGATAATGGTAAAGTTCTTATCTCGATGACTTCAGCAAGTTGGAAGAAATCCTCAATTTGTCTGAAGTTTGTCTGAATACCTTCGAGTAGTGAATGTAATTTGGCTGATATTCTGCCAATGCGTGTATCTCAATGAAATGAGAAAGTTGTATAGTGCTTATCTCGATGAGTTCAGCAAGTTGGGGGAAATCCACAACAGGTTCTAAGGTTTCTCTGAATTCCTTCGAGCAATTTGGATGAAATTCTGCCAATGTGTTTATCTCAATGAATTGAGAAAGTGGTAAAGTCCTTATCTCAATGAGTTCAGCAAGTTGTAAGATATCCCCAATAGGTTCCAAAGATTCACTGAATGCCTTGGAGCAGTAAATGAACTTTGGTTGATACTCTGCCAATGCGTGTATCTCAATGAAATGAGAAAGTGGCAAAGTCTTTGTCTCCATGAGTTCAGCAAGTTGAAAGAAATCCACAATCGGTTCCAAAGTTTCTCTGAATACAGTCGAGCAGTGAATGCCATTGGCTGTTATTCTGTCTATGCGTGTATCCCAATGAAATGAGAAAGTGGAAATGTCCTTGTCTCCATGAGTTCAGCAAGTTGCACGAAATCCACAATCGGTTCCAAAGTTTCTGTGAATACCTTCGAGCAGTGAATGCCATTTGTCTGATATTCTGCCAGTGTGTGTATCTCAATGAAATGAGAAAGTTGTATAGTGCTTATCTCGATGAGATCTTCAAGTTGGGGGAAATCCACAATAGGTTCCAAGGTTTCTCTGAATTCCTTCGAGCAGTGAATGCAATTTGACTGAAATTCTGCCAATGTGTTTATCTCAATGCAATGATATCGTGGTAAAGTCCTGATCTCAATGAGTTCAGCAAGTTGAAAGAAATCCCCAATAGGTTCCAAAGATTCACTGACTGCCTGCGAGTAATGAATGCCATTTGCCTGATATTCTGCTAATGTGTGTATCACAATGAAATGAGAAAGTGGTCAAGTGTTTATCTCATTCAGTTCAGCAAATTGGAAGAAATCCACAATAGGTTCCAAAGTTTCTCGCAATACCTTGGAGCAGTGAATGCCATTTGTCTGATATTCTGCCAATGCGTGTATCTCAATGAAATGAGTAAGTTGTATAGTGCTTATCTCGATGACTTCAGCAAGTTGGAAGAAATCTGCAATAGGTTCCAAAGTTTCTCTGAATACAGTCGAGCAGTGAATGCCATTGGCTGTTATTCTGTCTATGCGTGTATGTCAATGAAATGAGAAAGTTGTATAGTGCTTATCTCGATGAGTTCAGCAAGTTGGGGGAACTCCACAATAGGTTCTAAGGTTTCTCTGAATTCCTTCGAGCAATTTGATAAAATTCTGCTAATCTGTTTATCTCAATGAATTGAGAAAGTGGTAAAGCCCTTATCTCAATGAGTTCAGCAAGTTGTAAGATATCCCCAATAGGTTCCAAAGATTCACTGAATGCCTTGGAGCAGTGAATGAACTTTGGTTGATACTCTGCCAATGCGTGTATCTCAATGAAATGAGAAAGTGGTAAAGTCTTTGTCTCCATGAGTTCAGCAAGTTGAAAGAAATCCACAATCAGTTCCAAAGTTTCTCTGAATACAGTCGAGCAGTGAATGCCATTGGCTGTTATTCTGTCTATGCGTGTATCCCAATGAAATGAGAAAGTGGTAAAGTCCTTGTCTCCTTGAGTTCAGCAAGTTGCAAGAAATCCACAATCGGTTCCAAAGTTCCTGTGAATACCTTCGAGCAGTGAATGCCATTTGTCTGATATTCTGCCAGTGTGTGTATCTCAATGAAATGAGAAAGTTGTATAGTGCTTATCTCGATGAGATCAGCAAGTTGGGGGAAATCCACAATAGATTCCAAGGTTTCTCTGAATACCTTCGAGCAGTGAATGCCATTTGTCTGATATTCTGCCAGTGTGTGTATCGCAATGAAATGAGAAAGTTGTATAGTGCTTATCTCGATGTGATCTTCAAGTTGGGGGAAATCCACAATAGGTTCCAAGGTTTCTCTGAATTCCTTCGAGTAGTGAATGCAATTTGACTGAAATTCTGCCAATGTGTTTATCTCAATGCAATGAGATAGTGGTAAAGTCCTTATCTCAATGAGTTCAGCAAGTTGAAAGAAATCCCCAATAGGTTCCAAAGATTCACTGACTGCCTGCGAGTAATGAATGCCATTTGCCTGATATTCTGCTAATGTGTGTATCACAATGAAATGAGAAAGTGGTCAAGTGTTTATCTCATTCAGTTCAGCAAATTGGAAGAAATCCACAATAGGTTCCAAAGTTTCTCGCAATACCTTGGAGCAGTGAATGCCATTTGTCTGATATTCTGCCAATGCGTGTATCTCAATGAAATGAGAAATTTGTATAGTGCTTATCTCGATGACTTCAGCAAGTTGGAAGAAATCCGCAATAGGTTCCAAAGTTTCTCTGAATACAGTCGAGCAGTGAATGCCATTGGCTGTTATTCTGTCTATGCGTGTATGTCAATGAAATGAGAAAGTTGTATAGTGCTTATCTCGATGAGATCAGCAAGTTGGGGGAAATCCACAATAGGTTCTAAGGTTTCTCTGAATTCCTTCGAGCAATTTGGATGAAATTCTGCCAATGTGTTTATCTCAATGCAATGAGATAGTGGCAAAGTCCTTATCTCAATGAGTTCAGCAAGTTGGAAGTAATCCGCAATATATTCCAACGTTTCTCTGAATACCTTCGAGTAGTGAATGTAATTTGACTGATATTCTGCCAATGCGTGTATCTCAATGAAATGAGAAAGTTGTATAGTGCTTATCTCGATGAGATCAGCAAGTTGGGGGAAATCCACAATGGGTTCCAAGGTTTCTCTGAATTCCTTCGAGCAGTGAATGCAATTTGATTGAAATTCTGCCAATGTGTTTATCTCAATGCAATGAGATAGTGGTAAAGTCCTTATCTCAATGCGTTCAGCAAGTTGAAAGAAATCCCCAATAGGTTCCAAAGATTCACTGACTGCCTGCGAGTAATGAATGCCATTTGCTTGATAGTCTGCTAATGTGTGTATCACAATGAAATGAGAAAGTGGTCAAGTGTTTATCTCATTCAGTTCAGCAAATTGGAAGAAATCCACAATAGGTTCCAATGAAATGAGAAAGTGGCAAAGTCTTTGTCTCCATGAGTTCAGCAAGTTGAAAGAAATCCACAATCGGTTCCAAAGTTTCTCTGAATACAGTGAATGCCATTGGCTGTTATTCTGTCTATGCGTGTATCCCAATGAAATGAGAAAGTGGAAATGTCCTTGTCTCCATGAGTTCAGCAAGTTGCACGAAATCCACAATCGGTTCCAAAGTTTCTGTGAATACCTTCGAGCAGTGAATGCCATTTGTCTGATATTCTGCCAGTGTGTGTATCTCAATGAAATGAGAAAGTTGTATAGTGCTTATCTCGATGAGATCTTCAAGTTGGGGGAAATCCACAATAGGTTCCAAGGTTTCTCTGAATTCCTTCGAGCAGTGAATGCAATTTGACTGAAATTCTGCCAATGTGTTTATCTCAATGCAATGATATAGTGGTAAAGACCTGATCTCAATGAGTTCAGCAAGTTGAAAGAAATCCCCAATAGGTTCCAAAGATTCACTGACTGCCTGCGAGTAATGAATGCCATTTGCCTGATATTCTGCTAATGTGTGTATCACAATGAAATGAGAAAGTGGTCAAGTGTTTATCTCATTCAGTTCAGCAAATTGGAAGAAATCCACAATAGGTTCCAAAGTTTCTCGCAATACCTTGGAGCAGTGAATGCCATTTGTCTGATATTCTGCCAATGCGTGTATCTCAATGAAATGAGAAATTTGTATAGTGCTTATCTCGATGACTTCAGCAAGTTGGAAGAAATCCGCAATAGGTTCCAAAGTTTCTCTGAATACAGTCGAGCAGTGAATGCCATTGGCTGTTATTCTGTCTATGCGTGTATGTCAATGAAATGAGAAAGTTGTATAGTGCTTATCTCGATGAGATCAGCAAGTTGGGGGAAATCCACAATAGGTTCTAAGGTTTCTCTGAATTCCTTCGAGCAATTTGGATGAAATTCTGCCAATGTGTTTATCTCAATGCAATGAGATAGTGGTAAAGTCCTTATCTCAATGAGTTCAGCAAGTTGAAAGAAATCACCAATAGGTTCCAAAGATTCACTGACTGCCTGCGAGTAATGAATGCCATTTGCTTGATATTCTGCTAATGTGTGTATCACAATGAAATGAGAAAGTGGTCAAGTGTTTATCTCATTCAGTTCAGCAAATTGGAAGAAATCCACAATAGGTTCCAAAGTTTCTCGCAATACCTTGGAGCAGTGAAGGCCATTTGTCTGATATTTTGCCAGTGTGTGTAGCTCAATGAAATGAGATAATGGTAAAGTTCTTATCTCGATGACTTCAGCAAGTTGGAAGAAATCCTCAATATATTCCAAAGTTTGTCTGAATACCTTCGAGTAGTGAATGTAATTTGGCTAATATTCTGCCAATGCGTGTATCTCAATGAAATGAGAAAGTTGTATAGTGCTTATCTCGATGAGTTCAGCAAGTTGGGGGAAATCCACAATAGGTTCTAAGGTTTCTCTGAATTCCTTCGAGCAATTTGGATGAAATTCTGCCAATGTGTTTATCTCAATGAATTGAGAAAGTGGTAAAGTCCTTATCTCAATGAGTTCAGCAAGTTGTAAGATATCCCCAATAGGTTCCAAAGATTCACTGAATGCCTTGGAGCAGTAAATGAACTTTGGTTGATACTCTGCCAATGCGTGTATCTCAATGAAATGAGAAAGTGGCAAAGTCTTTGTCTCCATGAGTTCAGCAAGTTGAAAGAAATCCACAATCGGTTCCAAAGTTTCTCTGAATACAGTCGAGCAGTGAATGCCATTGGCTGTTATTCTGTCTATGCGTGTATCCCAATGAAATGAGAAAGTGGAAATGTCCTTGTCTCCATGAGTTCAGCAAGTTGCACGAAATCCACAATCGGTTCCAAAGTTTCTGTGAATACCTTCGAGCAGTGAATGCCATTTGTCTGATATTCTGCCAGTGTGTGTATCTCAATGAAATGAGAAAGTTGTATAGTGCTTATCTCGATGAGATCTTCAAGTTGGGGGAAATCCACAATAGGTTCCAAGGTTTCTCTGAATTCCTTCGAGCAGTGAATGCAATTTGACTGAAATTCTGCCAATGTGTTTATCTCAATGCAATGAGTAAAGTCCTGATCTCAATGAGTTCAGCAAGTTGAAAGAAATTCCCAATAGGTTCCAAAGATTCACTGACTGCCTGCGAGTAATGAATGCCATTTGCCTGATATTCTGCTAATGTGTGTATCACAATGAAATGAGAAAGTGGTCAAGTGTTTATCTCATTCAGTTCAGGAAATTGGAAGAAATCCACAATAGGTTCCAAAGTTTCTCGCAATACCTTGGAGCAGTGAATGCCATTTGTCTGATATTCTGCCAATGCGTGTATCTCAATGAAATGAGAAAGTTGTATAGTGCTTATCTCGATGACTTCAGCAAGTTGGAAGAAATCCGCAATAGGTTCCAAAGTTTCTCTGAATACAGTCGAGCAGTGAATGCCATTTGTCTGATATTCTGCCAGTGTGTGTATCGCAATGAAATGAGAAAGTTGTATAGTGCTTATCTCGATGTGATCTTCAAGTTGGGGGAAATCCACAATAGGTTCTAAGGTTTCTCTGAGTTCCTTCGAGCAATTTGGATGAAATTCTGCCAATGTGTTTATCTCAATGCAGTGAGATAGTGGTAAAGTACTTATCTCAATGAGTTCAGCAAGTTGAAAGAAATCCCCAATAGGTTCCAAAGATTCACTGACTGCCTGCGAGTAGTGAATGCCATTTGCCTGATATTCTGCTAATGTGTGTATCACAATGAAATGAGAAAGTGGTCAAGTGTTTATCTCATTCAGTTCAGCAAATTGGAAGAAATCCACAATAGGTTCCAAAGTTTCTCGCAATACCTTGGAGCAATGAATGCCATTTGGCTGATATTTTGCCAGTGTGTGTAGCTCAATGAAATGAGATAATGGTAAAGTTCTTATCTCGATGACTTCAGCAAGTTGGAAGAAATCCGCAATATATTCCGAAGTTTCTCTGTTACCTTCGAGTAGTGAATGTAATTTGACTGATATTCTGCCAATGCGTGTATCTCAATGAAATGAGAAAGTTGTATAGTGCTTATCTCGATGAGATCAGCAAGTTGGGGGAAATCCACAATGGGTTCCAAGGTTTCTCTGAATTCCTTCGAGCAGTGAATGCAATTTGACTGAAATTCTGCCAATGTGTTTATCTCAATGAAATGAGAAAGTTATATCGTGCTTATCTCGATGACTTCAGCAAGTTGGAAGAAATCCGCAATAGGTTCCAAAGTTTCTCTGAATACCTTCGAGTAGTGAATGCAATTTGGCTGATATTCTGCCAATGCGTGTATCTCAATGAAATGAGAAAGTTGTATAGTGCTTATCGCGATGAGTTCAGCAAGTTGGGGGAAATCCACAATAGGTTCTAAGGTTTCTCTGAATTCCTTCGAGCAATTTGGATGAAATTCTGCCAATGTGTTTATCTCAATGAATTGAGAAAGTGGTAAAGTCCTTATCTCAATGAGTTCAGCAAGTTGTAAGATATCCCCAATAGGTTCCAAAGATTCACTGAATGCCTTGGAGCAGTGAATGAACTTTGGTTGATACTCTGCCAATGCGTGTATCTCAATGAAATGAGAAAGTGGTAAAGTATTTGTCTCCACGAGTTCAGCAAGTTGCAAGAAATCCACAATCGGTTCCAAAGTTACTCTGAATACCTTCGAGCAGTGAATGCCATTTGTCTGATATTCTGCCAGTGTGTGTATCTCAATGAAATGAGAAAGTTGTATCGTGCTTATCTCGATGAGATCTTCAAGTTGGGGAAATCCACAATAGGTTCCAAGGTTTCTCTGAATTCCTTCGAGTAGTGAATGCAATTTGACTGAAATTCTGCCAATGTGTTTATCTCAATGCAATGATATAGTGGTAAAGTCCTGACCTCAATGAGTTCAGCAAGTTGAAAGAAATCCCCAATAGGTTCCAAAGATTCACTGACTGCCTGCGAGTAATGAATGCCATTTGCCTGATATTCTGCTAATGTGTGTATCACAATGAAATGAGAAAGTGGTCAAGTGTTTATCTCATTCAGTTCAGCAAATTGGAAGAAATCCACAATAGGTTCCAAAGTTTCTCGCAATACCTTGGAGCAGTGAATGCCATTTGTCTGATATTCTGCTAATGTATGTATCACAATGAAATGAGAAAGTGGTCAAGTGTTTATCTCATTCAGTTCAGCAAATTGGAAGAAATCCACAATAGGTTCCAAAGTTTCTCGCAATACCTTCGAGTAGTGAATGCAATTTGGCTGATATTCTGCCAATGCGTGTATCTCAATGAAATGAGAAAGTTATATAGTGCTTATCTCGATGACTTCAGCAAGTTGGAAGAAATCCGCAATAGGTTCCAAAGTTTCTCTGAATACCTTCGAGTAGTGAATGCAATTTGGCTGATATTCTGCCAATGCGTGTATCTCAATGAAATGAGAAAGTTATATAGTGCTTATCTCGATGACTTCAGCAAGTTGGAAGAAATCCGCAAGAGGTTCCAAAGTTTCTCTGAATACCTTCGAGTAGTGAATGCAATTTGGCTGATATTCGGCCAATGCGTGTATCTCAATGAAATGAGAAAGTTGTATAGTGCTTATCTCGATGAGTTCAGCAAGTTGGGGGAAATCCACAATAGGTTCGAAGGTTTCTCTGAATTCCTTCGAGCAATTTGGATGAAATTCTGCCAATGTGTTTATCTCAATGAATTGAGAAAGTGGTAAAGTCCTTATCTCAATGAGTTCAGCAAGTTGTAAGATATCCCCAATAGGTTCCAAAGATTCACTGAATGCCTTGGAGCAGTGAAAGAACTTTGGTTGATACTCTGCCAATGCGTGTATCTCAATGAAATGAGAAAGTGGTAAAGTCTTTGTCTCCATGAGTTCAGCAAGTTGAAAGAAATCCACAATCAGTTCCAAAGTTTCTCTGAATACAGTCGAGCAGTGAATGCCATTGGCTGTTATTCTGTCTATGGGTGTATCCCAATGAAATGTGAAAGTGGTATAGTCCTTGTCTCCATGAGTTCAGCAAGTTGCAAGAAATCCACAATCGGTTCCAAAGTTTCTGTGAATACCTTCGAGCAGTGAATGCCATTTGTCTGATAATCTGCCAATGCGTGTATCTCAATGAAATGAGAAAGTTGTATAGTGCTTATCTCGATGAGATAAGCAAGTTGGGGGAAATCCACAATAGGTTCCAAGGTTTCTCTGAATACCTTCGAGCAGTGAATGCCATTTGTCTGATATTCTGCCAGTGTGTGTATCTCAATGAAATGAGAAAGTTGTATAGTGCTTATCTCGATGTGATCTTCAAGGGGAAATCCACAAAAGGTTCCAAGGTTTCTCTGAATTCCTTCGAGTAGTGAATGCAATTTGACGGAATTTCTGCCAATGTGTTTATCTCAATGCAATGAGATAGTGGTAAAGTCCTTATCTCAATGAGTTCAGCAAGTTGAAAGATATCCCCAATAGGTTCCAAAGATTCACTGACTGCCTGCGAGTAGTGAATGCCATTTGCCTGATATTCTGTTAATGTGTGTATCACAATGAAATGAGAAAGTGGTCAAGTGTTTATCTCATTCAGTTCAGCAAATTGGAAGAAATCCACAATAGGTTCCAAAGTTTCTCGCAATACCTTGGAGCAATGAATGCCGTTTGGCTGATATTTTGCCAGTGTGTGTAGCTCAATGAAATGAGATAATGGTAAAGTTCTTATCTCGATGACTTCAGCAAGCTGGAAGAAATCCGCAATATATTCCAAAGTTTCTCTGAATACCTTCGAGTAGTGAATGTAATTTGACTGATATTCTGCCAATGCGTGTATCTCAATGAAATGAGAAAGTTGTATAGTGCTTATCTCGATGAGATCAGCAAGAAATCCACAATGGGTTCCAAGGTTTCTCTGAATTCGTTCGAGCAGTGAATGCAATTTGACTGAAATTCTGCCAATGTGTTTATCTCAATGCAATGAGATAGTGGTAAAGTCCTTATCTCAATGAATTCAGCAAGTTGAAAGAAATCACCAATAGGTTCCAAAGATTCACTGACTGCCTGCGAGTAATGAATGCCATTTGCTTGATATTCTGCTAATGTGTGTATCACAATGAAATGAGAAAGTGGTCAAGTGTTTATCTCATTCAGTTCAGCAAATTGGAAGAAATGCACAATAGGTTCCAAAGTTTCTCGCAATACCTTGGAGCAGTGAAGGCCATTTGTCTGATATTTTGCCAGTGTGTGTAGCTCAATGAAATGAGATAAGATAATGGTAAAGTTCTTATCTCGATGACTTCAGCAAGTTGGAAGAAATCCTCAATATATTCCAAAGTTTGTCTGTATACCTTCGAGTAGTGAATGTAATTTGTCTGATATTCTGCCAATGCGTGTATCTCAATGAAATGAGAAAGTTGTATAGTGCTTATCTCGATGAGCTCAGCAAGTTGGGGGAAATCCACAATAGGTTCTAAGGTTTCTCTGAATTCCTTCGAGCAATTTGGATGAAATTCTGCCAATGTGTTTATCTCAATGCAATGAGATAGTGGTAAAGTCCTTATCTCAATGAGTTCAGCAAGTTGAAAGAAATCCCCAATAGGTTCCAAAGATTCACTGACTGCCGGCGAGTAATGAATGCCATTTGCCTGATATTCTGCTAATGTGTGTATCACAATGAAATGAGAAAGTGGTCAAGTGTTTATCTCATTCAGTTCAGCAAATTGGAAGAAATCCACAATAGGTTCCAAAGTTTCTCGCAATACCTTCGAGTAGTGAATGCAATTTGGCTGATATTCTGCCAATGCGTGTATCTCAATGAAATGAGAAAGTTATATAGTGCTTATCTCGATGACTTCAGCAAGTTTGAAGAAATCCGCAATAGGTTCCAAAGTTTCTCTGAATACCTTCGAGTAGTAAATGTAATTTGGCTGATATTCTGCCAATGCGTGTATCTCAATGAAATGAGAAAGTTGTATAGTGCTTATCTCGATGAGATCAGCAAGTTGGGGGAAATCCACAATAGGTTCTAAGGTTTCTCTGAATTCCTTCGAGCAATTTGGATGAAATTCTGCCAATGTGTTTATCTCAATGCAATGAGATCGTGGTAAAGTCCTTATCTCAATGAGTTCAGCAAGTTTAAAGAAATCCCCAATAGGTTCCAAAGATTCACTGAATGCCTTGGAGCAGTGAATGAACTTTGGTTGATACTTTGCCAATGCGTGTATCTCAATGAAATGAGAAAGTGGTAAAGTCTTTGTCTCCATGAGTTCAGCAAGTTGAAAGAAATCCACAATCGGTTCCAAAGTTTCTCTGAATACAGTCGAGCAGTGAATGCCATTGGCTGTTATTCTGTCTATGCGTGTATGTCAATGAAATGAGAAAGTTGTATAGTGCTTATCTCGATGAGTTCAGCAAGTTGGGGGAAATCCACAATAGGTTCTAAGGTTTCTCTGAATTCCTTCGAGCAATTTGATAAAATTCTGCTAATCTGTTTATCTCAATGAATTGAGAAAGTGGTAAAGTCCTTATCTCAATGAATTCAGCAAGTTGTAAGATATCCCCAATAGGTTCCAAAGATTCACTGAATGCCTTGGAGCAGTGAATGAACTTTGGTTGATACTCTGCCAATGCGTGTATCTCAATGAAATGAGAAAGTGGTAAAGTCTTTGTCTCCATGAGTTCAGCAAGTTGAAAGAAATCCACAATCAGTTCCAAAGTTTCTCTGAATACAGTCGAGCAGTGAATGCCATTGGCTGTTATTCTGTCTATGCGTGTATCCCAATGAAATGAGAAAGTGGTAAAGTCCTTGTCTCCTTGAGTTCAGCAAGTTGCAAGAAATCCACAATCGGTTCCAAACTTCCTGTGAATACCTTCGAGCAGTGAATGCCATTTGTCTGATATTCTGCCAGTGTGTGTATCTCAATGAAATGAGAAAGTTGTATAGTGCTTATCTCGATGAGATCAGCAAGTTGGGGGAAATCCACAATAGATTCCAAGGTTTCTCTGAATACCTTCGAGCAGTGAATGCCATTTGTCTGATATTCTGCCAGTGTGTGTATCGCAATGAAATGAGAAAGTTGTATAGTGCTTATCTCGATGTGATCTTCAAGTTGGGGGAAATCCACAATAGGTTCCAAGGTTTCTCTGAATTCCTTCGAGTAGTGAATGCAATTTGACTGAAATTCTGCCAATGTGTTTATCTCAATGCAATGAGATAGTGGTAAAGTCCTTATCTCAATGAGTTCAGCAAGTTGAAAGAAATCCCCAATAGGTTCCAAAGATTCACTGACTGCCTGCGAGTAGTGAATGCCATTTGCCTGATATTCTGCTAATGTGTGTATCACAATGAAATGAGAAAGTGGTCAAGTGTTTATCTCATTCAGTTCAGCAAATTGGAAGAAATCCACAATAGGTTCCAAAGTTTCTCGCAATACCTTGGAGCAATGAATGCCATTTGGCTGATATTTTGCCAGTGTGTGTAGCTCAATGAAATGAGATAATGGTAAAGTTCTTATCTCGATGACTTCAGCAAGTTGGAAGAAATCCGCAATATATTCCGAAGTTTCTCTGAATACCTTCGAGTAGTGAATGTAATTTGACTGATAATCTGCCAATGCGTGTATCTCAATGAAATGAGAAAGTTGTATAGTGCTTATCTCGATGAGATCAGCAAGTTGGGGGAAATCCACAATGGGTTCCAAGGTTTCTCTGAATTCCTTCGAGCAGTGAATGCAATTTGACTGAAATTCTGCCAATGTGTTTATCTCAATGAAATGAGAAAGTTATATCGTGCTTATCTCGATGACTTCAGCAAGTTGGAAGAAATCCGCAATAGGTTCCAAAGTTTCTCTGAATACCTTCGAGTAGTGAATGCAATTTGGCTGATATTCTGCCAATGCGTGTATCTCAATGAAATGAGAAAGTTGTATAGTGCTTATCGCGATGAGTTCAGCAAGTTGGGGGAAATCCACAATAGGTTCTAAGGTTTCTCTGAATTCCTTCGAGCAATTTGGATGAAATTCTGCCAATGTGTTTATCTCAATGAATTGAGAAAGTGGTAAAGTCCTTATCTCAATGAGTTCAGCAAGTTGTAAGATATCCCCAATAGGTTCCAAAGATTCACTGAATGCCTTGGAGCAGTGAATGAACTTTGGTTGATACTCTGCCAATGCGTGTATCTCAATGAAATGAGAAAGTGGTAAAGTATTTGTCTCCATGAGTTCAGCAAGTTGCAAGAAATCCACAATCGGTTCCAAAGTTACTCTGAATACCTTCGAGCAGTGAATGCCATTTGTCTGATATTCTGCCAGTGTGTGTATCTCAATGAAATGAGAAAGTTGTATCGTGCTTATCTCGATGAGATCTTCAAGTTGGGGAAATCCACAATAGGTTCCAAGGTTTCTCTGAATTCCTTCGAGTAGTGAATGCAATTTGACTGAAATTCTGCCAATGTGTTTATCTCAATGCAATGATATAGTGGTAAAGTCCTGACCTCAATGAGTTCAGCAAGTTGAAAGAAATCCCCAATAGGTTCCAAAGATTCACTGACTGCCTGCGAGTAATGAATGCCATTTGCCTGATATTCTGCTAATGTGTGTATCACAATGAAATGAGAAAGTGGTCAAGTGTTTATCTCATTCAGTTCAGCAAATTGGAAGAAATCCACAATAGGTTCCAAAGTTTCTCGCAATACCTTGGAGCAGTGAATGCCATTTGTCTGATATTCTGCTAATGTATGTATCACAATGAAATGAGAAAGTGGTCAAGTGTTTATCTCATTCAGTTCAGCAAATTGGAAGAAATCCACAATAGGTTCCAAAGTTTCTCGCAATACCTTCGAGTAGTGAATGCAATTTGGCTGATATTCTGCCAATGCGTGTATCTCAATGAAATGAGAAAGTTATATAGTGCTTATCTCGATGACTTCAGCAAGTTGGAAGAAATCCGCAATAGGTTCCAAAGTTTCTCTGAATACCTTCGAGTAGTGAATGCAATTTGGCTGATATTCTGCCAATGCGTGTATCTCAATGAAATGAGAAAGTTATATAGTGCTTATCTCGATGACTTCAGCAAGTTGGAAGAAATCCGCAATAGGTTCCAAAGTTTCTCTGAATACCTTCGAGTAGTGAATGCAATTTGGCTGATATTCGGCCAATGCGTGTATCTCAATGAAATGAGAAAGTTGTATAGTGCTTATCTCGATGAGTTCAGCAAGTTGGGGGAAATCCACAATAGGTTCGAAGGTTTCTCTGAATTCCTTCGAGCAATTTGGATGAAATTCTGCCAATGTGTTTATCTCAATGAATTGAGAAAGTGGTAAAGTCCTTATCTCAATGAGTTCAGCAAGTTGTAAGATATCCCCAATAGGTTCCAAAGATTCACTGAATGCCTTGGAGCAGTGAATGAACTTTGGTTGATACTCTGCCAATGCGTGTATCTCAATGAAATGAGAAAGTGGTAAAGTCTTTGTCTCCATGAGTTCAGCAAGTTGAAAGAAATCCACAATCAGTTCCAAAGTTTCTCTGAATACAGTCGAGCAGTGAATGCCATTGGCTGTTATTCTGTCTATGGGTGTATCCCAATGAAATGTGAAAGTGGTATAGTCCTTGTCTCCATGAGTTCAGCAAGTTGCAAGAAATCCACAATCGGTTCCAAAGTTTCTGTGAATACCTTCGAGCAGTGAATGCCATTTGTCTGATAATCTGCCAATGCGTGTATCTCAATGAAATGAGAAAGTTGTATAGTGCTTATCTCGATGAGATAAGCAAGTTGGGGGAAATCCACAATAGGTTCCAAGGTTTCTCTGAATACCTTCGAGCAGTGAATGCCATTTGTCTGATATTCTGCCAGTGTGTGTATCGCAATGAAATGAGAAAGTTGTATAGTGCTTATCTCGATGTGATCTTCAAGTTGGGGGAAATCCACAATAGGTTCTAAGGTTTCTCTGAGTTCCTTCGAGCAATTTGGATGAAATTCTGCCAATGTGTTTATCTCAATGCAGTGAGATAGTGGTAAAGTACTTATCTCAATGAGTTCAGCAAGTTGAAAGAAATCCCCAATAGGTTCCAAAGATTCACTGACTGCCTGCGAGTAGTGAATGCCATTTGCCTGATATTCTGCTAATGTGTGTATCACAATGAAATGAGAAAGTGGTCAAGTGTTTATCTCATTCAGTTCAGCAAATTGGAAGAAATCCACAATAGGTTCCAAAGTTTCTCGCAATACCTTGGAGCAATGAATGCCATTTGGCTGATATTTTGCCAGTGTGTGTAGCTCAATGAAATGAGATAATGGTAAAGTTCTTATCTCGATGACTTCAGCAAGTTGGAAGAAATCCGCAATATACTCCGAAGTTTCTCTGTTACCTTCGAGTAGTGAATGTAATTTGACTGATATTCTGCCAATGCGTGTATCTCAATGAAATGAGAAAGTTGTATAGTGCTTATCTCGATGAGATCAGCAAGTTGGGGGAAATCCACAATGGGTTCCAAGGTTTCTCTGAATTCCTTCGAGCAGTGAATGCAATTTGACTGAAATTCTGCCAATGTGTTTATCTCAATGAAATGAGAAAGTTATATCGTGCTTATCTCGATGACTTCAGCAAGTTGGAAGAAATCCGCAATAGGTTCCAAAGTTTCTCTGAATACCTTCGAGTAGTGAATGCAATTTGGCTGATATTCTGCCAATGCGTGTATCTCAATGAAATGAGAAAGTTGTATAGTGCTTATCGCGATGAGTTCAGCAAGTTGGGGGAAATCCACAATAGGTTCTAAGGTTTCTCTGAATTCCTTCGAGCAATTTGGATGAAATTCTGCCAATGTGTTTATCTCAATGAATTGAGAAAGTGGTAAAGTCCTTATCTCAATGAGTTCAGCAAGTTGTAAGATATCCCCAATAGGTTCCAAAGATTCACTGAATGCCTTGGAGCAGTGAATGAACTTTGGTTGATACTCTGCCAATGCGTGTATCTCAATGAAATGAGAAAGTGGTAAAGTATTTGTCTCCACGAGTTCAGCAAGTTGCAAGAAATCCACAATCGGTTCCAAAGTTACTCTGAATACCTTCGAGCAGTGAATGCCATTTGTCTGATATTCTGCCAGTGTGTGTATCTCAATGAAATGAGAAAGTTCTATCGTGCTTATCTCGATGAGATCTTCAAGGGGAAATCCACAAAAGGTTCCAAGGTTTCTCTGAATTCCTTCGAGTAGTGAATGCAATTTGACGGAATTTCTGCCAATGTGTTTATCTCAATGCAATGAGATAGTGGTAAAGTCCTTATCTCAATGAGTTCAGCAAGTTGAAAGATATCCCCAATAGGTTCCAAAGATTCACTGACTGCCTGCGAGTAGTGAATGTCATTTGCCTGATATTCTGTTAATGTGTGTATCACAATGAAATGAGAAAGTGGTCAAGTGTTTATCTCATTCAGTTCAGCAAATTGGAAGAAATCCACAATAGGTTCCAAAGTTTCTCGCAATACCTTGGAGCAATGAATGCCGTTTGGCTGATATTTTGCCAGTGTGTGTAGCTCAATGAAATGAGATAATGGTAAAGTTCTTATCTCGATGACTTCAGCAAGCTGGAAGAAATCCGCAATATATTCCAAAGTTTCTCTGAATACCTTCGAGTAGTGAATGTAATTTGACTGATATTCTGCCAATGCGTGTATCTCAATGAAATGAGAAAGTTGTATAGTGCTTATCTCGATGAGATCAGCAAGAAATCCACAATGGGTTCCAAGGTTTCTCTGAATTCGTTCGAGCAGTGAATGCAATTTGACTGAAATTCTGCCAATGTGTTTATCTCAATGCAATGAGATAGTGGTAAATTCCTTATCTCAATGAATTCAGCAAGTTGAAAGAAATCACCAATAGGTTCCAAAGATTCACTGACTGCCTGCGAGTAATGAATGCCATTTGCTTGATATTCTGCTAATGTGTGTATCACAATGAAATGAGAAAGTGGTCAAGTGTTTATCTCATTCAGTTCAGCAAATTGGAAGAAATGCACAATAGGTTCCAAAGTTTCTCGCAATACCTTGGAGCAGTGAAGGCCATTTGTCTGATATTTTGCCAGTGTGTGTAGCTCAATGAAATGAGATAAGATAATGGTAAAGTTCTTATCTCGATGACTTCAGCAAGTTGGAAGAAATCCTCAATATATTCCAAAGTTTGTCTGTATACCTTCGAGTAGTGAATGTAATTTGTCTGATATTCTGCCAATGCGTGTATCTCAATGAAATGAGAAAGTTGTATAGTGCTTATCTCGATGAGCTCAGCAAGTTGGGGGAAATCCACAATAGGTTCTAAGGTTTCTCTGAATTCCTTCGAGCAATTTGGATGAAATTCTGCCAATGTGTTTATCTCAATGCAATGAGATAGTGGTAAAGTCCTTATCTCAATGAGTTCAGCAAGTTGAAAGAAATCCCCAATAGGTTCCAAAGATTCACTGACTGCCGGCGAGTAATGAATGCCATTTGCCTGATATTCTGCTAATGTGTGTATCACAATGAAATGAGAAAGTGGTCAAGTGTTTATCTCATTCAGTTCAGCAAATTGGAAGAAATCCACAATAGGTTCCAAAGTTTCTCGCAATACCTTCGAGTAGTGAATGCAATTTGGCTGATATTCTGCCAATGCGTGTATCTCAATGAAATGAGAAAGTTATATAGTGCTTATCTCGATGACTTCAGCAAGTTTGAAGAAATCCGCAATAGGTTCCAAAGTTTCTCTGAATACCTTCGAGTAGTAAATGTAATTTGGCTGATATTTTGCCAATGCGTGTATCTCAATGAAATGAGAAAGTTGTATAGTGCTTATCTCGATGAGATCAGCAAGTTGGGGGAAATCCACAATAGGTTCTAAGGTTTCTCTGAATTCCTTCGAGCAATTTGGATGAAATTCTGCCAATGTGTTTATCTCAATGCAATGAAATCGTGGTAAAGTCCTTATCTCAATGAGTTCAGCAAGTTGAAAGAAATCCCCAATAGGTTCCAAAGATTCACTGAATGCCTTGGAGCAGTGAATGAACTTTGGTTGATACTCTGCCAATGCGTGTATCTCAATGAAATGAGAAAGTGGTAAAGTCTTTGTCTCCATGAGTTCAGCAAGTTCAAAGAAATCCACAATCGGTCCCAAAGTTTCTCTGAATACAGTCGAGCAGTGAATGCCATTGGCTGTTATTCTGTCTATGCGTGTATGTCAATGAAATGAGAAAGTTGTATAGTGCTTATCTCGATGAGTTCAGCAAGTTGGGGGAAATCCACAATAGGTTCTAAGGTTTCTCTGAATTCCTTCGAGCAATTTGATAAAATTCTGCTAATCTGTTTATCTCAATGAATTGAGAAAGTGGTAAAGTCCTTATCTCAATGAGTTCAGCAAGTTGTAAGATATCCCCAATAGGTTCCAAAGATTCACTGAATGCCTTGGAGCAGTGAATGAACTTTGGTTGATACTCTGCCAATGCGTGTATCTCAATGAAATGAGAAAGTGGTAAAGTCTTTGTCTCCATGAGTTCAGCAAGTTGAAAGAAATCCACAATCAGTTCCAAAGTTTCTCTGAATACAGTCGAGCAGTGAATGCCATTGGCTGTTATTCTGTCTATGCGTGTATCCCAATGAAATGAGAAAGTGGTAAAGTCCTTGTCTCCTTGAGTTCAGCAAGTTGCAAGAAATCCACAATCGGTTCCAAACTTCCTGTGAATACCTTCGAGCAGTGAATGCCATTTGTCTGATATTCTGCCAGTGTGTGTATCTCAATGAAATGAGAAAGTTGTATAGTGCTTATCTCGATGAGATCAGCAAGTTGGGGGAAATCCACAATAGATTCCAAGGTTTCTCTGAATACCTTCGAGCAGTGAATGCCATTTGTCTGATATTCTGCCAGTGTGTGTATCGCAATGAAATGAGAAAGTTGTATAGTGCTTATCTCGATGTGATCTTCAAGTTGGGGGAAATCCACAATAGGTTCCAAGGTTTCTCTGAATTCCTTCGAGTAGTGAATGCAATTTGACTGAAATTCTGCCAATGTGTTTATCTCAATGCAATGAGATAGTGGTAAAGTCCTTATCTCAATGAGTTCAGCAAGTTGAAAGAAATCCCCAATAGGTTCCAAAGATTCACTGACTGCCTGCGAGTAGTGAATGCCATTTGCCTGATATTCTGCTAATGTGTGTATCACAATGAAATGAGAAAGTGGTCAAGTGTTTATCTCATTCAGTTCAGCAAATTGGAAGAAATCCACAATAGGTTCCAAAGTTTCTCGCAATACCTTGGAGCAATGAATGCCATTTGGCTGATATTTTGCCAGTGTGTGTAGCTCAATGAAATGAGATAATGGTAAAGTTCTTATCTCGATGACTTCAGCAAGTTGGAAGAAATCCGCAATATATTCCAAAGTTTCTCTGAATACCTTCGAGTAGTGAATGTAATTTGACTGATATTCTGCCAATGCGTGTATCTCAATGAAATGAGAAAGTTGTATAGTGCTTATCTCGATGAGATCAGCAAGTTGGGGGAAATCCACAATGGGTTCCAAGGTTTCTCTGAATTCCTTCGAGCAGTGAATGCAATTTGACTGAAATTCTGCCAATGTGTTTATCTCAATGCAGTGAGATAGTGGTAAAGTCCTTATCTCAATGAGTTCAGCAAGTTGAAAGAAATCCCCAATAGGTTCCAAAGATTCACTGACTGCCGGCGAGTAATGAATGCCATTTGCCTGATATTCTGCTAATGTGTGTATCACAATGAAATGAGAAAGTGGTCAAGTGTTTATCTCATTCAGTTCAGCAAATTGGAAGAAATCCACAATAGGTTCCAAAGTTTCTCGCAATACCTTCGAGTAGTGAATGCAATTTGGCTGATATTCTGCCAATGCGTGTATCTCAATGAAATGAGAAAGTTATATAGTGCTTATCTCGATGACTTCAGCAAGTTGGAAGAAATCCGCAATAGGTTCCAAAGTTTCTCTGAATACCTTCGAGTAGTGAATGCAATTTGGCTGATATTCGGCCAATGCGTGTATCTCAATGAAATGAGAAAGTTGTATAGTGCTTATCTCGATAAGTTCAGCAAGTTGGGGGAAATCCACAATAGGTTCTAAGGTTTCTCTGAATTCCTTCGAGCAATTTGGATGAAATTCTGCCAATGTGTTTATCTCAATGAATTGAGAAAGTGGTAAAGTCCTTATCTCAATGAGTTCAGCAAGTTGTAAGATATCCCCAATAGGTTCCAAAGATTCACTGAATGCCTTGGAGCAGTAAATTAACTTTGGTTGATACTCTGCCAATGCGTGTATC
The DNA here is from genome assembly GCA_037974335.1 of Prionace glauca. Lineage (NCBI taxonomy): Eukaryota > Metazoa > Chordata > Chondrichthyes > Carcharhiniformes > Carcharhinidae > Prionace > Prionace glauca. Next base: position 46,588,666 of record CM075747.1, on the reverse strand, counting down.
TCAATGAAATGAGAAAGTGGCAAAGTCTTTGTCTCCATGAGTTCAGCAAGTTGAAAGAAATCCACAATCGGTTCCAAAGTTTCTCTGAATACAGTGAATGCCATTGGCTGTTATTCTGTCTATGCGTGTATCCCAATGAAATGAGAAAGTGGAAATGTCCTTGTCTCCATGAGTTCAGCAAGTTGCACGAAATCCACAATCGGTTCCAAAGTTTCTGTGAATACCTTCGAGCAGTGAATGCCATTTGTCTGATATTCTGCCAGTGTGTGTATCTCAATGAAATGAGAAAGTTGTATAGTGCTTATCTCGATGAGATCTTCAAGTTGGGGGAAATCCACAATAGGTTCCAAGGTTTCTCTGAATTCCTTCGAGTAGTGAATGCAATTTGACTGAAATTCTGCCAATGTGTTTATCTCAATGCAATGATATAGTGGTAAAGTCCTGACCTCAATGAGTTCAGCAAGTTGAAAGAAATCCCCAATAGGTTCCAAAGATTCACTGACTGCCTGCGAGTAATGAATGCCATTTGCCTGATATTCTGCTAATGTGTGTATCACAATGAAATGAGAAAGTGGTCAAGTGTTTATCTCATTCAGTTCAGCAAATTGGAAGAAATCCACAATAGGTTCCAAAGTTTCTCGCAATACCTTGGAGCAGTGAATGCCATTTGTCTGATATTCTGCTAATGTATGTATCACAATGAAATGAGAAAGTGGTCAAGTGTTTATCTCATTCAGTTCAGCAAATTGGAAGAAATCCACAATAGGTTCCAAAGTTTCTCGCAATACCTTCGAGTAGTGAATGCAATTTGGCTGATATTCTGCCAATGCGTGTATCTCAATGAAATGAGAAAGTTATATAGTGCTTATCTCGATGACTTCAGCAAGTTGGAAGAAATCCGCAATAGGTTCCAAAGTTTCTCTGAATACCTTCGAGTAGTGAATGCAATTTGGCTGATATTCGGCCAATGCGTGTATCTCAATGAAATGAGAAAGTTGTATAGTGCTTATCTCGATGAGTTCAGCAAGTTGGGGGAAATCCACAATAGGTTCGAAGGTTTCTCTGAATTCCTTCGAGCAATTTGGATGAAATTCTGCCAATGTGTTTATCTCAATGAATTGAGAAAGTGGTAAAGTCCTTATCTCAATGAGTTCAGCAAGTTGTAAGATATCCCCAATAGGTTCCAAAGATTCACTGAATGCCTTGGAGCAGTGAATGAACTTTGGTTGATACTCTGCCAATGCGTGTATCTCAATGAAATGAGAAAGTGGTAAAGTCTTTGTCTCCATGAGTTCAGCAAGTTGAAAGAAATCCACAATCAGTTCCAAAGTTTCTCTGAATACAGTCGAGCAGTGAATGCCATTGGCTGTTATTCTGTCTATGGGTGTATCCCAATGAAATGAGAAAGTGGTATAGTCCTTGTCTCCATGAGTTCAGCAAGTTGCAAGAAATCCACAATCGGTTCCAAAGTTTCTGTGAATACCTTCGAGCAGTGAATGCCATTTGTCTGATAATCTGCCAATGCGTGTATCTCAATGAAATGAGAAAGTTGTATAGTGCTTATCTCGATGAGATAAGCAAGTTGGGGGAAATCCACAATAGGTTCCAAGGTTTCTCTGAATACCTTCGAGCAGTGAATGCCATTTGTCTGATATTCTGCCAGTGTGTGTATCTCAATGAAATGAGAAAGTTGTATAGTGCTTATCTCGATGTGATCTTCAAGGCGAAATCCACAAAAGGTTCCAAGGTTTCTCTGAATTCCTTCGAGTAGTGAATGCAATTTGACGGAATTTCTGCCAATGTGTTTATCTCAATGCAATGAGATAGTGGTAAAGTCCTTATCTCAATGAGTTCAGCAAGTTGAAAGATATCCCCAATAGGTTCCAAAGATTCACTGACTGCCTGCGAGTAGTGCATGCCATTTGCCTGATATTCTGTTAATGTGTGTATCACAATGAAATGAGAAAGTGGTCAAGTGTTTATCTCATTCAGTTCAGCAAATTGGAAGAAATCCACAATAGGTTCCAAAGTTTCTCGCAATACCTTGGAGCAATGAATGCCGTTTGGCTGATATTTTGCCAGTGTGTGTAGCTCAATGAAATGAGATAATGGTAAAGTTCTTATCTCGATGACTTCAGCAAGCTGGAAGAAATCCGCAATATATTCCAAAGTTTCTCTGAATACCTTCGAGTAGTGAATGTAATTTGACTGATATTCTGCCAATGCGTGTATCTCAATGAAATGAGAAAGTTGTATAGTGCTTATCTCGATGAGATCAGCAAGAAATCCACAATGGGTTCCAAGGTTTCTCTGAATTCGTTCGAGCAGTGAATGCAATTTGACTGAAATTCTGCCAATGTGTTTATCTCAATGCAGTGAGATAGTGGTAAAGTCCTTATCTCAATGAATTCAGCAAGTTGAAAGAAATCACCAATAGGTTCCAAAGATTCACTGACTGCCTGCGAGTAATGAATGCCATTTGCTTGATATTCTGCTAATGTGTGTATCACAATGAAATGAGAAAGTGGTCAAGTGTTTATCTCATTCAGTTCAGCAAATTGGAAGAAATGCACAATAGGTTCCAAAGTTTCTCGCAATACCTTGGAGCAGTGAAGGCCATTTGTCTGATATTTTGCCAGTGTGTGTAGCTCAATGAAATGAGATAAGATAATGGTAAAGTTCTTATCTCGATGACTTCAGCAAGTTGGAAGAAATCCTCAATATATTCCAAAGTTTGTCTGTATACCTTCGAGTAGTGAATGTAATTTGTCTGATATTCTGCCAATGCGTGTATCTCAATGAAATGAGAAAGTTGTATAGTGCTTATCTCGATGAGATCAGCAAGTTGGGGGAGATCCACAATAGGTTCTAAGGTTTCTCTGAATTCCTTCGAGCAATTTGATAAAATTCTGCTAATCTGTTTATCTCAATGAATTGAGAAAGTGGTAAAGTCCTTATCTCAATGAGTTCAGCAAGTTGTAAGATATCCCCAATAGGTTCCAAAGATTCACTGAATGCCTTGGAGCAGTGAATGAACTTTGGTTGATACTCTGCCAATGCGTGTATCTCAATGAAATGAGAAAGTGGTAAAGTCTTTGTCTCCATGAGTTCAGCAAGTTGAAAGAAATCCACAATCAGTTCCAAAGTTTCTCTGAATACAGTCGAGCAGTGAATGCCATTGGCTGTTATTCTGTCTATGCGTGTATCCCAATGAAATGAGAAAGTGGTAAAGTCCTTGTCTCCTTGAGTTCAGCAAGTTGCAAGAAATCCACAATCGGTTCCAAACTTCCTGTGAATACCTTCGAGCAGTGAATGCCATTTGTCTGATATTCTGCCAGTGTGTGTATCTCAATGAAATGAGAAAGTTGTATAGTGCTTATCTCGATGAGATCAGCAAGTTGGGGGAAATCCACAATAGATTCCAAGGTTTCTCTGAATACCTTCGAGCAGTGAATGCCATTTGTCTGATATTCTGCCAGTGTGTGTATCGCAATGAAATGAGAAAGTTGTATAGTGCTTATCTCGATGTGATCTTCAAGTTGGGGGAAATCCACAATAGGTTCCAAGGTTTCTCTGAATTCCTTCGAGTAGTGAATGCAATTTGACTGAAATTCTGCCAATGTGTTTATCTCAATGCAATGAGATAGTGGTAAAGTCCTTATCTCAATGAGTTCAGCAAGTTGAAAGAAATCCCCAATAGGTTCCAAAGATTCACTGACTGCCTGCGAGTAGTGAATGCCATTTGCCTGATATTCTGCTAATGTGTGTATCACAATGAAATGAGAAAGTGGTCAAGTGTTTATCTCATTCAGTTCAGCAAATTGGAAGAAATCCACAATAGGTTCCAAAGTTTCTCGCAATACCTTGGAGCAATGAATGCCATTTGGCTGATATTTTGCCAGTGTGTGTAGCTCAATGAAATGAGATAATGGTAAAGTTCTTATCTCGATGACTTCAGCAAGTTGGAAGAAATCCGCAATATATTCCAAAGTTTCTCTGAATACCTTCGAGTAGTGAATGTAATTTGACTGATATTCTGCCAATGCGTGTATCTCAATGAAATGAGAAAGTTGTATAGTGCTTATCTCGATGAGATCAGCAAGTTGGGGGAAATCCACAATGGGTTCCAAGGTTTCTCTGAATTCCTTCGAGCAGTGAATGCAATTTGACTGAAATTCTGCCAATGTGTTTATCTCAATGCAGTGAGATAGTGGTAAAGTCCTTATCTCAATGAGTTCAGCAAGTTGAAAGAAATCCCCAATAGGTTCCAAAGATTCACTGACTGCCGGCGAGTAATGAATGCCATTTGCCTGATATTCTGCTAATGTGTGTATCACAATGAAATGAGAAAGTGGTCAAGTGTTTATCTCATTCAGTTCAGCAAATTGGAAGAAATCCACAATAGGTTCCAAAGTTTCTCGCAATACCTTCGAGTAGTGAATGCAATTTGGCTGATATTCGGCCAATGCGTGTATCTCAATGAAATGAGAAAGTTGTATAGTGCTTATCTCGATGACTTCAGCAAGTTGGAAGAAATCCGCAATAGGTTCCAAAGTTTCTCTGAATACCTTCGAGTAGTGAATGCAATTTGGCTGATATTCGGCCAATGCGTGTATCTCAATGAAATGAGAAAGTTGTATAGTGCTTATCTCGATGAGTTCAGCAAGTTGGGGGAAATCCACAATAGGTTCTAAGGTTTCTCTGAATTCCTTCGAGCAATTTGGATGAAATTCTGCCAATGTGTTTATCTCAATGAATTGAGAAAGTGGTAAAGTCCTTATCTCAATGAGTTCAGCAAGTTGTAAGATATCCCCAATAGGTTCCAAAGATTCACTGAATGCCTTGGAGCAGTAAATTAACTTTGGTTGATACTCTGCCAATGCGTGTATCTCAATGAAATGAGAAAGTGGCAAAGTCTTTGTCTCCATGAGTTCAGCAAGTTGAAAGAAATACACAATCGGTTCCAAAGTTTCTCTGAATACAGTGAATGCCATTGGCTGTTATTCTGTCTATGCGTGTATCCCAATGAAATGAGAAAGTGGAAATGTCCTTGTCTCCATGAGTTCAGCAAGTTGCACGAAATCCACAATCGGTTCCAAAGTTTCTGTGAATACCTTCGAGCAGTGAATGCCATTTGTCTGATATTCTGCCAGTGTGTGTATCTCAATGAAATGAGAAAGTTGTATAGTGCTTATCTCGATGAGATCTTCAAGTTGGGGGAAATCCACAATAGGTTCCAAGGTTTCTCTGAATTCCTTCGAGTAGTGAATGCAATTTGACTGAAATTCTGCCAATGTGTTTATCTCAATGCAATGATATAGTGGTAAAGTCCTGACCTCAATGAGTTCAGCAAGTTGAAAGAAATCCCCAATAGGTTCCAAAGATTCACTGACTGCCTGCGAGTAATGAATGCCATTTGCCTGATATTCTGCTAATGTGTGTATCACAATGAAATGAGAAAGTGGTCAAGTGTTTATCTCATTCAGTTCAGCAAATTGGAAGAAATCCACAATAGGTTCCAAAGTTTCTCGCAATACCTTCGAGTAGTGAATGCAATTTGGCTGATATTCTGTCTATGGGTGTATCCCAATGAAATGAGAAAGTGGTATAGTCCTTGTCTCCATGAGTTCAGCAAGTTGCAAGAAATCCACAATCGGTTCCAAAGTTTCTGTGAATACCTTCGAGCAGTGAATGCCATTTGTCTGATAATCTGCCAATGCGTGTATCTCAATGAAATGAGAAAGTTGTATAGTGCTTATCTCGATGAGATAAGCAAGTTGGGGGAAATCCACAATAGGTTCCAAGGTTTCTCTGAATACCTTCGAGCAGTGAATGCCATTTGTCTGATATTCTGCCAGTGTGTGTATCTCAATGAAATGAGAAAGTTGTATAGTGCTTATCTCGATGTGATCTTCAAGGGGAAATCCACAAAAGGTTCCAAGGTTTCTCTGAATTCCTTCGAGTAGTGAATGCAATTTGACGGAATTTCTGCCAATGTGTTTATCTCAATGCAATGAGATAGTGGTAAAGTCCTTATCTCAATGAGTTCAGCAAGTTGAAAGATATCCCCAATAGGTTCCAAAGATTCACTGACTGCCTGCGAGTAGTGCATGCCATTTGCCTGATATTCTGTTAATGTGTGTATCACAATGAAATGAGAAAGTGGTCAAGTGTTTATCTCATTCAGTTCAGCAAATTGGAAGAAATCCACAATAGGTTCCAAAGTTTCTCGCAATACCTTGGAGCAATGAATGCCGTTTGGCTGATATTTTGCCAGTGTGTGTAGCTCAATGAAATGAGATAATGGTAAAGTTCTTATCTCGATGACTTCAGCAAGCTGGAAGAAATCCGCAATATATTCCAAAGTTTCTCTGAATACCTTCGAGTAGTGAATGTAATTTGACTGATATTCTGCCAATGCGTGTATCTCAATGAAATGAGAAAGTTGTATAGTGCTTATCTCGATGAGATCAGCAAGAAATCCACAATGGGTTCCAAGGTTTCTCTGAATTCGTTCGAGCAGTGAATGCAATTTGACTGAAATTCTGCCAATGTGTTTATCTCAATGCAGTGAGATAGTGGTAAAGTCCTTATCTCAATGAATTCAGCAAGTTGAAAGAAATCACCAATAGGTTCCAAAGATTCACTGACTGCCTGCGAGTATTGAATGCCATTTGCTTGATATTCTGCTAATGTGTGTATCACAATGAAATGAGAAAGTGGTCAAGTGTTTATCTCATTCAGTTCAGCAAATTGGAAGAAATGCACAATAGGTTCCAAAGTTTCTCGCAATACCTTGGAGCAGTGAAGGCCATTTGTCTGATATTTTGCCAGTGTGTGTAGCTCAATGAAATGAGATAAGATAATGGTAAAGTTCTTATCTCGATGACTTCAGCAAGTTGGAAGAAATCCTCAATATATTCCAAAGTTTGTCTGTATACCTTCGAGTAGTGAATGTAATTTGACTGATATTCTGCCAATGCGTGTATCTCAATGAAATGAGAAAGTTGTATAGTGCTTATCTCGATGAGATCAGCAAGTTGGGGGAGATCCACAATAGGTTCTAAGGTTTCTCTGAATTCCTTCGAGCAATTTGGATAAAATTCTGCCAATGTGTTTATCTCAATGCAATGAGATAGTGGTAAAGTCCTTATCTCAATGAGTTCAGCAAGTTGAAAGAAATCCCCAATAGGTTCCAAAGATTCACTGACTGCCGGCGAGTAATGAATGCCATTTGCCTGATATTCTGCTAATGTGTGTATCACAATGAAATGAGAAAGTGGTCAAGTGTTTATCTCATTCAGTTCAGCAAATTGGAAGAAATCCACAATAGGTTCCAAAGTTTCTCGCAATACCTTCGAGTAGTGAATGCAATTTGGCTGATATTCTGCCAATGCGTGTATCTCAATGAAATGAGAAAGTTATATAGTGCTTATCTCGATGACTTCAGCAAGTTTGAAGAAATCCGCAATAGGTTCCAAAGTTTCTCTGAATACCTTCGAGTAGTGAATGTAATTTGGCTGATATTCTGCCAATGCGTGTATCTCAATGAAATGAGAAAGTTGTATAGTGCTTATCTCGATGAGATCAGCAAGTTGGGGGAAATCCACAATAGGTTCTAAGGTTTCTCTGAATTCCTTCGAGCAATTTGGATGAAATTCTGCCAATGTGTTTATCTCAATGCAATGAGATCGTGGTAAAGTCCTTATCTCAATGAGTTCAGCAAGTTGAAAGAAATCCCCAATAGGTTCCAAAGATTCACTGAATGCCTTGGAGCAGTGAATGAACTTTGGCTGATACTCTGCCAATGCGTGTATCTCAATGAAATGAGAAAGTGGTAAAGTCTTTGTCTCCATGAGTTCAGCAAGTTGAAAGAAATCCACAATCGGTTCCAAAGTTTCTCTGAATACAGTCGAGCAGTGAATGCCATTGGCTGTTATTCTGTCTATGCGTGTATCCCAATGAAATGAGAAAGTGGTAATGTCCTTGTCTCCATGAGTTCAGCAAGTTGCACGAAATCCACAATCGGTTCCAAAGTTTCTGTGAATACCTTCGAGCAGTGAATGCCATTTGTCTGATATTCTGCCAATGCGTGTATCTCAATGAAATGAGAAAGTTGTATAGTGCTTATCTCGATGAGATCAGAAAGTTGGGGGAGATCCACAATAGGTTCTAAGGTTTCTCTGAATTCCTTCGAGCAATTTGATAAAATTCTGCTAATCTGTTTATCTCAATGAATTGAGAAAGTGGTAAAGTCCTTATCTCAATGAGTTCAGCAAGTTGTAAGATATCCCCAATAGGTTCCAAAGATTCACTGAATGCCTTGGAGCAGTGAATGAACTTTGGTTGATACTCTGCCAATGCGTGTATCTCAATGAAATGAGAAAGTGGTAAAGTCTTTGTCTCCATGAGTTCAGCAAGTTGAAAGAAATCCACAATCAGTTCCAAAGTTTCTCTGAATACAGTCGAGCAGTGAATGCCATTGGCTGTTATTCTGTCTATGCGTGTATCCCAATGAAATGAGAAAGTGGTAAAGTCCTTGTCTCCTTGAGTTCAGCACGTTGCAAGAAATCCACAATCGGTTCCAAACTTCCTGTGAATACCTTCGAGCAGTGAATGCCATTTGGCTGATATTCTGCCAGTGTGTGTATCTCAATGAAATGAGAAAGTTGTATAGTGCTTATCTCGATGAGATCAGCAAGTTGGGGGAAATCCACAATAGATTCCAAGGTTTCTCTGAATACCTTCGAGCAGTGAATGCCATTTGTCTGATATTCTGCCAGTGTGTGTATCGCAATGAAATGAGAAAGTTGTATAGTGCTTATCTCGATGTGATCTTCAAGTTGGGGGAAATCCACAATAGGTTCCAAGGTTTCTCTGAATTCCTTCGAGTAGTGAATGCAATTTGACTGAAATTCTGCCAATGTGTTTATCTCAATGCAATGAGATAGTGGTAAAGTCCTTATCTCAATGAGTTCAGCAAGTTGAAAGAAATCCCCAATAGGTTCCAAAGATTCACTGACTGCCTGCGAGTAGTGAATGCCATTTGCCTGATATTCTGCTAATGTGTGTATCACAATGAAATGAGAAAGTGGTCAAGTGTTTATCTCATTCAGTTCAGCAAATTGGAAGAAATCCACAATAGGTTCCAAAGTTTCTCGCAATACCTTGGAGCAATGAATGCCATTTGGCTGATATTTTGCCAGTGTGTGTAGCTCAATGAAATGAGATAATGGTAAAGTTCTTATCTCGATGACTTCAGCAAGTTGGAAGAAATCCGCAATATATTCCAAAGTTTCTCTGAATACCTTCGAGTAGTGAATGTAATTTGACTGATATTCTGCCAATGCGTGTATCTCAATGAAATGAGAAAGTTGTATAGTGCTTATCTCGATGAGATCAGCAAGTTGGGGGAAATCCACAATGGGTTCCAAGGTTTCTCTGAATTCCTTCGAGCAGTGAATGCAATTTGACTGAAATTCTGCCAATGTGTTTATCTCAATGCAGTGAGATAGTGGTAAAGTCCTTATCTCAATGAGTTCAGCAAGTTGAAAGAAATCCCCAATAGGTTCCAAAGATTCACTGACTGCCGGCGAGTAATGAATGCCATTTGCCTGATATTCTGCTAATGTGTGTATCACAATGAAATGAGAAAGTGGTCAAGTGTTTATCTCATTCAGTTCAGCAAATTGGAAGAAATCCACCATAGGTTCCAAAGTTTCTCGCAATACCTTCGAGTAGTGAATGCAATTTGGCTGATATTCTGCCAATGCGTGTATCTCAATGAAATGAGAAAGTTATATAGTGCTTATCTCGATGACTTCAGCAAGTTGGAAGAAATCCGCAATAGGTTCCAAAGTTTCTCTGAATACCTTCGAGTAGTGAATGCAATTTGGCTGATATTCGGCCAATGCGTGTATCTCAATGAAATGAGAAAGTTGTATAGTGCTTATCTCGATGAGTTCAGCAAGTTGGGGGAAATCCACAATAGGTTCTAAGGTTTCTCTGAATTCCTTCGAGCAATTTGGATGAAATTCTGCCAATGTGTTTATCTCAATGAATTGAGAAAGTGGTAAAGTCCTTATCTCAATGAGTTCAGCAAGTTGTAAGATATCCCCAATAGGTTCCAAAGATTCACTGAATGCCTTGGAGCAGTAAATTAACTTTGGTTGATACTCTGCCAATGCGTGTATCTCAATGAAATGAGAAAGTGGCAAAGTCTTTGTCTCCATGAGTTCAGCAAGTTGAAAGAAATCCACAATCGGTTCCAAAGTTTCTCTGAATACAGTGAATGCCATTGGCTGTTATTCTGTCTATGCGTGTATCCCAATGAAATGAGAAAGTGGAAATGTCCTTGTCTCCATGAGTTCAGCAAGTTGCACGAAATCCACAATCGGTTCCAAAGTTTCTGTGAATACCTTCGAGCAGTGAATGCCATTTGTCTGATATTCTGCCAGTGTGTGTATCTCAATGAAATGAGAAAGTTGTATAGTGCTTATCTCGATGAGATCTTCAAGTTGGGGGAAATCCACAATAGGTTCCAAGGTTTCTCTGAATTCCTTCGAGTAGTGAATGCAATTTGACTGAAATTCTGCCAATGTGTTTATCTCAATGCAATGATATAGTGGTAAAGTCCTGACCTCAATGAGTTCAGCAAGTTGAAAGAAATCCCCAATAGGTTCCAAAGATTCACTGACTGCCTGCGAGTAATGAATGCCATTTGCCTGATATTCTGCTAATGTGTGTATCACAATGAAATGAGAAAGTGGTCAAGTGTTTATCTCATTCAGTTCAGCAAATTGGAAGAAATCCACAATAGGTTCCAAAGTTTCTCGCAATACCTTGGAGCAGTGAATGCCATTTGTCTGATATTCTGCTAATGTATGTATCACAATGAAATGAGAAAGTGGTCAAGTGTTTATCTCATTCAGTTCAGCAAATTGGAAGAAATCCACAATAGGTTCCAAAGTTTCTCGCAATACCTTCGAGTAGTGAATGCAATTTGGCTGATATTCTGTCTATGGGTGTATCCCAATGAAATGAGAAAGTGGTATAGTCCTTGTCTCCATGAGTTCAGCAAGTTGCAAGAAATCCACAATCGGTTCCAAAGTTTCTGTGAATACCTTCGAGCAGTGAATGCCATTTGTCTGATAATCTGCCAATGCGTGTATCTCAATGAAATGAGAAAGTTGTATAGTGCTTATCTCGATGAGATAAGCAAGTTGGGGGAAATCCACAATAGGTTCCAAGGTTTCTCTGAATACCTTCGAGCAGTGAATGCCATTTGTCTGATATTCTGCCAGTGTGTGTATCTCAATGAAATGAGAAAGTTGTATAGTGCTTATCTCGATGTGATCTTCAAGGGGAAATCCACAAAAGGTTCCAAGGTTTCTCTGAATTCCTTCGAGTAGTGAATGCAATTTGACGGAATTTCTGCCAATGTGTTTATCTCAATGCAATGAGATAGTGGTAAAGTCCTTATCTCAATGAGTTCAGCAAGTTGAAAGATATCCCCAATAGGTTCCAAAGATTCACTGACTGCCTGCGAGTAGTGCATGCCATTTGCCTGATATTCTGTTAATGTGTGTATCACAATGAAATGAGAAAGTGGTCAAGTGTTTATCTCATTCAGTTCAGCAAATTGGAAGAAATCCACAATAGGTTCCAAAGTTTCTCGCAATACCTTGGAGCAATGAATGCCGTTTGGCTGATATTTTGCCAGTGTGTGTAGCTCAATGAAATGAGATAATGGTAACGTTCTTATCTCGATGACTTCAGCAAGCTGGAAGAAATCCGCAATATATTCCAAAGTTTCTCTGAATACCTTCGAGTAGTGAATGTAATTTGACTGATATTCTGCCAATGCGTGTATCTCAATGAAATGAGAAAGTTGTATAGTGCTTATCTCGATGAGATCAGCAAGAAATCCACAATGGGTTCCAAGGTTTCTCTGAATTCGTTCGAGCAGTGAATGCAATTTGACTGAAATTCTGCCAATGTGTTTATCTCAATGCAGTGAGATAGTGGTAAAGTCCTTATCTCAATGAATTCAGCAAGTTGAAAGAAATCACCAATAGGTTCCAAAGATTCACTGACTGCCTGCGAGTAATGAATGCCATTTGCTTGATATTCTGCTAATGTGTGTATCACAATGAAATGAGAAAGTGGTCAAGTGTTTATCTCATTCAGTTCAGCAAATTGGAAGAAATGCACAATAGGTTCCAAAGTTTCTCGCAATACCTTGGAGCAGTGAAGGCCATTTGTCTGATATTTTGCCAGTGTGTGTAGCTCAATGAAATGAGATAAGATAATGGTAAAGTTCTTATCTCGATGACTTCAGCAAGTTGGAAGAAATCCTCAATATATTCCAAAGTTTGTCTGTATACCTTCGAGTAGTGAATGTAATTTGACTGATATTCTGCCAATGCGTGTATCTCAATGAAATGAGAAAGTTGTATAGTGCTTATCTCGATGAGATCAGCAAGTTGGGGGAGATCCACAATAGGTTCTAAGGTTTCTCTGAATTCCTTCGAGCAATTTGGATAAAATTCTGCCAATGTGTTTATCTCAATGCAATGAGATAGTGGTAAAGTCCTTATCTCAATGAGTTCAGCAAGTTGAAAGAAATCCCCAATAGGTTCCAAAGATTCACTGACTGCCGGCGAGTAATGAATGCCATTTGCCTGATATTCTGCTAATGTGTGTATCACAATGAAATGAGAAAGTGGTCAAGTGTTTATCTCATTCAGTTCAGCAAATTGGAAGAAATCCACAATAGGTTCCAAAGTTTCTCGCAATACCTTCGAGTAGTGAATGCAATTTGGCTGATATTCTGCCAATGCGTGTATCTCAATGAAATGAGAAAGTTATATAGTGCTTATCTCGATGACTTCAGCAAGTTTGAAGAAATCCGCAATAGGTTCCAAAGTTTCTCTGAATACCTTCGAGTAGTGAATGTAATTTGGCTGATATTCTGCCAATGCGTGTATCTCAATGAAATGAGAAAGTTGTATAGTGCTTATCTCGATGAGATCAGCAAGTTGGGGGAAATCCACAATAGGTTCTAAGGTTTCTCTGAATTCCTTCGAGCAATTTGGATGAAATTCTGCCAATGTGTTTATCTCAATGCAATGAGATCGTGGTAAAGTCCTTATCTCAATGAGTTCAGCAAGTCGAAAGAAATCCCCAATAGGTTCCAAAGATTCACTGAATGCCTTGGAGCAGTGAATGAACTTTGGCTGATACTCTGCCAATGCGTGTATCTCAATGAAATGAGAAAGTGGTAAAGTCTTTGTCTCCATGAGTTCAGCAAGTTGCACGAAATCCACAATCGGTTCCAAAGTTTCTGTGAATACCTTCGAGCAGTGAATGCCATTTGTCTGATATTCTGCCAGTGTGTGTATCTCAATGAAATGAGAAAGTTGTATAGTGCTTATCTCGATGAGATCTTCAAGTTGGGGGAAATCCACAATAGGTTCCAAGGTTTCTCTGAATTCCTTCGAGCAGTGAATGCAATTTGACTGAAATTCTGCCAATGTGTTTATCTCAATGCAATGAGTAAAGTCCTGATCTCAATGAGTTCAGCAAGTTGAAAGAAATCCCCAATAGGTTCCAAAGATTCACTGTCTGCCTGCGAGTAATGAATGCCATTTGCCTGATATTCTGCTAATGTGTGTATCACAATGAAATGAGAAACTGGTCAAGTGTTTATCTCATTCAGTTCAGCAAATTGGAAGAAATCCACAATAGGTTCCAAAGTTTCTCGCAATACCTTGGAGCAGTGAATGCCATTTGTCTGATATTCTGCCAATGCGTGTATCTCAATGAAATGAGTAAGTTGTATAGTGCTTATCTCGATGACTTCAGCAAGTTGGAAGAAATCCGCAATAGGTTCCAAAGTTTCTCTGAATACAGTCGAGCAGTGAATGCCATTGGCTGTTATTCTGTCTATGCGTGTATGTCAATGAAATGAGAAAGTTGTATAGTGCTTATCTCGATGAGTTCAGCAAGTTGGGGGAAATCCACAATAGGTTCTAAGGTTTCTCTGAATTCCTTCGAGCAATTTGATAAAATTCTGCTAATCTGTTTATCTCAATGAATTGAGAAAGTGGTAAAGTCCTTATCTCAATGAGTTCAGCAAGTTGTAAGATATCCCCAATAGGTTCCAAAGATTCACTGAATGCCTTGGAGCAGTGAATGAACTTTGGTTGATACTCTGCCAATGCGTGTATCTCAATGAAATGAGAAAGTGGTAAAGTCTTTGTCTCCATGAGTTCAGCAAGTTGAAAGAAATCCACAATCAGTTCCAAAGTTTCTCTGAATACAGTCGAGCAGTGAATGCCATTGGCTGTTATTCTGTCTATGCGTGTATCCCAATGAAATGAGAAAGTGGTAAAGTCCTTGTCTCCTTGAGTTCAGCAAGTTGCAAGAAATCCACAATCGGTTCCAAAGTTCCTGTGAATACCTTCGAGCAGTGAATGCCATTTGTCTGATATTCTGCCAGTGTGTGTATCTCAATGAAATGAGAAAGTTGTATAGTGCTTATCTCGATGAGATCAGCAAGTTGGGGGAAATCCACAATAGATTCCAAGGTTTCTCTGAATACCTTCGAGCAGTGAATGCCATTTGTCTGATATTCTGCCAGTGTGTGTATCGCAATGAAATGAGAAAGTTGTATAGTGCTTATCTCGATGTGATCTTCAAGTTGGGGGAAATCCACAATAGGTTCCAAGGTTTCTCTGAATTCCTTCGAGTAGTGAATGCAATTTGACTGAAATTCTGCCAATGTGTTTATCTCAATGCAATGAGATAGTGGTAAAGTCCTTATCTCAATGAGTTCAGCAAGTTGAAAGAAATCCCCAATAGGTTCCAAAGATTCACTGACTGCCTGCGAGTAGTGAATGCCATTTGCCTGATATTCTGCTAATGTGTGTATCACAATGAAATGAGAAAGTGGTCAAGTGTTTATCTCATTCAGTTCAGCAAATTGGAAGAAATCCACAATAGGTTCCAAAGTTTCTCGCAATACCTTGGAGCAATGAATGCCATTTGGCTGATATTTTGCCAGTGTGTGTAGCTCAATGAAATGAGATAATGGTAAAGTTCTTATCTCGATGACTTCAGCAAGTTGGAAGAAATCCGCAATATATTCCAAAGTTTCTCTGAATACCTTCGAGTAGTGAATGTAATTTGACTGATATTCTGCCAATGCGTGTATCTCAATGAAATGAGAAAGTTGTATAGTGCTTATCTCGATGAGTTCAGCAAGTTGGGGGAAATCCACAATAGGTTCTAAGGTTTCTCTGAATTCCTTCGAGCAATTTGGATGAAATTCTGCCAATGCGTTTATCTCAATGAATTGAGAAAGTGGTAAAGTCCTTATCTCAATGAGTTCAGCAAGTTGTAAGATATCCCCAATAGGTTCCAAAGATTCACTGAATGCCTTGGAGCAGTAAATTAACTTTGGTTGATACTCTGCCAATGCGTGTATCTCAATGAAATGAGAAAGTGGCAAAGTCTTTGTCTCCATGAGTTCAGCAAGTTGAAAGAAATCCACAATCGGTTCCAAAGTTTCTCTGAATACAGTGAATGCCATTGGCTGTTATTCTGTCTATGCGTGTATCCCAATGAAATGAGAAAGTGGAAATATCCTTGTCTCCATGAGTTCAGCAAGTTGCACGAAATCCACAATCGGTTCCAAAGTTTCTGTGAATACCTTCGAGCAGTGAATGCCATTTGTCTGATATTCTGCCAGTGTGTGTATCTCAATGAAATGAGAAAGTTGTATAGTGCTTATCTCGATGAGATCTTCAAGTTGGGGGAAATCCACAATAGGTTCCAAGGTTTCTCTGAATTCCTTCGAGTAGTGAATGCAATTTGACTGAAATTCTGCCAATGTGTTTATCTCAATGCAATGATATAGTGGTAAAGTCCTGACCTCAATGAGTTCAGCAAGTTGAAAGAAATCCCCAATAGGTTCCAAAGATTCACTGACTGCCTGCGAGTAATGAATGCCATTTGCCTGATATTCTGCTAATGTGTGTATCACAATGAAATGAGAAAGTGGTCAAGTGTTTATCTCATTCAGTTCAGCAAATTGGAAGAAATCCACAATAGGTTCCAAAGTTTCTCGCAATACCTTGGAGCAGTGAATGCCATTTGTCTGATATTCTGCTAATGTATGTATCACAATGAAATGAGAAAGTGGTCAAGTGTTTATCTCATTCAGTTCAGCAAATTGGAAGAAATCCACAATAGGTTCCAAAGTTTCTCGCAATACCTTCGAGTAGTGAATGCAATTTGGCTGATATTCTGTCTATGGGTGTATCCCAATGAAATGAGAAAGTGGTATAGTCCTTGTCTCCATGTGTTCAGCAAGTTGCAAGAAATCCACAATCGGTTCCAAAGTTTCTGTGAATACCTTCGAGCAGTGAATGCCATTTGTCTGATAATCTGCCAATGCGTGTATCTCAATGAAATGAGAAAGTTGTATAGTGCTTATCTCGATGAGATAAGCAAGTTGGGGGAAATCCACAATAGGTTCCAAGGTTTCTCTGAATACCTTCGAGCAGTGAATGCCATTTGTCTGATATTCTGCCAGTGTGTGTATCTCAATGAAATGAGAAAGTTGTATAGTGCTTATCTCGATGTGATCTTCAAGGGGAAATCCACAAAAGGTTCCAAGGTTTCTCTGAATTCCTTCGAGTAGTGAATGCAATTTGACGGAATTTCTGCCAATGTGTTTATCTCAATGCAATGAGATAGTGGTAAAGTCCTTATCTCAATGAGTTCAGCAAGTTGAAAGATATCCCCAATAGGTTCCAAAGATTCACTGACTGCCTGCGAGTAGTGCATGCCATTTGCCTGATATTCTGTTAATGTGTGTATCACAATGAAATGAGAAAGTGGTCAAGTGTTTATCTCATTCAGTTCAGCAAATTGGAAGAAATCCACAATAGGTTCCAAAGTTTCTCGCAATACCTTGGAGCAATGAATGCCGTTTGGCTGATATTTTGCCAGTGTGTGTAGCTCAATGAAATGAGATAATGGTAACGTTCTTATCTCGATGACTTCAGCAAGCTGGAAGAAATCCGCAATATATTCCAAAGTTTCTCTGAATACCTTCGAGTAGTGAATGTAATTTGACTGATATTCTGCCAATGCGTGTATCTCAATGAAATGAGAAAGTTGTATAGTGCTTATCTCGATGAGATCAGCAAGAAATCCACAATGGGTTCCAAGGTTTCTCTGAATTCGTTCGAGCAGTGAATGCAATTTGACTGAAATTCTGCCAATGTGTTTATCTCAATGCAGTGAGATAGTGGTAAAGTCCTTATCTCAATGAATTCAGCAAGTTGAAAGAAATCACCAATAGGTTCCAAAGATTCACTGACTGCCTGCGAGTAATGAATGCCATTTGCTTGATATTCTGCTAATGTGTGTATCACAATGAAATGAGAAAGTGGTCAAGTGTTTATCTCATTCAGTTCAGCAAATTGGAAGAAATGCACAATAGGTTCCAAAGTTTCTCGCAATACCTTGGAGCAGTGAAGGCCATTTGTCTGATATTTTGCCAGTGTGTGTAGCTCAATGAAATGAGATAAGATAATGGTAAAGTTCTTATCTCGATGACTTCAGCAAGTTGGAAGAAATCCTCAATATATTCCAAAGTTTGTCTGTATACCTTCGAGTAGTGAATGTAATTTGACTGATATTCTGCCAATGCGTGTATCTCAATGAAATGAGAAAGTTGTATAGTGCTTATCTCGATGAGATCAGCAAGTTGGGGGAGATCCACAATAGGTTCTAAGGTTTCTCTGAATTCCTTCGAGCAATTTGGATAAAATTCTGCCAATGTGTTTATCTCAATGCAATGAGATAGTGGTAAAGTCCTTATCTCAATGAGTTCAGCAAGTTGAAAGAAATCCCCAATAGGTTCCAAAGATTCACTGACTGCCGGCGAGTAATGAATGCCATTTGCCTGATATTCTGCTAATGTGTGTATCACAATGAAATGAGAAAGTGGTCAAGTGTTTATCTCATTCAGTTCAGCAAATTGGAAGAAATCCACAATAGGTTCCAAAGTTTCTCGCAATACCTTCGAGTAGTGAATGCAATTTGGCTGATATTCTGCCAATGCGTGTATCTCAATGAAATGAGAAAGTTATATAGTGCTTATCTCGATGACTTCAGCAAGTTTGAAGAAATCCGCAATAGGTTCCAAAGTTTCTCTGAATACCTTCGAGTAGTGAATGTAATTTGGCTGATATTCTGCCAATGCGTGTATCTCAATGAAATGAGAAAGTTGTATAGTGCTTATCTCGATGAGATCAGCAAGTTGGGGGAAATCCACAATAGGTTCTAAGGTTTCTCTGAATTCCTTCGAGCAATTTGGATGAAATTCTGCCAATGTGTTTATCTCAATGCAATGAGATCGTGGTAAAGTCCTTATCTCAATGAGTTCAGCAAGTTGAAAGAAATCCCCAATAGGTTCCAAAGATTCACTGAATGCCTTGGAGCAGTGAATGAACTTTGGCTGATACTCTGCCAATGCGTGTATCTCAATGAAATGAGAAAGTGGTAAAGTCTTTGTCTCCATGAGTTCAGCAAGTTGCACGAAATCCACAATCGGTTCCAAAGTTTCTGTGAATACCTTCGAGCAGTGAATGCCATTTGTCTGATATTCTGCCAGTGTGTGTATCTCAATGAAATGAGAAAGTTGTATAGTGCTTATCTCGATGAGATCTTCAAGTTGGGGGAAATCCACAATAGGTTCCAAGGTTTCTCTGAATTCCTTCGAGCAGTGAATGCAATTTGACTGAAATTCTGCCAATGTGTTTATCTCAATGCAATGAGTAAAGTCCTGATCTCAATGAGTTCAGCAAGTTGAAAGAAATCCCCAATAGGTTCCAAAGATTCACTGTCTGCCTGCGAGTAATGAATGCCATTTGCCTGATATTCTGCTAATGTGTGTATCACAATGAAATGAGAAACTGGTCAAGTGTTTATCTCATTCAGTTCAGCAAATTGGAAGAAATCCACAATAGGTTCCAAAGTTTCTCGCAATACCTTGGAGCAGTGAATGCCATTTGTCTGATATTCTGCCAATGCGTGTATCTCAATGAAATGAGTAAGTTGTATAGTGCTTATCTCGATGACTTCAGCAAGTTGGAAGAAATCTGCAATAGGTTCCAAAGTTTCTCTGAATACAGTCGAGCAGTGAATGCCATTGGCTGTTATTCTGTCTATGCGTGTATGTCAATGAAATGAGAAAGTTGTATAGTGCTTATCTCGATGAGTTCAGCAAGTTGGGGGAAATCCACAATAGGTTCTAAGGTTTCTCTGAATTCCTTCGAGCAATTTGATAAAATTCTGCTAATCTGTTTATCTCAATGAATTGAGAAAGTGGTAAAGTCCTTATCTCAATGAGTTCAGCAAGTTGTAAGATATCCCCAATAGGTTCCAAAGATTCACTGAATGCCTTGGAGCAGTGAATGAACTTTGGTTGATACTCTGCCAATGCGTGTATCTCAATGAAATGAGAAAGTGGTAAAGTCTTTGTCTCCATGAGTTCAGCAAGTTGAAAGAAATCCACAATCAGTTCCAAAGTTTCTCTGAATACAGTCGAGCAGTGAATGCCATTGGCTGTTATTCTGTCTATGCGTGTATCCCAATGAAATGAGAAAGTGGTAAAGTCCTTGTCTCCTTGAGTTCAGCAAGTTGCAAGAAATCCACAATCGGTTCCAAAGTTCCTGTGAATACCTTCGAGCAGTGAATGCCATTTGTCTGATATTCTGCCAGTGTGTGTATCTCAATGAAATGAGAAAGTTGTATAGTGCTTATCTCGATGAGATCAGCAAGTTGGGGGAAATCCACAATAGATTCCAAGGTTTCTCTGAATACCTTCGAGCAGTGAATGCCATTTGTCTGATATTCTGCCAGTGTGTGTATCGCAATGAAATGAGAAAGTTGTATAGTGCTTATCTCGATGTGATCTTCAAGTTGGGGGAAATCCACAATAGGTTCCAAGGTTTCTCTGAATTCCTTCGAGTAGTGAATGCAATTTGACTGAAATTCTGCCAATGTGTTTATCTCAATGCAATGAGATAGTGGTAAAGTCCTTATCTCAATGAGTTCAGCAAGTTGAAAGAAATCCCCAATAGGTTCCAAAGATTCATTGACTGCCTGCGAGTAGTGAATGCCATTTGCCTGATATTCTGCTAATGTGTGTATCACAATGAAATGAGAAAGTGGTCAAGTGTTTATCTCATTCAGTTCAGCAAATTGGAAGAAATCCACAATAGGTTCCAAAGTTTCTCGCAATACCTTGGAGCAATGAATGCCATTTGGCTGATATTTTGCCAGTGTGTGTAGCTCAATGAAATGAGATAATGGTAAAGTTCTTATCTCGATGACTTCAGCAAGTTGGAAGAAATCCGCAATATATTCCAAAGTTTCTCTGAATACCTTCGAGTAGTGAATGTAATTTGACTGATATTCTGCCAATGCGTGTATCTCAATGAAATGAGAAAGTTGTATAGTGCTTATCTCGATGAGATCAGCAAGTTGGGGGAAATCCACAATGGGTTCCAAGGTTTCTCTGAATTCCTTCGAGCAGTGAATGCAATTTGACTGAAATTCTGCCAATGTGTTTATCTCAATGCAGTGAGATCGTGGTAAAGTCCTTATCTCAATGAGTTCAGCAAGTTGAAAGAAATCCCCAATAGGTTCCAAAGATTCACTGACTGCCGGCGAGTAATGAATGCCATTTGCCTGATATTCTGCTAATGTGTGTATCACAATGAAATGAGAAAGTGGTCAAGTGTTTATCTCATTCAGTTCAGCAAATTGGAAGAAATCCACAATAGGTTCCAAAGTTTCTCGCAATACCTTCGAGTAGTGAATGCAATTTGGCTGATATTCTGCCAATGCGTGTATCTCAATGAAATGAGAAAGTTATATAGTGCTTATCTCGATGACTTCAGCAAGTTGGAAGAAATCCGCAATAGGTTCCAAAGTTTCTCTGAATACCTTCGAGTAGTGAATGCAATTTGGCTGATATTCGGCCAATGCGTGTATCTCAATGAAATGAGAAAGTTGTATAGTGCTTATCTCGATGAGTTCAGCAAGTTGGGGGAAATCCACAATAGGTTCTAAGGTTTCTCTGAATTCCTTCGAGCAATTTGGATGAAATTCTGCCAATGTGTTTATCTCAATGAATTGAGAAAGTGGTAAAGTCCTTATCTCAATGAGTTCAGCAAGTTGTAAGATATCCCCAATAGGTTCCAAAGATTCACTGAATGCCTTGGAGCAGTAAATTAACTTTGGTTGATACTCTGCCAATGCGTGTATCTCAATGAAATGAGAAAGTGGCAAAGTCTTTGTCTCCATGAGTTCAGCAAGTTGAAAGAAATCCACAATCGGTTCCAAAGTTTCTCTGAATACAGTGAATGCCATTGGCTGTTATTCTGTCTATGCGTGTATCCCAATGAAATGAGAAAGTGGAAATGTCCTTGTCTCCATGAGTTCAGCAAGTTGCACGAAATCCACAATCGGTTCCAAAGTTTCTGTGAATACCTTCGAGCAGTGAATGCCATTTGTCTGATATTCTGCCAGTGTGTGTATCTCAATGAAATGAGAAAGTTGTATAGTGCTTATCTCGATGAGATCTTCAAGTTGGGGGAAATCCACAATAGGTTCCAAGGTTTCTCTGAATTCCTTCGTGTAGTGAATGCAATTTGACTGAAATTCTGCCAATGTGTTTATCTCAATGCAATGATATAGTGGTAAAGTCCTGACCTCAATGAGTTCAGCAAGTTGAAAGAAATCCCCAATAGGTTCCAAAGATTCACTGACTGCCTGCGAGTAATGAATGCCATTTGCCTGATATTCTGCTAATGTGTGTATCACAATGAAATGAGAAAGTGGTCATGTGTTTATCTCATTCAGTTCAGCAAATTGGAAGAAATCCACAAAAGGTTCCAAAGTTTCTCGCAATACCTTCGAGTAGTGAATGCAATTTGGCTGATATTCTGCCAATGCGTGTATCTCAATGAAATGAGAAAGTTATATAGTGCTTATCTCGATGACTTCAGCAAGTTGGAAGAAATCCGCAATAGGTTCCAAAGTTTCTCTGAATACCTTCGAGTAGTGAATGCAATTTGGCTGATATTCTGCCAATGCGTGTATCTCAATGAAATGAGAAAGTTGTATAGTGCTTATCTCGATGAGTTCAGCAAGTTGGGGGAAAGCCACAATAGGTTCGAAGGTTTCTTTGAATTCCTTCGAGCAATTTGGATGAAATTCTGCCAATGTGTTTATCTCAATGAATTGAGAAAGTGGTAAAGTCCTTATCTCAATGAGTTCAGCAAGTTGTAAGATATCCCCAATAGGTTCCAAAGATTCACTGAATGCCTTGGAGCAGTGAATGAACTTTGGTTGATACTCTGCCAATGCGTGTATCTCAATGAAATGAGAAAGTGGTATAGTCCTTGTCTCCATGAGTTCAGCAAGTTGCAAGAAATCCACAATCGGTTCCAAAGTTTCTGTGAATACCTTCGAGCAGTGAATGCCATTTGTCTGATAATCTGCCAATGCGTGTATCTCAATGAAATGAGAAAGTTGTATAGTGCTTATCTCGATGAGATAAGCAAGTTGGGGGAAATCCATAATAGGTTCCAAGGTTTCTCTGAATACCTTCGAGCAGTGAATGCCATTTGTCTGATATTCTGCCAGTGTGTGTATCTCAATGAAATGAGAAAGTTGTATAGTGCTTATCTCGATGTGATCTTCAAGGGGAAATCCACAAAAGGTTCCAAGGTTTCTCTGAATTCCTTCGAGTAGTGAATGCAATTTGACGGAATTTCTGCCAATGTGTTTATCTCAATGCAATGAGATAGTGGTAAAGTCCTTATCTCAATGAGTTCAGCAAGTTGAAAGATATCCCCAATAGGTTCCAAAGATTCACTGACTGCCTGCGAGTAGTGAATGCCATTTGCCTGATATTCTGTTAATGTGTGTATCACAATGAAATGAGAAAGTGGTCAAGTGTTTATCTCATTCAGTTCAGCAAATTGGAAGAAATCCACAATAGGTTCCAAAGTTTCTCGCAATACCTTGGAGCAATGAATGCCGTTTGGCTGATATTTTGCCAGTGTGTGTAGCTCAATGAAATGAGATAATGGTAAAGTTCTTATCTCGATGACTTCAGCAAGCTGGAAGAAATCCGCAATATATTCCAAAGTTTCTCTGAATACCTTCGAGTAGTGAATGTAATTTGACTGATATTCTGCCAATGCGTGTATCTCAATGAAATGAGAAAGTTGTATAGTGCTTATCTCGATGAGATCAGCAAGAAATCCACAATGGGTTCCAAGGTTTCTCTGAATTCGTTCGAGCAGTGAATGCAATTTGACTGAAATTCTGCCAATGTGTTTATCTCAATGCAATGAGATAGTGGTAAAGTCCTTATCTCAATGAGTTCAGCAAGTTGAAAGAAATCACCAATAGGTTCCAAAGATTCACTGACTGCCGGCGAGTAATGAATGCCATTTGCCTGATATTCTGCTAATGTGTGTATCAGAATGAAATGAGAAAGTGGTCAAGTGTTTATCTCATTCAGTTCAGCAAATTGGAAGAAATCCACAATAGGTTCCAAAGTTTCTCGCAATACCTTCGAGTAGTGAATGCAATTTGGCTGATATTCTGCCAATGCGTGTATCTCAATGAAATGAGAAAGTTATATAGTGCTTATCTCGATGACTTCAGCAAGTTTGAAGAAATCCGCAACAGGTTCCAAAGTTTCTCTGAATACCTTCGAGTAGTGAATGTAATTTGGCTGATATTCTGCCAATGCGTGTATCTCAATGAAATGAGAAAGTTGTATAGTGCTTATCTCGATGAGATCAGCAAGTTGGGGGAAATCCACAATAGGTTCTAAGGTTTCTCTGAATTCCTTCGAGCAATTTGATAAAATTCTGCTAATCTGTTTATCTCAATGAATTGAGAAAGTGGTAAAGTCCTTATCTCAATGAGTTCAGCAAGTTGTAAGATATCCCCAATAGGTTCCAAAGATTCACTGAATGCCTTGGAGCAGTGAATGAACTTTGGTTGATACTCTGCCAATGCGTGTATCTCAATGAAATGAGAAAGTGGTAAAGTCTTTGTCTCCATGAGTTCAGCAAGTTGAAAGAAATCCACAATCAGTTCCAAAGTTTCTCTGAATACAGTCGAACAGTGAATGCCATTGGCTGTTATTCTGTCTATGCGTGTATCCCAATGAAATGAGAAAGTGGTAAAGTCCTTGTCTCCTTGAGTTCAGCAAGTTGCAAGAAATCCACAATCGGTTCCAAAGTTCCTGTGAATACCTTCGAGCAGTGAATGCCATTTGTCTGATATTCTGCCAGTGTGTGTATCTCAATGAAATGAGAAAGTTGTATAGTGCTTATCTCGATGAGATCAGCAAGTTGGGGGAAATCCACAATAGATTCCAAGGTTTCTCTGAATACCTTCGAGCAGTGAATGCCATTTGTCTGATATTCTGCCAGTGTGTGTATCGCAATGAAATGAGAAAGTTGTATAGTGCTTATCTCGATGTGATCTTCAAGTTGGGGGAAATCCACAATAGGTTCCAAGGTTTCTCTGAATTCCTTCGAGTAGTGAATGCAATTTGACTGAAATTCTGCCAATGTGTTTATCTCAATGCAATGAGATAGTGGTAAAGTCCTTATCTCAATGAGTTCAGCAAGTTGAAAGAAATCCCCAATAGGTTCCAAAGATTCACTGACTGCCTGCGAGTAATGAATGCCATTTGCCTGATATTCTGCTAATGTGTGTATCACAATGAAATGAGAAAGTGGTCAAGTGTTTATCTCATTCAGTTCAGCAAATTGGAAGAAATCCACAATAGGTTCCAAAGTTTCTCGCAATACCTTGGAGCAGTGAATGCCATTTGTCTGATATTCTGCCAATGCGTGTATCTCAATGAAATGAGAAATTTGTATAGTGCTTATCTCGATGACGTCAGCAAGTTGGAAGAAATCCGCAATAGGTTCCAAAGTTTCTCTGAATACAGTCGAGCAGTGAATGCCATTGGCTGTTATTCTGTCTATGCGTGTATGTCAATGAAATGAGAAAGTTGTATAGTGCTTATCTCGATGAGATCAGCAAGTTGGGGGAAATCCACAATAGGTTCTAAGGTTTCTCTGAATTCCTTCGAGCAATTTGGATGAAATTCTGCCAATGTGTTTATCTCAATGCAATGAGATAGTGGTAAAATCCTTATCTCAATGAGTTCAGCAAGTTGGAAGTAATCCGCAATATATTCCAAAGTTTCTCTGAATACCTTCGAGTAGTGAATGTAATTTGACTGATATTCTGCCAATGCGTGTATCTCAATGAAATGAGAAAGTTGTGTAGTGCTTATCTCGATGAGATCAGCAAGTTGGGGGAAATCCACAATGGGTTCCAAGGTTTCTCTGAATTCCTTCGAGCAGTGAATGCAATTTGATTGAAATTCTGCCAATGTGTTTATCTCAATGCAATGAGATAGTGGTAAAGTCCTTATCTCAATGCGTTCAGCAAGTTGAAAGAAATCCCCAATAGGTTCCAAAGATTCACTGACTGCCTGCGAGTAATGAATGCCATTTGCTTGATAGTCTGCTAATGTGTGTATCACAATGAAATGAGAAAGTGGTCAAGTGTTTATCTCATTCAGTTCAGCAAATTGGAAGAAATCCACAATAGGTTCCAATGAAATGAGAAAGTGGCAAAGTCTTTGTCTCCATGAGTTCAGCAAGTTGAAAGAAATCCACAATCGGTTCCAAAGTTTCTCTGAATACAGTGAATGCCATTGGCTGTTATTCTGTCTATGCGTGTATCCCAGTGAAATGAGAAAGTGGAAATGTCCTTGTCTCCATGAGTTCAGCAAGTTGCACGAAATCCACAATCGGTTCCAAAGTTTCTGTGAATACCTTCGAGCAGTGAATGCCATTTGTCTGATATTCTGCCAGTGTGTGTATCTCAATGAAATGAGAAAGTTGTATAGTGCTTATCTCGATGAGATCTTCAAGTTGGGGGAAATCCACAATAGGTTCCAAGGTTTCTCTGAATTCCTTCGAGCAGTGAATGCAATTTGACTGAAATTCTGCCAATGTGTTTATCTCAATGCAATGATATAGTGGTAAAGACCTGATCTCAATGAGTTCAGCAAGTTGAAAGAAATCCCCAATAGGTTCCAAAGATTCACTGACTGCCTGCGAGTAATGAATGCCATTTGCCTGATATTCTGCTAATGTGTGTATCACAATGAAATGAGAAAGTGGTCAAGTGTTTATCTCATTCAGTTCAGCAAATTGGAAGAAATCCACAATAGGTTCCAAAGTTTCTCGCAATACCTTGGAGCAGTGAATGCCATTTGTCTGATATTCTGCCAATGCGTGTATCTCAATGAAATGAGTAAGTTGTATAGTGCTTATCTCGATGACTTCAGCAAGTTGGAAGAAATCTGCAATAGGTTCCAAAGTTTCTCTGAATACAGTCGAGCAGTGAATGCCATTGGCTGTTATTCTGTCTATGCGTGTATGTCAATGAAATGAGAAAGTTGTATAGTGCTTATCTCGATGAGTTCAGCAAGTTGGGGGAAATCCACAATAGGTTCTAAGGTTTCTCTGAATTCCTTCGAGCAATTTGATAAAATTCTGCTAATCTGTTTATCTCAATGAATTGAGAAAGTGGTAAAGTCCTTATCTCAATGAGTTCAGCAAGTTGTAAGATATCCCCAATAGGTTCCAAAGATTCACTGAATGCCTTGGAGCAGTGAATGAACTTTGGTTGATACTCTGCCAATGCGTGTATCTCAATGAAATGAGAAAGTGGTAAAGTCTTTGTCTCCATGAGTTCAGCAAGTTGAAAGAAATCCACAATCAGTTCCAAAGTTTCTCTGAATACAGTCGAGCAGTGAATGCCATTGGCTGTTATTCTGTCTATGCGTGTATCCCAATGAAATGAGAAAGTGGTAAAGTCCTTGTCTCCTTGAGTTCAGCAAGTTGCAAGAAATCCACAATCGGTTCCAAAGTTCCTGTGAATACCTTCGAGCAGTGAATGCCATTTGTCTGATATTCTGCCAGTGTGTGTATCTCAATGAAATGAGAAAGTTGTATAGTGCTTATCTCGATGAGATCAGCAAGTTGGGGGAAATCCACAATAGATTCCAAGGTTTCTCTGAATACCTTCGAGCAGTGAATGCCATTTGTCTGATATTCTGCCAGTGTGTGTATCGCAATGAAATGAGAAAGTTGTATAGTGCTTATCTCGATGTGATCTTCAAGTTGGGGGAAATCCACAATAGGTTCCAAGGTTTCTCTGAATTCCTTCGAGTAGTGAATGCAATTTGACTGAAATTCTGCCAATGTGTTTATCTCAATGCAATGAGATAGTGGTAAAGTCCTTATCTCAATGAGTTCAGCAAGTTGAAAGAAATCCCCAATAGGTTCCAAAGATTCACTGACTGCCTGCGAGTAGTGAATGCCATTTGCCTGATATTCTGCTAATGTGTGTATCACAATGAAATGAGAAAGTGGTCAAGTGTTTATCTCATTCAGTTCAGCAAATTGGAAGAAATCCACAATAGGTTCCAAAGTTTCTCGCAATACCTTGGAGCAATGAATGCCATTTGGCTGATATTTTGCCAGTGTGTGTAGCTCAATGAAATGAGATAATGGTAAAGTTCTTATCTCGATGACTTCAGCAAGTTGGAAGAAATCCGCAATATATTCCAAAGTTTCTCTGAATACCTTCGAGTAGTGAATGTAATTTGACTGATATTCTGCCAATGCGTGTATCTCAATGAAATGAGAAAGTTGTATAGTGCTTATCTCGATGAGTTCAGCAAGTTGGGGGAAATCCACAATACGTTCTAAGGTTTCTCTGAATTCCTTCGAGCAATTTGGATGAAATTCTGCCAATGTGTTTATCTCAATGAATTGAGAAAGTGGTAAAGTCCTTATCTCAATGAGTTCAGCAAGTTGTAAGATATCCCCAATAGGTTCCAAAGATTCACTGAATGCCTTGGAGCAGTAAATTAACTTTGGTTGATACTCTGCCAATGCGTGTATCTCAATGAAATGAGAAAGTGGCAAAGTCTTTGTCTCCATGAGTTCAGCAAGTTGAAAGAAATCCACAATCGGTTCCAAAGTTTCTCTGAATACAGTGAATGCCATTGGCTGTTATTCTGTCTATGCGTGTATCCCAATGAAATGAGAAAGTGGAAATATCCTTGTCTCCATGAGTTCAGCAAGTTGCACGAAATCCACAATCGGTTCCAAAGTTTCTGTGAATACCTTCGAGCAGTGAATGCCATTTGTCTGATATTCTGCCAGTGTGTGTATCTCAATGAAATGAGAAAGTTGTATAGTGCTTATCTCGATGAGATCTTCAAGTTGGGGGAAATCCACAATAGGTTCCAAGGTTTCTCTGAATTCCTTCGAGTAGTGAATGCAATTTGACTGAAATTCTGCCAATGTGTTTATCTCAATGCAATGATATAGTGGTAAAGTCCTGACCTCAATGAGTTCAGCAAGTTGAAAGAAATCCCCAATAGGTTCCAAAGATTCACTGACTGCCTGCGAGTAATGAATGCCATTTGCCTGATATTCTGCTAATGTGTGTATCACAATGAAATGAGAAAGTGGTCAAGTGTTTATCTCATTCAGTTCAGCAAATTGGAAGAAATCCACAATAGGTTCCAAAGTTTCTCGCAATACCTTGGAGCAGTGAATGCCATTTGTCTGATATTCTGCTAATGTATGTATCACAATGAAATGAGAAAGTGGTCAAGTGTTTATCTCATTCAGTTCAGCAAATTGGAAGAAATCCACAATAGGTTCCAAAGTTTCTCGCAATACCTTCGAGTAGTGAATGCAATTTGGCTGATATTCTGTCTATGGGTGTATCCCAATGAAATGAGAAAGTGGTATAGTCCTTGTCTCCATGTGTTCAGCAAGTTGCAAGAAATCCACAATCGGTTCCAAAGTTTCTGTGAATACCTTCGAGCAGTGAATGCCATTTGTCTGATAATCTGCCAATGCGTGTATCTCAATGAAATGAGAAAGTTGTATAGTGCTTATCTCGATGAGATAAGCAAGTTGGGGGAAATCCACAATAGGTTCCAAGGTTTCTCTGAATACCTTCGAGCAGTGAATGCCATTTGTCTGATATTCTGCCAGTGTGTGTATCTCAATGAAATGAGAAAGTTGTATAGTGCTTATCTCGATGTGATCTTCAAGGGGAAATCCACAAAAGGTTCCAAGGTTTCTCTGAATTCCTTCGAGTAGTGAATGCAATTTGACGGAATTTCTGCCAATGTGTTTATCTCAATGCAATGAGATAGTGGTAAAGTCCTTATCTCAATGAGTTCAGCAAGTTGAAAGATATCCCCAATAGGTTCCAAAGATTCACTGACTGCCTGCGAGTAGTGCATGCCATTTGCCTGATATTCTGTTAATGTGTGTATCACAATGAAATGAGAAAGTGGTCAAGTGTTTATCTCATTCAGTTCAGCAAATTGGAAGAAATCCACAATAGGTTCCAAAGTTTCTCGCAATACCTTGGAGCAATGAATGCCGTTTGGCTGATATTTTGCCAGTGTGTGTAGCTCAATGAAATGAGATAATGGTAACGTTCTTATCTCGATGACTTCAGCAAGCTGGAAGAAATCCGCAATATATTCCAAAGTTTCTCTGAATACCTTCGAGTAGTGAATGTAATTTGACTGATATTCTGCCAATGCGTGTATCTCAATGAAATGAGAAAGTTGTATAGTGCTTATCTCGATGAGATCAGCAAGAAATCCACAATGGGTTCCAAGGTTTCTCTGAATTCGTTCGAGCAGTGAATGCAATTTGACTGAAATTCTGCCAATGTGTTTATCTCAATGCAGTGAGATAGTGGTAAAGTCCTTATCTCAATGAATTCAGCAAGTTGAAAGAAATCACCAATAGGTTCCAAAGATTCACTGACTGCCTGCGAGTAATGAATGCCATTTGCTTGATATTCTGCTAATGTGTGTATCACAATGAAATGAGAAAGTGGTCAAGTGTTTATCTCATTCAGTTCAGCAAATTGGAAGAAATGCACAATAGGTTCCAAAGTTTCTCGCAATACCTTGGAGCAGTGAAGGCCATTTGTCTGATATTTTGCCAGTGTGTGTAGCTCAATGAAATGAGATAAGATAATGGTAAAGTTCTTATCTCGATGACTTCAGCAAGTTGGAAGAAATCCTCAATATATTCCAAAGTTTGTCTGTATACCTTCGAGTAGTGAATGTAATTTGACTGATATTCTGCCAATGCGTGTATCTCAATGAAATGAGAAAGTTGTATAGTGCTTATCTCGATGAGATCAGCAAGTTGGGGGAGATCCACAATAGGTTCTAAGGTTTCTCTGAATTCCTTCGAGCAATTTGGATAAAATTCTGCCAATGTGTTTATCTCAATGCAATGAGATAGTGGTAAAGTCCTTATCTCAATGAGTTCAGCAAGTTGAAAGAAATCCCCAATAGGTTCCAAAGATTCACTGACTGCCGGCGAGTAATGAATGCCATTTGCCTGATATTCTGCTAATGTGTGTATCACAATGAAATGAGAAAGTGGTCAAGTGTTTATCTCATTCAGTTCAGCAAATCGGAAGAAATCCACAATAGGTTCCAAAGTTTCTCGCAATACCTTCGAGTAGTGAATGCAATTTGGCTGATATTCTGCCAATGCGTGTATCTCAATGAAATGAGAAAGTTATATAGTGCTTATCTCGATGACTTCAGCAAGTTTGAAGAAATCCGCAATAGGTTCCAAAGTTTCTCTGAATACCTTCGAGTAGTGAATGTAATTTGGCTGATATTCTGCCAATGCGTGTATCTCAATGAAATGAGAAAGTTGTATAGTGCTTATCTCGATGAGATCAGCAAGTTGGGGGAAATCCACAATAGGTTCTAAGGTTTCTCTGAATTCCTTCGAGCAATTTGGATGAAATTCTGCCAATGTGTTTATCTCAATGCAATGAGATCGTGGTAAAGTCCTTATCTCAATGAGTTCAGCAAGTTGAAAGAAATCCCCAATAGGTTCCAAAGATTCACTGAATGCCTTGGAGCAGTGAATGAACTTTGGCTGATACTCTGCCAATGCGTGTATCTCAATGAAATGAGAAAGTGGTAAAGTCTTTGTCTCCATGAGTTCAGCAAGTTGCACGAAATCCACAATCGGTTCCAAAGTTTCTGTGAATACCTTCGAGCAGTGAATGCCATTTGTCTGATATTCTGCCAGTGTGTGTATCTCAATGAAATGAGAAAGTTGTATAGTGCTTATCTCGATGAGATCTTCAAGTTGGGGGAAATCCACAATAGGTTCCAAGGTTTCTCTGAATTCCTTCGAGCAGTGAATGCAATTTGACTGAAATTCTGCCAATGTGTTTATCTCAATGCAATGAGTAAAGTCCTGATCTCAATGAGTTCAGCAAGTTGAAAGAAATCCCCAATAGGTTCCAAAGATTCACTGTCTGCCTGCGAGTAATGAATGCCATTTGCCTGATATTCTGCTAATGTGTGTATCACAATGAAATGAGAAACTGGTCAAGTGTTTATCTCATTCAGTTCAGCAAATTGGAAGAAATCCACAATAGGTTCCAAAG
Source organism: Prionace glauca (assembly GCA_037974335.1). Taxonomy (NCBI): domain Eukaryota; kingdom Metazoa; phylum Chordata; class Chondrichthyes; order Carcharhiniformes; family Carcharhinidae; genus Prionace; species Prionace glauca. The sequence goes on along the minus strand of CM075747.1, from coordinate 46,556,989 downwards.
TTTCTCGCAATACCTTGGAGCAGTGAATGCCATTTGTCTGATATTCTGCCAATGCGTGTATCTCAATGAAATGAGTAAGTTGTATAGTGCTTATCTCGATGACTTCAGCAAGTTGGAAGAAATCTGCAATAGGTTCCAAAGTTTCTCTGAATACAGTCGAGCAGTGAATGCCATTGGCTGTTATTCTGTCTATGCGTGTATGTCAATGAAATGAGAAAGTTGTATAGTGCTTATCTCGATGAGTTCAGCAAGTTGGGGGAAATCCACAATAGGTTCTAAGGTTTCTCTGAATTCCTTCGAGCAATTTGATAAAATTCTGCTAATCTGTTTATCTCAATGAATTGAGAAAGTGGTAAAGTCCTTATCTCAATGAGTTCAGCAAGTTGTAAGATATCCCCAATAGGTTCCAAAGATTCACTGAATGCCTTGGAGCAGTGAATGAACTTTGGTTGATACTCTGCCAATGCGTGTATCTCAATGAAATGAGAAAGTGGTAAAGTCTTTGTCTCCATGAGTTCAGCAAGTTGAAAGAAATCCACAATCAGTTCCAAAGTTTCTCTGAATACAGTCGAGCAGTGAATGCCATTGGCTGTTATTCTGTCTATGCGTGTATCCCAATGAAATGAGAAAGTGGTAAAGTCCTTGTCTCCTTGAGTTCAGCAAGTTGCAAGAAATCCACAATCGGTTCCAAAGTTCCTGTGAATACCTTCGAGCAGTGAATGCCATTTGTCTGATATTCTGCCAGTGTGTGTATCTCAATGAAATGAGAAAGTTGTATAGTGCTTATCTCGATGAGATCAGCAAGTTGGGGGAAATCCACAATAGATTCCAAGGTTTCTCTGAATACCTTCGAGCAGTGAATGCCATTTGTCTGATATTCTGCCAGTGTGTGTATCGCAATGAAATGAGAAAGTTGTATAGTGCTTATCTCGATGTGATCTTCAAGTTGGGGGAAATCCACAATAGGTTCCAAGGTTTCTCTGAATTCCTTCGAGTAGTGAATGCAATTTGACTGAAATTCTGCCAATGTGTTTATCTCAATGCAATGAGATAGTGGTAAAGTCCTTATCTCAATGAGTTCAGCAAGTTGAAAGAAATCCCCAATAGGTTCCAAAGATTCATTGACTGCCTGCGAGTAGTGAATGCCATTTGCCTGATATTCTGCTAATGTGTGTATCACAATGAAATGAGAAAGTGGTCAAGTGTTTATCTCATTCAGTTCAGCAAATTGGAAGAAATCCACAATAGGTTCCAAAGTTTCTCGCAATACCTTGGAGCAATGAATGCCATTTGGCTGATATTTTGCCAGTGTGTGTAGCTCAATGAAATGAGATAATGGTAAAGTTCTTATCTCGATGACTTCAGCAAGTTGGAAGAAATCCGCAATATATTCCAAAGTTTCTCTGAATACCTTCGAGTAGTGAATGTAATTTGACTGATATTCTGCCAATGCGTGTATCTCAATGAAATGAGAAAGTTGTATAGTGCTTATCTCGATGAGATCAGCAAGTTGGGGGAAATCCACAATGGGTTCCAAGGTTTCTCTGAATTCCTTCGAGCAGTGAATGCAATTTGACTGAAATTCTGCCAATGTGTTTATCTCAATGCAGTGAGATCGTGGTAAAGTCCTTATCTCAATGAGTTCAGCAAGTTGAAAGAAATCCCCAATAGGTTCCAAAGATTCACTGACTGCCGGCGAGTAATGAATGCCATTTGCCTGATATTCTGCTAATGTGTGTATCACAATGAAATGAGAAAGTGGTCAAGTGTTTATCTCATTCAGTTCAGCAAATTGGAAGAAATCCACAATAGGTTCCAAAGTTTCTCGCAATACCTTCGAGTAGTGAATGCAATTTGGCTGATATTCTGCCAATGCGTGTATCTCAATGAAATGAGAAAGTTATATAGTGCTTATCTCGATGACTTCAGCAAGTTGGAAGAAATCCGCAATAGGTTCCAAAGTTTCTCTGAATACCTTCGAGTAGTGAATGCAATTTGGCTGATATTCGGCCAATGCGTGTATCTCAATGAAATGAGAAAGTTGTATAGTGCTTATCTCGATGAGTTCAGCAAGTTGGGGGAAATCCACAATAGGTTCTAAGGTTTCTCTGAATTCCTTCGAGCAATTTGGATGAAATTCTGCCAATGTGTTTATCTCAATGAATTGAGAAAGTGGTAAAGTCCTTATCTCAATGAGTTCAGCAAGTTGTAAGATATCCCCAATAGGTTCCAAAGATTCACTGAATGCCTTGGAGCAGTAAATTAACTTTGGTTGATACTCTGCCAATGCGTGTATCTCAATGAAATGAGAAAGTGGCAAAGTCTTTGTCTCCATGAGTTCAGCAAGTTGAAAGAAATCCACAATCGGTTCCAAAGTTTCTCTGAATACAGTGAATGCCATTGGCTGTTATTCTGTCTATGCGTGTATCCCAATGAAATGAGAAAGTGGAAATGTCCTTGTCTCCATGAGTTCAGCAAGTTGCACGAAATCCACAATCGGTTCCAAAGTTTCTGTGAATACCTTCGAGCAGTGAATGCCATTTGTCTGATATTCTGCCAGTGTGTGTATCTCAATGAAATGAGAAAGTTGTATAGTGCTTATCTCGATGAGATCTTCAAGTTGGGGGAAATCCACAATAGGTTCCAAGGTTTCTCTGAATTCCTTCGTGTAGTGAATGCAATTTGACTGAAATTCTGCCAATGTGTTTATCTCAATGCAATGATATAGTGGTAAAGTCCTGACCTCAATGAGTTCAGCAAGTTGAAAGAAATCCCCAATAGGTTCCAAAGATTCACTGACTGCCTGCGAGTAATGAATGCCATTTGCCTGATATTCTGCTAATGTGTGTATCACAATGAAATGAGAAAGTGGTCATGTGTTTATCTCATTCAGTTCAGCAAATTGGAAGAAATCCACAAAAGGTTCCAAAGTTTCTCGCAATACCTTCGAGTAGTGAATGCAATTTGGCTGATATTCTGCCAATGCGTGTATCTCAATGAAATGAGAAAGTTATATAGTGCTTATCTCGATGACTTCAGCAAGTTGGAAGAAATCCGCAATAGGTTCCAAAGTTTCTCTGAATACCTTCGAGTAGTGAATGCAATTTGGCTGATATTCTGCCAATGCGTGTATCTCAATGAAATGAGAAAGTTGTATAGTGCTTATCTCGATGAGTTCAGCAAGTTGGGGGAAAGCCACAATAGGTTCGAAGGTTTCTTTGAATTCCTTCGAGCAATTTGGATGAAATTCTGCCAATGTGTTTATCTCAATGAATTGAGAAAGTGGTAAAGTCCTTATCTCAATGAGTTCAGCAAGTTGTAAGATATCCCCAATAGGTTCCAAAGATTCACTGAATGCCTTGGAGCAGTGAATGAACTTTGGTTGATACTCTGCCAATGCGTGTATCTCAATGAAATGAGAAAGTGGTATAGTCCTTGTCTCCATGAGTTCAGCAAGTTGCAAGAAATCCACAATCGGTTCCAAAGTTTCTGTGAATACCTTCGAGCAGTGAATGCCATTTGTCTGATAATCTGCCAATGCGTGTATCTCAATGAAATGAGAAAGTTGTATAGTGCTTATCTCGATGAGATAAGCAAGTTGGGGGAAATCCACAATAGGTTCCAAGGTTTCTCTGAATACCTTCGAGCAGTGAATGCCATTTGTCTGATATTCTGCCAGTGTGTGTATCTCAATGAAATGAGAAAGTTGTATAGTGCTTATCTCGATGTGATCTTCAAGGGGAAATCCACAAAAGGTTCCAAGGTTTCTCTGAATTCCTTCGAGTAGTGAATGCAATTTGACGGAATTTCTGCCAATGTGTTTATCTCAATGCAATGAGATAGTGGTAAAGTCCTTATCTCAATGAGTTCAGCAAGTTGAAAGATATCCCCAATAGGTTCCAAAGATTCACTGACTGCCTGCGAGTAGTGAATGCCATTTGCCTGATATTCTGTTAATGTGTGTATCACAATGAAATGAGAAAGTGGTCAAGTGTTTATCTCATTCAGTTCAGCAAATTGGAAGAAATCCACAATAGGTTCCAAAGTTTCTCGCAATACCTTGGAGCAATGAATGCCGTTTGGCTGATATTTTGCCAGTGTGTGTAGCTCAATGAAATGAGATAATGGTAAAGTTCTTATCTCGATGACTTCAGCAAGCTGGAAGAAATCCGCAATATATTCCAAAGTTTCTCTGAATACCTTCGAGTAGTGAATGTAATTTGACTGATATTCTGCCAATGCGTGTATCTCAATGAAATGAGAAAGTTGTATAGTGCTTATCTCGATGAGATCAGCAAGAAATCCACAATGGGTTCCAAGGTTTCTCTGAATTCGTTCGAGCAGTGAATGCAATTTGACTGAAATTCTGCCAATGTGTTTATCTCAATGCAATGAGATAGTGGTAAAGTCCTTATCTCAATGAGTTCAGCAAGTTGAAAGAAATCACCAATAGGTTCCAAAGATTCACTGACTGCCGGCGAGTAATGAATGCCATTTGCCTGATATTCTGCTAATGTGTGTATCAGAATGAAATGAGAAAGTGGTCAAGTGTTTATCTCATTCAGTTCAGCAAATTGGAAGAAATCCACAATAGGTTCCAAAGTTTCTCGCAATACCTTCGAGTAGTGAATGCAATTTGGCTGATATTCTGCCAATGCGTGTATCTCAATGAAATGAGAAAGTTATATAGTGCTTATCTCGATGACTTCAGCAAGTTTGAAGAAATCCGCAACAGGTTCCAAAGTTTCTCTGAATACCTTCGAGTAGTGAATGTAATTTGGCTGATATTCTGCCAATGCGTGTATCTCAATGAAATGAGAAAGTTGTATAGTGCTTATCTCGATGAGATCAGCAAGTTGGGGGAAATCCACAATAGGTTCTAAGGTTTCTCTGAATTCCTTCGAGCAATTTGATAAAATTCTGCTAATCTGTTTATCTCAATGAATTGAGAAAGTGGTAAAGTCCTTATCTCAATGAGTTCAGCAAGTTGTAAGATATCCCCAATAGGTTCCAAAGATTCACTGAATGCCTTGGAGCAGTGAATGAACTTTGGTTGATACTCTGCCAATGCGTGTATCTCAATGAAATGAGAAAGTGGTAAAGTCTTTGTCTCCATGAGTTCAGCAAGTTGAAAGAAATCCACAATCAGTTCCAAAGTTTCTCTGAATACAGTCGAACAGTGAATGCCATTGGCTGTTATTCTGTCTATGCGTGTATCCCAATGAAATGAGAAAGTGGTAAAGTCCTTGTCTCCTTGAGTTCAGCAAGTTGCAAGAAATCCACAATCGGTTCCAAAGTTCCTGTGAATACCTTCGAGCAGTGAATGCCATTTGTCTGATATTCTGCCAGTGTGTGTATCTCAATGAAATGAGAAAGTTGTATAGTGCTTATCTCGATGAGATCAGCAAGTTGGGGGAAATCCACAATAGATTCCAAGGTTTCTCTGAATACCTTCGAGCAGTGAATGCCATTTGTCTGATATTCTGCCAGTGTGTGTATCGCAATGAAATGAGAAAGTTGTATAGTGCTTATCTCGATGTGATCTTCAAGTTGGGGGAAATCCACAATAGGTTCCAAGGTTTCTCTGAATTCCTTCGAGTAGTGAATGCAATTTGACTGAAATTCTGCCAATGTGTTTATCTCAATGCAATGAGATAGTGGTAAAGTCCTTATCTCAATGAGTTCAGCAAGTTGAAAGAAATCCCCAATAGGTTCCAAAGATTCACTGACTGCCTGCGAGTAATGAATGCCATTTGCCTGATATTCTGCTAATGTGTGTATCACAATGAAATGAGAAAGTGGTCAAGTGTTTATCTCATTCAGTTCAGCAAATTGGAAGAAATCCACAATAGGTTCCAAAGTTTCTCGCAATACCTTGGAGCAGTGAATGCCATTTGTCTGATATTCTGCCAATGCGTGTATCTCAATGAAATGAGAAATTTGTATACTGCTTATCTCGATGACGTCAGCAAGTTGGAAGAAATCCGCAATAGGTTCCAAAGTTTCTCTGAATACAGTCGAGCAGTGAATGCCATTGGCTGTTATTCTGTCTATGCGTGTATGTCAATGAAATGAGAAAGTTGTATAGTGCTTATCTCGATGAGATCAGCAAGTTGGGGGAAATCCACAATAGGTTCTAAGGTTTCTCTGAATTCCTTCGAGCAATTTGGATGAAATTCTGCCAATGTGTTTATCTCAATGCAATGAGATAGTGGTAAAATCCTTATCTCAATGAGTTCAGCAAGTTGGAAGTAATCCGCAATATATTCCAAAGTTTCTCTGAATACCTTCGAGTAGTGAATGTAATTTGACTGATATTCTGCCAATGCGTGTATCTCAATGAAATGAGAAAGTTGTGTAGTGCTTATCTCGATGAGATCAGCAAGTTGGGGGAAATCCACAATGGGTTCCAAGGTTTCTCTGAATTCCTTCGAGCAGTGAATGCAATTTGATTGAAATTCTGCCAATGTGTTTATCTCAATGCAATGAGATAGTGGTAAAGTCCTTATCTCAATGCGTTCAGCAAGTTGAAAGAAATCCCCAATAGGTTCCAAAGATTCACTGACTGCCTGCGAGTAATGAATGCCATTTGCTTGATAGTCTGCTAATGTGTGTATCACAATGAAATGAGAAAGTGGTCAAGTGTTTATCTCATTCAGTTCAGCAAATTGGAAGAAATCCACAATAGGTTCCAATGAAATGAGAAAGTGGCAAAGTCTTTGTCTCCATGAGTTCAGCAAGTTGAAAGAAATCCACAATCGGTTCCAAAGTTTCTCTGAATACAATGAATGCCATTGGCTGTTATTCTGTCTATGCGTGTATCCCAGTGAAATGAGAAAGTGGAAATGTCCTTGTCTCCATGAGTTCAGCAAGTTGCACGAAATCCACAATCGGTTCCAAAGTTTCTGTGAATACCTTCGAGCAGTGAATGCCATTTGTCTGATATTCTGCCAGTGTGTGTATCTCAATGAAATGAGAAAGTTGTATAGTGCTTATCTCGATGAGATCTTCAAGTTGGGGGAAATCCACAATAGGTTCCAAGGTTTCTCTGAATTCCTTCGAGCAGTGAATGCAATTTGACTGAAATTCTGCCAATGTGTTTATCTCAATGCAATGATATAGTGGTAAAGACCTGATCTCAATGAGTTCAGCAAGTTGAAAGAAATCCCCAATAGGTTCCAAAGATTCACTGACTGCCTGCGAGTAATGAATGCCATTTGCCTGATATTCTGCTAATGTGTGTATCACAATGAAATGAGAAAGTGGTCAAGTGTTTATCTCATTCAGTTCAGCAAATTGGAAGAAATCCACAATAGGTTCCAAAGTTTCTCGCAATACCTTGGAGCAGTGAATGCCATTTGTCTGATATTCTGCCAATGCGTGTATCTCAATGAAATGAGAAATTTGTATAGTGCTTATCTCGATGACTTCAGCAAGTTGGAAGAAATCCGCAATAGGTTCCAAAGTTTCTCTGAATACAGTCGAGCAGTGAATGCCATTGGCTGTTATTCTGTCTATGCGTGTATCTCAATGAAATGAGAAAGTTGTATAGTGCTTATCTCGATGAGATCAGCAAGTTGGGGGAAATCCACAATAGGTTCTAAGGTTTCTCTGAATTCCTTCGAGCAATTTGGATGAAATTCTGCCAATGTGTTTATCTCAATGCAATGAGATAGTGGTAAAGTCCTTATCTCAATGAGTTCAGCAAGTTGAAAGAAATCACCAATAGGTTCCAAAGATTCACTGACTGCCTGCGAGTAATGAATGCCATTTGCCTGATATTCTGCTAATGTGTGTATCACAATGAAATGAGAAAGTGGTCAAGTGTTTATCTCATTCAGTTCAGCAAATTGGAAGAAATCCACAATAGGTTCCAAAGTTTCTCGCAATACCTTGGAGCAATGAATGCCATTTGGCTGATATTTTGCCAGTGTATGTAGCTCAATGAAATGAGATAATGGTAAAGTTCTTATCTCGATGACTTCAGCAAGTTGGAAGTAATCCGCAATATATTCCAAAGTTTCTCTGAATACCTTCGAGTAGTGAATGTAATTTGACTGATATTCTGCCAATGCGTGTATCTCAATGAAATGAGAAAGTTGTATAGTGCTTATCCCGATGAGATCAGCAAGTTGGGGGAAATCCACAATGGGTTCCAAGGTTTCTCTGAATTCCTTCGAGCAGTGAATGCAATTTGATTGAAATTCTGCCAATGTGTTTATCTCAATGCAATGAGATAGTGGTAAAGTCCTTATCTCAATGAGTTCAGCAAGTTGAAAGAAATCCCCAATAGGTTCCAAAGATTCACTGACTGCCTGCGAGTAATGAATGCCATTTGCTTGATATTCTGCTAATGTGTGTATCACAATGAAATGAGAAAGTGGTCAAGTGTTTATCTCATTCAGTTCAGCAAATTGGAAGAAATCCACAATAGGTTCCAAAGTTTCTCGCAATACCTTGGAGCAGTGAAGGCCATTTGTCTGATATTTTGCCAGTGTGTGTAGCTCAATGAAATGAGATAATGGTAAAGTTCTTATCTCGATGACTTCAGCAAGTTGGAAGAAATCCTCAATATATTCCAAAGTTTGTCTGAATACCTTCGAGTAGTGAATGTAATTTGGCTGATATTCTGCCAATGCGTGTATCTCAATGAAATGAGAAAGTTGTATAGTGCTTATCTCGATGAGTTCAGCAAGTTGGGGGAAATCCACAATAGGTTCTAAGGTTTCTCTGAATTCCTTCGAGCAATTTGGATGAAATTCTGCCAATGTGTTTATCTCAATGAATTGAGAAAGTGGTAAAGTCCTTATCTCAATGAGTTCAGCAAGTTGTAAGATATCCCCAATAGGTTCCAAAGATTCACTGAATGCCTTGGAGCAGTAAATGAACTTTGGTTGATACTCTGCCAATGCGTGTATCTCAATGAAATGAGAAAGTGGCAAAGTCTTTGTCTCCATGAGTTCAGCAAGTTGAAAGAAATCCACAATCGGTTCCAAAGTTTCTCTGAATACAGTCGAGCAGTGAATGCCATTGGCTGTTATTCTGTCTATGCGTGTATCCCAATGAAATGAGAAAGTGGAAATGTCCTTGTCTCCATGTGTTCAGCAAGTTGCACGAAATCCACAATCGGTTCCAAAGTTTCTGTGAATACCTTCGAGCAGTGAATGCCATTTGTCTGATATTCTGCCAGTGTGTGTATCTCAATGAAATGAGAAAGTTGTATAGTGCTTATCTCGATGAGATCTTCAAGTTGGGGCAAATCCACAATAGGTTCCAAGGTTTCTCTGAATTCCTTCGAGCAGTGAATGCAATTTGACTGAAATTCTGCCAATGTGTTTATCTCAATGCAATGATATCGTGGTAAAGTCCTGATCTCAATGAGTTCAGCAAGTTGAAAGAAATCCCCAATAGGTTCCAAAGATTCACTGACTGCCTGCGAGTAATGAATGCCATTTGCCTGATATTCTGCTAATGTGTGTATCACAATGAAATGAGAAAGTGGTCAAGTGTTTATCTCATTCAGTTCAGCAAATTGGAAGAAATCCACAATAGGTTCCAAAGTTTCTCGCAATACCTTGGAGCAGTGAATGCCATTTGTCTGATATTCTGCCAATGCGTGTATCTCAATGAAATGAGTAAGTTGTATAGTGCTTATCTCGATGACTTCAGCAAGTTGGAAGAAATCTGCAATAGGTTCCAAAGTTTCTCTGAATACAGTCGAGCAGTGAATGCCATTGGCTGTTATTCTGTCTATGCGTGTATCTCAATGAAATGAGAAAGTTGTATAGTGCTTATCTCGATGAGTTCAGCAAGTTGGGGGAAATCCACAATAGGATCTAAGGTTTCTCTGAATTCCTTCGAGCAATTTGATAAAATTCTGCTAATCTGTTTATCTCAATGAATTGAGAAAGTGGTAAAGTCCTTATCTCAATGAGTTCAGCAAGTTGTAAGATATCCCCAATAGGTTCCAAAGATTCACTGAATGCCTTGGAGCAGTGAATGAACTTTGGTTGATACTCTGCCAATGCGTGTATCTCAATGAAATGACAAAGTGGTAAAGTCTTTGTCTCCATGAGTTCAGCAAGTTGAAAGAAATCCACAATCAGTTCCAAAGTTTCTCTGAATACAGTCGAGCAGTGAATGCCATTGGCTGTTATTCTGTCTATGCGTGTATCCCAATGAAATGAGAAAGTGGTAAAGTCCTTATCTCGATGAGATCAGCAAGTTGGGGGAAATCCACAATAGATTCCAAGGTTTCTCTGAATACCTTCGAGCAGTGAATGCCATTTGTCTGATATTCTGCCAGTGTGTGTATCGCAATGAAATGAGAAAGTTGTATAGTGCTTATCTCGATGTGATCTTCAAGTTGGGGGAAATCCACAATAGGTTCCAAGGTTTCTCTGAATTCCTTCGAGTAGTGAATGCAATTTGACTGAAATTCTGCCAATGTGTTTATCTCAATGCAATGAGATAGTGGTAAAGTCCTTATCTCAATGAGTTCAGCAAGTTGAAAGAAATCCCCAATAGGTTCCAAAGATTCACTGACTGCCTGCGAGTAGTGAATGCCATTTGCCTGATATTCTGCTAATGTGTGTATCACAATGAAATGAGAAAGTGGTCAAGTGTTTATCTCATTCAGTTCAGCAAATTGGAAGAAATCCACAATAGGTTCCAAAGTTTCTCGCAATACCTTCGAGTAGTGAATGCAATTTGGCTGATATTCTGCCAATGCGTGTATCTCAATGAAATGAGAAAGTTATATAGTGCTTATCTCGATGACTTCAGCAAGTTGGAAGAAATCCGCAATAGGTTCCAAAGTTTCTCTGAATACCTTCGAGTAGTGAATGCAATTTGGCTGATATTCGGCCAATGCGTGTATCTCAATGAAATGAGAAAGTTGTATAGTGCTTATCTCGATGAGTTCAGCAAGTTGGGGGAAATCCACAATAGGTTCTAAGGTTTCTCTGAATTCCTTCGAGCAATTTGGATGAAATTCTGCCAATGTGTTTATCTCAATGAATTGAGAAAGTGGTAAAGTCCTTATCTCAATGAGTTCAGCAAGTTGTAAGATATCCCCAATAGGTTCCAAAGATTCACTGAATGCCTTGGAGCAGTAAATTAACTTTGGTTGATACTCTGCCAATGCGTGTATCTCAATGAAATGAGAAAGTGGCAAAGTCTTTGTCTCCATGAGTTCAGCAAGTTGAAAGAAATCCACAATCGGTTCCAAAGTTTCTCTGAATACAGTGAATGCCATTGGCTGTTATTCTGTCTATGCGTGTATCCCAATGAAATGAGAAAGTGGAAATGTCCTTGTCTCCATGAGTTCAGCAAGTTGCACGAAATCCACAATCGGTTCCAAAGTTTCTGTGAATACCTTCGAGCAGTGAATGCCATTTGTCTGATATTCTGCCAGTGTGTGTATCTCAATGAAATGAGAAAGTTGTATAGTGCTTATCTCGATGAGATCTTCAAGTTGGGGGAAATCCACAATAGGTTCCAAGGTTTCTCTGAATTCCTTCGAGCAGTGAATGCAATTTGACTGAAATTCTGCCAATGTGTTTATCTCAATGCAATGATATAGTGGTAAAGACCTGATCTCAATGAGTTCAGCAAGTTGAAAGAAATCCCCAATAGGTTCCAAAGATTCACTGACTGCCTGCGAGTAATGAATGCCATTTGCCTGATATTCTGCTAATGTGTGTATCACAATGAAATGAGAAAGTGGTCAAGTGTTTATCTCATTCAGTTCAGCAAATTGGAAGAAATCCACAATAGGTTCCAAAGTTTCTCGCAATACCTTGGAGCAGTGAAGGCCATTTGTCTGATATTTTGCCAGTGTGTGTAGCTCAATGAAATGAGATAATGGTAAAGTTCTTATCTCGATGACTTCAGCAAGTTGGAAGAAATCCTCAATATATTCCAAAGTTTCTCTGAATACCTTCGAGTAGTGAATGTAATTTGGCTGATATTCTGCCAATGCGTGTATCTCAATGAAATGAGAAAGTTGTATAGTGCTTATCTCGATGAGTTCAGCAAGTTGGGGGAAATCCACAATAGGTTCTAAGGTTTCTCTGAATTCCTTCGAGCAATTTGGATGAAATTCTGCCAATGTGTTTATCTCAATGAATTGAGAAAGTGGTAAAGTCCTTATCTCAATGAGTTCAGCAAGTTGTAAGATATCCCCAATAGGTTCCAAAGATTCACTGAATGCCTTGGAGCAGTAAATGAACTTTGGTTGATACTCTGCCAATGCGTGTATCTCAATGAAATGAGAAAGTGGCAAAGTCTTTGTCTCCATGAGTTCAGCAAGTTGAAAGAAATCCACAATCGGTTCCAAAGTTTCTCTGAATACAGTCGAGCAGTGAATGCCATTGGCTGTTATTCTGTCTATGCGTGTATCCCAATGAAATGAGAAAGTGGAAATGTCCTTGTCTCCATGAGTTCAGCAAGTTGCACGAAATCCACAATCGGTTCCAAAGTTTCTGTGAATACCTTCGAGCAGTGAATGCCATTTGTCTGATATTCTGCCAGTGTGTGTATCTCAATGAAATGAGAAAGTTGTATAGTGCTTATCTCGATGAGATCTTCAAGTTGGGGGAAATCCACAATAGGTTCCAAGGTTTCTCTGAATTCCTTCGAGCAGTGAATGCAATTTGACTGAAATTCTGCCAATGTGTTTATCTCAATGCAATGATATCGTGGTAAACTCCTGATCTCAATGAGTTCAGCAAGTTGAAAGAAATCCCCAATAGGTTCCAAAGATTCACTGACTGCCTGCGAGTAATGAATGCCATTTGCCTGATATTCTGCTAATGTGTGTATCACAATGAAATGAGAAAGTGGTCAAGTGTTTATCTCATTCAGTTCAGCAAATTGGAAGAAATCCACAATAGGTTCCAAAGTTTCTCGCAATACCTTGGAGCAGTGAATGCCATTTGTCTGATATTCTGCCAATGCGTGTATCTCAATGAAATGAGAAATTTGTATAGTGCTTATCTCGATGACTTCAGCAAGTTGCACGAAATCCACAATCGGTTCCAAAGTTTCTGTGAATACCTTCGAGCAGTGAATGCCATTTGTCTGATATTCTGCCAGTGTGTGTATCTCAATGAAATGAGAAAGTTGTATAGTGCTTATCTCGATGAGATCTTCAAGTTGGGGGAAATCCACAATAGGTTCCAAGGTTTCTCTGAATTCCTTCGAGCAGTGAATGCAATTTGACTGAAATTCTGCCAATGTGTTTATCTCAATGCAATGATATCGTGGTAAACTCCTGATCTCAATGAGTTCAGCAAGTTGAAAGAAATCCCCAATAGGTTCCAAAGATTCACTGACTGCCTGCGAGTAATGAATGCCATTTGCCTGATATTCTGCTAATGTGTGTATCACAATGAAATGAGAAAGTGGTCAAGTGTTTATCTCATTCAGTTCAGCAAATTGGAAGAAATCCACAATAGGTTCCAAAGTTTCTCGCAATACCTTGGAGCAGTGAATGCCATTTGTCTGATATTCTGCCAATGCGTGTATCTCAATGAAATGAGAAATTTGTATAGTGCTTATCTCGATGACTTCAGCAAGTTGCACGAAATCCACAATCGGTTCCAAAGTTTCTGTGAATACCTTCGAGCAGTGAATGCCATTTGTCTGATATTCTGCCAGTGTGTGTATCTCAATGAAATGAGAAAGTTGTATAGTGCTTATCTCGATGAGATCTTCAAGTTGGGGGAAATCCACAATAGGTTCCAAGGTTTCTCTGAATTCCTTCGAGCAGTGAATGCAATTTGACTGAAATTCTGCCAATGTGTTTATCTCAATGCAATGATATAGTGGTAAAGACCTGATCTCAATGAGTTCAGCAAGTTGAAAGAAATCCCCAATAGGTTCCAAAGATTCACTGACTGCCTGCGAGTAATGAATGCCATTTGCCTGATATTCTGCTAATGTGTGTATCACAATGAAATGAGAAAGTGGTCAAGTGTTTATCTCATTCAGTTCAGCAAATTGGAAGAAATCCACAATAGGTTCCAAAGTTTCTCGCAATACCTTGGAGCAGTGAAGGCCATTTGTCTGATATTTTGCCAGTGTGTGTAGCTCAATGAAATGAGATAATGGTAAAGTTCTTATCTCGATGACTTCAGCAAGTTGGAAGAAATCCTCAATATATTCCAAAGTTTCTCTGAATACCTTCGAGTAGTGAATGTAATTTGGCTGATATTCTGCCAATGCGTGTATCTCAATGAAATGAGAAAGTTGTATAGTGCTTATCTCGATGAGTTCAGCAAGTTGGGGGAAATCCACAATAGGTTCTAAGGTTTCTCTGAATTCCTTCGAGCAATTTGGATGAAATTCTGCCAATGTGTTTATCTCAATGAATTGAGAAAGTGGTAAAGTCCTTATCTCAATGAGTTCAGCAAGTTGTAAGATATCCCCAATAGGTTCCAAAGATTCACTGAATGCCTTGGAGCAGTAAATGAACTTTGGTTGATACTCTGCCAATGCGTGTATCTCAATGAAATGAGAAAGTGGCAAAGTCTTTGTCTCCATGAGTTCAGCAAGTTGAAAGAAATCCACAATCGGTTCCAAAGTTTCTCTGAATACAGTCGAGCAGTGAATGCCATTGGCTGTTATTCTGTCTATGCGTGTATCCCAATGAAATGAGAAAGTGGAAATGTCCTTGTCTCCATGAGTTCAGCAAGTTGCACGAAATCCACAATCGGTTCCAAAGTTTCTGTGAATACCTTCGAGCAGTGAATGCCATTTGTCTGATATTCTGCCAGTGTGTGTATCTCAATGAAATGAGAAAGTTGTATAGTGCTTATCTCGATGAGATCTTCAAGTTGGGGGAAATCCACAATAGGTTCCAAGGTTTCTCTGAATTCCTTCGAGCAGTGAATGCAATTTGACTGAAATTCTGCCAATGTGTTTATCTCAATGCAATGATATCGTGGTAAACTCCTGATCTCAATGAGTTCAGCAAGTTGAAAGAAATCCCCAATAGGTTCCAAAGATTCACTGACTGCCTGCGAGTAATGAATGCCATTTGCCTGATATTCTGCTAATGTGTGTATCACAATGAAATGAGAAAGTGGTCAAGTGTTTATCTCATTCAGTTCAGCAAATTGGAAGAAATCCACAATAGGTTCCAAAGTTTCTCGCAATACCTTGGAGCAGTGAATGCCATTTGTCTGATATTCTGCCAATGCGTGTATCTCAATGAAATGAGAAATTTGTATAGTGCTTATCTCGATGACTTCAGTAAGTTGGAAGAAATCCGCAATAGGTTCCAAAGTTTCTCTGAATACAGTCGAGCAGTGAGTGCCATTGGCTGTTATTCTGTCTATGCGTGTATGTCAATGAAATGAGAAAGTTGTATAGTGCTTATCTCGATGAGATCAGCAAGTTGGGGGAAATCCACAATAGGTTCTAAGGTTTCTCTGAATTCCTACGAGCAATTTGGATGAAATTCTGCCAATGTGTTTATCTCAATGCAATGAGATAGTGGTAAAGTCCTTATCTCAATGAGTTCAGCAAGTTGAAAGAAATCCCCAATAGGTTCCAAAGATTCACTGACTGCCTGCGAGTAATGAATGCCATTTGCTTGATATTCTGCTAATGTGTGTATCACAATGAAATGAGAAAGTGGTCAGTGTTTATCTCATTCAGTTCAGCAAATTGGAAGAAATCCACAATAGGTTCCAAAGTTTCTCGCAATACCTTGGAGCAGTGAAGGCCATTTGTCTGATATTTTGCCAGTGTGTGTAGCTCAATGAAATGAGATAATGGTAAAGTTCTTATCTCGATGACTTCAGCAAGTTGGAAGAAATCCTCAATATATTCCAAAGTTTGTCTGAATACCTTCGAGTAGTGAATGTAATTTGGCTGATATTCTGCCAATGCGTGTATCTCAATGAAATGAGAAAGTTGTATAGTGCTTATCTCGATGAGTTCAGCAAGTTGGGGGAAATCCACAATAGGTTCTAAGGTTTCTCTGAATTCCTTCGAGCAATTTGGATGAACTTCTGCCAATGTGTTTATCTCAATGAATTGAGAAAGTGGTAAAGTCCTTATCTCAATGAGTTCAGCAAGTTGTAAGATATCCCCAATAGGTTCCAAAGATTCACTGAATGCCTTGGAGCAGTAAATGCACTTTGGTTGATACTCTGCCAATGCGTGTATCTCAATGAAATGAGAAAGTGGCAAAGTCTTTGTCTCCATGAGTTCAGCAAGTTGAAAGAAATCCACAATCGGTTCCAAAGTTTCTCTGAATACAGTCGAGCAGTGAATGCCATTGGCTGTTATTCTGTCTATGCGTGTATCCCAATGAAATGAGAAAGTGGAAATGTCCTTGTCTCCATGTGTTCAGCAAGTTGCACGAAATCCACAATCGATTCCAAAGTTTCTGTGAATACCTTCGAGCAGTGAATGCCATTTGTCTGATATTCTGCCAGTGTGTGTATCTCAATGAAATGAGAAAGTTGTATAGTGCTTATCTCGATGAGATCTTCAAGTTGGGGCAAATCCACAATAGGTTCCAAGGTTTCTCTGAATTCCTTCGAGCAGTGAATGCAATTTGACTGAAATTCTGCCAATGTGTTTATCTCAATGCAATGATATCGTGGTAAAGTCCTGATCTCAATGAGTTCAGCAAGTTGAAAGAAATCCCCAATAGGTTCCAAAGATTCACTGACTGCCTGCGAGTAATGAATGCCATTTGCCTGATATTCTGCTAATGTGTGTATCACAATGAAATGAGAAAGTGGTCAAGTGTTTATCTCACTCAGTTCAGCAAATTGGAAGAAATCCACAATAGGTTCCAAAGTTTCTCGCAATACCTTGGAGCAGTGAATGCCATTTGTCTGATATTCTGCCAATGCGTGTATCTCAATGAAATGAGTAAGTTGTATAGTGCTTATCTCGATGACTTCAGCAAGTTGGAAGAAATCTGCAATAGGTTCCAAAGTTTCTCTGAATACAGTCGAGCAGTGAATGCCATTGGCTGTTATTCTGTCTATGCGTGTATCTCAATGAAATGAGAAAGTTGTATAGTGCTTATCTCGATGAGTTCAGCAAGTTGGGGGAAATCCACAATAGGTTCTAAGGTTTCTCTGAATTCCTTCGAGCAATTTGATAAAATTCTGCTAATCTGTTTATCTCAATGAATTGAGAAAGTGGTAAAGTCCTTATCTCAATGAGTTCAGCAAGTTGTAAGATATCCCCAATAGGTTCCAAAGATTCACTGAATGCCTTGGAGCAGTGAATGAACTTTGGTTGATACTCTGCCAATGCGTGTATCTCAATGAAATGAGAAAGTGGTAAAGTCTTTGTCTCCATGAGTTCAGCAAGTTGAAAGAAATCCACAATCAGTTCCAAAGTTTCTCTGAATACAGTCGAGCAGTGAATGCCATTGGCTGTTATTCTGTCTATGCGTGTATCCCAATGAAATGAGAAAGTGGTAAAGTCCTTATCTCGATGAGATCAGCAAGTTGGGGGAAATCCACAATAGATTCCAAGGTTTCTCTGAAGACCTTCGAGCAGTGAATGCCATTTGTCTGATATTCTGCCAGTGTGTGTATCGCAATGAAATGAGAAAGTTGTATAGTGCTTATCTCGATGTGATCTTCAAGTTGGGGGAAATCCACAATAGGTTCCAAGGTTTCTCTGAATTCCTTCGAGTAGTGAATGCAATTTGACTGAAATTCTGCCAATGTGTTTATCTCAATGCAATGAGATAGTGGTAAAGTCCTTATCTCAATGAGTTCAGCAAGTTGAAAGAAATCCCCAATAGGTTCCAAAGATTCACTGACTGCCTGCGAGTAGTGAATGCCATTTGCCTGATATTCTGCTAATGTGTGTATCACAATGAAATGAGAAAGTGGTCAAGTGTTTATCTCATTCAGTTCAGCAAATTGGAAGAAATCCACAATAGGTTCCAAAGTTTCTCGCAATACCTTGGAGCAATGAATGCCATTTGGCTGATATTTTGCCAGTGTGTGTAGCTCAATGAAATGAGATAATGGTAAAGTTCTTATCTCGATGACTTCAGCAAGTTGGAAGAAATCCGCAATATATTCCAAAGTTTCTCTGAATACCTTCGAGTAGTGAATGTAATTTGACTGATATTCTGCCAATGCGTGTATCTCAATGAAATGAGAAAGTTGTATAGTGCTTATCTCGATGAGATCAGCAAGTTGGGGGAAATCCACAATAGGTTCCAAGGTTTCTCTGAATTCCTTCGAGCAGTGAATGCAATTTGACTGAAATTCTGCCAATGTGTTTATCTCAATGCAGTGAGATAGTGGTAAACTCCTTATCTCAATGAGTTCAGCAAGTTGAAAGAAATCCCCAATAGGTTCCAAAGATTCACTGACTGCCGGCGAGTAATGAATGCCATTTGCCTGATATTCTGCGAATGTGTGTATCACAATGAAATGAGAAAGTGGTCAAGTGTTTATCTCATTCAGTTCAGCAAATTGGAAGAAATCCACAATAGGTTCCAAAGTTTCTCGCAATACCTTCGAGTAGTGAATGCAATTTGGCTGATATTCTGCCAATGCGTGTATCTCAATGAAATGAGAAAGTTATATAGTGCTTATCTCGATGACTTCAGCAAGTTGGAAGAAATCCGCAATAGGTTCCAAAGTTTCTCTGAATACCTTCGAGTAGTGAATGCAATTTGGCTGATATTCGGCCAATGCGTGTATCTCAATGAAATGAGAAAGTTGTATAGTGCTTATCTGGATGAGTTCAGCAAGTTGGGGGAAATCCACAATAGGTTCTAAGGTTTCTCTGAATTCCTTCGAGCAATTTGGATGAAATTCTGCCAATGTGTTTATCTCAATGAATTGAGAAAGTGGTAAAGTCCTTATCTCAATGAGTTCAGCAAGTTGTAAGATATCCCCAATAGGTTCCAAAGATTCACTGAATGCCTTGGAGCAGTAAATTAACTTTGGTTGATACTCTGCCAATGCGTGTATCTCAATGAAATGAGCAAGTTGAAAGAAATCCACAATCGGTTCCAAAGTTTCTCTGAATACAGTCGAGCAGTGAATGCCATTGGCTGTTATTCTGTCTATGCGTGTATCCCAAGGAAATGAGAAAGTGGAAATGTCCTTGTCTCCATGAGTTCAGCAAGTTGCACGAAATCCACAATCGGTTCCAAAGTTTCTGTGAATACCTTCGAGCAGTGAATGCCATTTGTCTGATATTCTGCCAGTGTGTGTATCTCAATGAAATGAGAAAGTTGTAAAGTGCTTATCTCGATGAGATCTTCAAGTTGGGGGAAATCCACAATAGGTTCCAAGGTTTCTCTGAATTCCTTCGAGCAGTGAATGCAATTTGACTGAAATTCTGCCAATGTGTTTATCTCAATGCAATGATATCGTGGTAAAGTCCTGATCTCAATGAGTTCAGCAAGTTGAAAGAAATCCCCAATAGGTTCCAAAGATTCACTGACTGCCTGCGAGTAATGAATGCCATTTGCCTGATATTCTGCTAATGTGTGTATCACAATGAAATGAGAAAGTGGTCAAGTGTTTATCTCATTCAGTTCAGCAAATTGGAAGAAATCCACAATAGGTTCCAAAGTTTCTCGCAATACCTTGGAGCAGTGAATGCCATTTGTCTGATATTCTGCCAATGCGTGTATCTCAATGAAATGAGAAATTTGTATAGTGCTTATCTCGATGACTTCAGCAAGTTGGAAGAAATCCGCAATAGGTTCCAAAGTTTCTCTGAATACAGTCGAGCAGTGAATGCCATTGGCTGTTATTCTGTCTATGCGTGTATGTCAATGAAATGAGAAAGTTGTATAGTGCTTATCTCGATGAGATCAGCAAGTTGGGGGAAATCCACAATAGGTTCTAAGGTTTCTCTGAATTCCTACGAGCAATTTGGATGAAATTCTGCCAATGTGTTTATCTCAATGCAATGAGATAGTGGTAAAGTCCTTATCTCAATGAGTTCAGCAAGTTGAAAGAAATCCCCAATAGGTTCCAAAGATTCACTGACTGCCTGCGAGTAATGAATGCCATTTGCTTGATATTCTGCTAATGTGTGTATCACAATAAAATGAGAAAGTGGTCAAGTGTTTATCTCATTCAGTTCAGCAAATTGGAAGAAATCCACAATAGGTTCCAAAGTTTCCCGCAATACCTTGGAGCAGTGAAGGCCATTTGTCTGATATTTTGCCAGTGTGTGTAGCTCAATGAAATGAGATAATGGTAAAGTTCTTATCTCGATGACTTCAGCAAGTTGGAAGAAATCCTCAATATATTCCAAAGTTTCTCTGAATACCTTCGAGTAGTGAATGTAATTTGGCTGATATTCTGCCAATGCGTGTATCTCAATGAAATGAGAAAGTTGTATAGTGCTTATCTCGATGAGTTCAGCAAGTTGGGGGAAATCCACAATAGGTTCTAAGGTTTCTCTGAATTCCTTCGAGCAATTTGGATGAACTTCTGCCAATGTGTTTATCTCAATGAATTGAGAAAGTGGTAAAGTCCTTATCTCAATGAGTTCAGCAAGTTGTAAGATATCCCCAATAGGTTCCAAAGATTCACTGAATGCCTTGGAGCAGTAAATGCACTTTGGTTGATACTCTGCCAATGCGTGTATCTCAATGAAATGAGAAAGTGGCAAAGTCTTTGTCTCCATGAGTTCAGCAAGTTGAAAGAAATCCACAATCGGTTCCAAAGTTTCTCTGAATACAGTCGAGCAGTGAATGCCATTGGCTGTTATTCTGTCTATGCGTGTATCCCAATGAAATGAGAAAGTGGAAATGTCCTTGTCTCCATGTGTTCAGCAAGTTGCACGAAATCCACAATCGATTCCAAAGTTTCTGTGAATACCTTCGAGCAGTGAATGCCATTTGTCTGATATTCTGCCAGTGTGTGTATCTCAATGAAATGAGAAAGTTGTATAGTGCTTATCTCGATGAGATCTTCAAGTTGGGGCAAATCCACAATAGGTTCCAAGGTTTCTCTGAATTCCTTCGAGCAGTGAATGCAATTTGACTGAAATTCTGCCAATGTGTTTATCTCAATGCAATGATATCGTGGTAAAGTCCTGATCTCAATGAGTTCAGCAAGTTGAAAGAAATCCCCAATAGGTTCCAAAGATTCACTGACTGCCTGCGAGTAATGAATGCCATTTGCCTGATATTCTGCTAATGTGTGTATCACAATGAAATGAGAAAGTGGTCAAGTGTTTATCTCATTCAGTTCAGCAAATTGGAAGAAATCCACAATAGGTTCCAAAGTTTCTCGCAATACCTTGGAGCAGTGAATGCCATTTGTCTGATATTCTGCCAATGCGTGTATCTCAATGAAATGAGTAAGTTGTATAGTGCTTATCTCGATGACTTCAGCAAGTTGGAAGAAATCTGCAATAGGTTCCAAAGTTTCTCTGAATACAGTCGAGCAGTGAATGCCATTGGCTGTTATTCTGTCTATGCGTGTATCTCAATGAAATGAGAAAGTTGTATAGTGCTTATCTCGATGAGTTCAGCAAGTTGGGGGAAATCCACAATAGGTTCTAAGGTTTCTCTGAATTCCTTCGAGCAATTTGATAAAATTCTGCTAATCTGTTTATCTCAATGAATTGAGAAAGTGGTAAAGTCCTTATCTCAATGAGTTCAGCAAGTTGTAAGATATCCCCAATAGGTTCCAAAGATTCACTGAATGCCTTGGAGC
Organism: Prionace glauca; assembly: GCA_037974335.1. NCBI lineage: Eukaryota > Metazoa > Chordata > Chondrichthyes > Carcharhiniformes > Carcharhinidae > Prionace > Prionace glauca. Next base: position 46,535,297 of record CM075747.1, on the reverse strand, counting down.
AGTGAATGAACTTTGGTTGATACTCTGCCAATGCGTGTATCTCAATGAAATGAGAAAGTGGTAAAGTCTTTGTCTCCATGAGTTCAGCAAGTTGAAAGAAATCCACAATCAGTTCCAAAGTTTCTCTGAATACAGTCGAGCAGTGAATGCCATTGGCTGTTATTCTGTCTATGCGTGTATCCCAATGAAATGAGAAAGTGGTAAAGTCCTTATCTCGATGAGATCAGCAAGTTGGGGGAAATCCACAATAGATTCCAAGGTTTCTCTGAATACCTTCGAGCAGTGAATGCCATTTGTCTGATATTCTGCCAGTGTGTGTATCGCAATGAAATGAGAAAGTTGTATAGTGCTTATCTCGATGTGATCTTCAAGTTGGGGGAAATCCACAATAGGTTCCAAGGTTTCTCTGAATTCCTTCGAGTAGTGAATGCAATTTGACTGAAATTCTGCCAATGTGTTTATCTCAATGCAATGAGATAGTGGTAAAGTCCTTATCTCAATGAGTTCAGCAAGTTGAAAGAAATCCCCAATAGGTTCCAAAGATTCACTGACTGCCTGCGAGTAGTGAATGCCATTTGCCTGATATTCTGCTAATGTGTGTATCACAATGAAATGAGAAAGTGGTCAAGTGTTTATCTCATTCAGTTCAGCAAATTGGAAGAAATCCACAATAGGTTCCAAAGTTTCTCGCAATACCTTGGAGCAATGAATGCCATTTGGCTGATATTTTGCCAGTGTGTGTAGCTCAATGAAATGAGATAATGGTAAAGTTCTTATCTCGATGACTTCAGCAAGTTGGAAGAAATCCGCAATATATTCCAAAGTTTCTCTGAATACCTTCGAGTAGTGAATGTAATTTGACTGATATTCTGCCAATGCGTGTATCTCAATGAAATGAGAAAGTTGTATAGTGCTTATCTCGATGAGATCAGCAAGTTGGGGGAAATCCACAATAGGTTCCAAGGTTTCTCTGAATTCCTTCGAGCAGTGAATGCAATTTGACTGAAATTCTGCCAATGTGTTTATCTCAATGCAGTGAGATAGTGGTAAAGTCCTTATCTCAATGAGTTCAGCAAGTTGAAAGAAATCCCCAATAGGTTCCAAAGATTCACTGACTGCCGGCGAGTAATGAATGCCATTTGCCTGATATTCTGCTAATGTGTGTATCACAATGAAATGAGAAAGTGGTCAAGTGTTTATCTCATTCAGTTCAGCAAATTGGAAGAAATCCACAATAGGTTCCAAAGTTTCTCGCAATACCTTCGAGTAGTGAATGCAATTTGGCTGATATTCTGCCAATGCGTGTATCTCAATGAAATGAGAAAGTTATATAGTGCTTATCTCGATGACTTCAGCAAGTTGGAAGAAATCCGCAATAGGTTCCAAAGTTTCTCTGAATACCTTCGAGTAGTGAATGCAATTTGGCTGATATTCGGCCAATGCGTGTATCTCAATGAAATGAGAAAGTTGTATAGTGCTTATCTGGATGAGTTCAGCAAGTTGGGGGAAATCCACAATAGGTTCTAAGGTTTCTCTGAATTCCTTCGAGCAATTTGGATGAAATTCTGCCAATGTGTTTATCTCAATGAATTGAGAAAGTGGTAAAGTCCTTATCTCAATGAGTTCAGCAAGTTGTAAGATATCCCCAATAGGTTCCAAAGATTCACTGAATGCCTTGGAGCAGTAAATTAACTTTGGTTGATACTCTGCCAATGCGTGTATCTCAATGAAATGAGCAAGTTGAAACAAATCCACAATCGGTTCCAAAGTTTCTCTGAATACAGTGAATGCCATTGGCTGTTATTCTGTCTATGCGTGTATCCCAATGAAATGAGAAAGTGGAAATGTCCTTGTCTCCATGAGTTCAGCAAGTTGCACGAAATCCACAATCGGTTCCAAAGTTTCTGTGAATACCTTCGAGCAGTGAATGCCATTTGTCTGATATTCTGCCAGTGTGTGTATCTCAATGAAATGAGAAAGTTGTATAGTGCTTAACTCGATGAGATCTTCAAGTTGGGGGAAATCCACAATAGGTTCCAAGGTTTCTCTGAATTCCTTCGAGCAGTGAATGCAATTTGACTGAAATTCTGCCAATGTGTTTATCTCAATGCAATGATATAGTGGTAAAGACCTGATCTCAATGAGTTCAGCAAGTTGAAAGAAATCCCCAATAGGTTCCAAAGATTCACTGACTGCCTGCGAGTAATGAATGCCATTTGCCTGATATTCTGCTAATGTGTGTATCACAATGAAATGAGAAAGTGGTCAAGTGTTTATCTCATTCAGTTCAGCAAATTGGAAGAAATCCACAATAGGTTCCAAAGTTTCTCGCAATACCTTGGAGCAGTGAATGCCATTTGTCTGATATTCTGCCAATGCGTGTATCTCAATGAAATGAGAAATTTGTATAGTGCTTATCTCGATGAGATCTTCAAGTTGGGGGAAATCCACAATAGGTTCCAAGGTTTCTCTGAATTCCTTCGAGCAGTGAATGCAATTTGACTGAAATTCTGCCAATGTGTTTATCTCAATGCAATGAGTAAAGTCCTGATCTCAATGAGTTCAGCAAGTTGAAAGAAATCCCCAATAGGTTCCAAAGATTCACTGTCTGCCTGCGAGTAATGAATGCCATTTGCCTGATATTCTGCTAATGTGTGTATCACAATGAAATGAGAAAGTGGTCAAGTGTTTATCTCATTCAGTTCAGCAAATTGGAAGAAATCCACAATAGGTTCCAAAGTTTCTCGCAATACCTTGGAGCAGTGAATGCCATTTGTCTGATATTCTGCCAATGCGTGTATCTCAATGAAATGAGTAAGTTGTATAGTGCTTATCTCGATGACTTCAGCAAGTTGGAAGAAATCTGCAATAGGTTCCAAAGTTTCTCTGAATACAGTCGAGCAGTGAATGCCATTGGCTGTTATTCTGTCTATGCGTGTATGTCAATGAAATGAGAAAGTTGTATAGTGCTTATCTCGATGAGTTCAGCAAGTTGGGGGAAATCCACAATAGGTTCTAAGGTTTCTCTGAATTCCTTCGAGCAATTTGATAAAATTCTGCTAATCTGTTTATCTCAATGAATTGAGAAAGTGGTAAAGTCCTTATCTCAATGAGTTCAGCAAGTTGTAAGATATCCCCAATAGGTTCCAAAGATTCACTGAATGCCTTGGAGCAGTGAATGAACTTTGGTTGATACTCTGCCAATGCGTGTATCTCAATGAAATGAGAAAGTGGTAAAGTCTTTGTCTCCATGAGTTCAGCAAGTTGAAAGAAATCCACAATCAGTTCCAAAGTTTCTCTGAATACAGTCGAGCAGTGAATGCCATTGGCTGTTATTCTGTCTATGCGTGTATCCCAATGAAATGAGAAAGTGGTAAAGTCCTTGTCTCCTTGAGTTCAGCAAGTTGCAAGAAATCCACAATCGGTTCCAAAGTTCCTGTGAATACCTTCGAGCAGTGAATGCCATTTGTCTGATATTCTGCCAGTGTGTGTATCTCAATGAAATGAGAAAGTTGTATAGTGCTTATCTCGATGAGATCAGCAAGTTGGGGGAAATCCACAATAGATTCCAAGGTTTCTCTGAATACCTTCGAGCAGTGAATGCCATTTGTCTGATATTCTGCCAGTGTGTGTATCGCAATGAAATGAGAAAGTTGTATAGTGCTTATCTCGATGTGATCTTCAAGTTGGGGGAAATCCACAATAGGTTCCAAGGTTTCTCTGAATTCCTTCGAGTAGTGAATGCAATTTGACTGGAATTCTGCCAATGTGTTTATCTCAATGCAATGAGATAGTGGTAAAGTCCTTATCTCAATGAGTTCAGCAAGTTGAAAGAAATCCCCAATAGGTTCCAAAGATTCACTGACTGCCTGCGAGTAATGAATGCCATTTGCCTGATATTCTGCTAATGTGTGTATCACAATGAAATGAGAAAGTGGTCAAGTGTTTATCTCATTCAGTTCAGCAAATTGGAAGAAATCCACAATAGGTTCCAAAGTTTCTCGCAATACCTTGGAGCAGTGAATGCCATTTGTCTGATATTCTGCCAATGCGTGTATCTCAATGAAATGAGAAATTTGTATAGTGCTTATCTCGATGACTTCAGCAAGTTGGAAGAAATCCGCAATAGGTTCCAAAGTTTCTCTGAATACAGTCGAGCAGTGAATGCCATTGGCTGTTATTCTGTCTATGCGTGTATGTCAATGAAATGAGAAAGTTGTATAGTGCTTATCTCGATGAGATCAGCAAGTTGGGGGAAATCCACAATAGGTTCTAAGGTTTCTCTGAATTCCTTCGAGCAATTTGGATGAAATTCTGCCAATGTGTTTATCTCAATGCAATGAGATAGTGGTAAAGTCCTTATCTCAATGAGTTCAGCAAGTTGGAAGTAATCCGCAATATATTCCAAAGTTTCTCTGAATACCTTCGAGTAGTGAATGTAATTTGACTGATATTCTGCCAATGCGTGTATCTCAATGAAATGAGAAAGTTGTATAGTGCTTATCTCGATGAGATCAGCAAGTTGGGGGAAATCCACAATGGGTTCCAAGGTTTCTCTGAATTCCTTCGAGCAGTGAATGCAATTTGATTGAAATTCTGCCAATGTGTTTATCTCAATGCAATGAGATAGTGGTAAAGTCCTTATCTCAATGCGTTCAGCAAGTTGAAAGAAATCCCCAATAGGTTCCAAAGATTCACTGACAGCCTGCGAGTAATGAATGCCATTTGCTTGATAGTCTGCTAATGTGTGTATCACAATGAAATGAGAAAGTGGTCAAGTGTTTATCTCATTCAGTTCAGCAAATTGGAAGAAATCCACAATAGGTTCCAATGAAATGAGAAAGTGGCAAAGTCTTTGTCTCCATGAGTTCAGCAAGTTGAAAGAAATCCACAATCGGTTCCAAAGTTTCTCTGAATACAGTGAATGCCATTGGCTGTTATTCTGTCTATGCGTGTATCCCAATGAAATGAGAAAGTGGAAATGTCCTTGTCTCCATGAGTTCAGCAAGTTGCACGAAATCCACAATCGGTTCCAAAGTTTCTGTGAATACCTTCGAGCAGTGAATGCCATTTGTCTGATATTCTGCCAGTGTGTGTATCTCAATGAAATGAGAAAGTTGTATAGTGCTTATCTCGATGAGATCTTCAAGTTGGGGGAAATCCACAATAGGTTCCAAGGTTTCTCTGAATTCCTTCGAGCAGTGAATGCAATTTGACTGAAATTCTGCCAATGTGTTTATCTCAATGCAATGATATAGTGGTAAAGACCTGATCTCAATGAGTTCAGCAAGTTGAAAGAAATCCCCAATAGGTTCCAAAGATTCACTGACTGCCTGCGAGTAATGAATGCCATTTGCCTGATATTCTGCTAATGTGTGTATCACAATGAAATGAGAAAGTGGACAAGTGTTTATCTCATTCAGTTCAGCAAATTGGAAGAAATCCACAATAGGTTCCAAAGTTTCTCGCAATACCTTGGAGCAGTGAATGCCATTTGTCTGATATTCTGCCAATGCGTGTATCTCAATGAAATGAGAAATTTGTATAGTGCTTATCTCGATGACTTCAGCAAGTTGGAAGAAATCCGCAATAGGTTCCAAACTTTCTCTGAATACAGTCGAGCAGTGAATGCCATTGGCTGTTATTCTGTCTATGCGTGTATGTCAATGAAATGAGAAAGTTGTATAGTGCTTATCTCGATGAGATCAGCAAGTTGGGGGAAATCCACAATAGGTTCTAAGGTTTCTCTGAATTCCTTCGAGCAATTTGGATGAAATTCTGCCAATGTGTTTATCTCAATGCAATGAGATAGTGGTAAAGTCCTTATCTCAATGAGTTCAGCAAGTTGAAAGAAATCACCAATAGGTTCCAAAGATTCACTGACTGCCTGCGAGTAATGAATGCCATTTGCCTGATATTCTGCTAATGTGTGTATCACAATGAAATGAGAAAGTGGTCAAGTGTTTATCTCATTCAGTTCAGCAAATTGGAAGAAATCCACAATAGGTTCCAAAGTTTCTCGCAATACCTTGGAGCAATAAATGCCATTTGGCTGATATTTTGCCAGTGTGTGTAGCTCAATGAAATGAGATAATGGTAAAGTTCTTATCTCGATGACTTCAGCAAGTTGGAAGTAATCCGCAATATATTCCAAAGTTTCTCTGAATACCTTCGAGTAGTGAATGTAATTTGACTGATATTCTGCCAATGCGTGTATCTCAATGAAATGAGAAAGTTGTATAGTGCTTATCTCGATGAGATCAGCAAGTTGGGGGAAATCCACAATGGGTTCCAAGGTTTCTCTGAATTCCTTCGAGCAGTGAATGCAATTTGATTGAAATTCTGCCAATGTGTTTATCTCAATGCAATGAGATAGTGGTAAAGTCCTTATCTCAATGAGTTCAGCAAGTTGAAAGAAATCCCCAATAGGTTCCAAAGATTCACTGACTGCCTGCGAGTAATGAATGCCATTTGCTTGATATTCTGCTAATGTGTGTATCACAATGAAATGAGAAAGTGGTCAAGTGTTTATCTCATTCAGTTCAGCAAATTGGAAGAAATCCACAATAGGTTCCAAAGTTTCTCGCAATACCTTGGAGCAGTGAAGGCCATTTGTCTGATATTTTGCCAGTGTGAGTAGCTCAATGAAATGAGATAATGGTAAAGTTCTTATCTCGATGACTTCAGCAAGTTGGAAGAAATCCTCAATATATTCCAAAGTTTGTCTGAATGCCTTCGAGTAGTGAATGTAATTTGGCTGATATTCTGCCAATGCGTGTATCTCAATGAAATGAGAAAGTTGTATAGTGCTTATCTCGATGAGTTCAGCAAGTTGGGGGAAATCCACAATAGGTTCCAAGGTTTCTCTGAATTCCTTCGAGTAGTGAATGCAATTTGACTGAAATTCTGCCAATGTGTTTATCTCAATGCAATGAGATAGTGGTAAAGTCCTTATCTCAATGAGTTCAGCAAGTTGAAAGAAATCCCCAATAGGTTCCAAAGATTCACTGACTGCCTGCGAGTAGTGAATGCCATTTGCCTGATATTCTGCTAATGTGTGTATCACAATGAAATGAGAAAGTGGTCAAGTGTTTATCTCATTCAGTTCAGCAAATTGGAAGAAATCCACAATAGGTTCCAAAGTTTCTCGCAATACCTTGGAGCAATGAATGCCATTTGGCTGATATTTTGCCAGTGTGTGTAGCTCAATGAAATGAGATAATGATAAAGTTCTTATCTCGATGACGTCAGCAAGTTGGAAGAAATCCGCAATATATTCCAAAGTTTCTCTGAATACCTTCGAGTAGTGAATGTAATTTGACTGATATTCTGCCAATGCGTGTATCTCAATGAAATGAGAAAGTTGTATAGTGCTTATCTCGATGAGATCAGCAAGTTGGGGGAAATCCACAATAGGTTCCAAGGTTTCTCTGAATTCCTTCGAGCAGTGAATGCAATTTGACTGAAATTCTGCCAATGTGTTTATCTCAATGCAGTGAGATAGTGGTAAAGTCCTTATCTCAATGAGTTCAGCAAGTTGAAAGAAATCCCCAATAGGTTCCAAAGATTCACTGACTGCCGGCGAGTAATGAATGCCATTTGCCTGATATTCTGCTAATGTGTGTATCACAATGAAATGAGAAAGTGGTCAAGTGTTTATCTCATTCAGTTCAGCAAATTGGAAGAAATCCACAATAGGTTCCAAAGTTTCTCGCAATACCTTCGAGTAGTGAATGCAATTTGGCTGATATTCTGCCAATGCGTGTATCTCAATGAAATGAGAAAGTTATATAGTGCTTATCTCGATGACTTCAGCAAGTTGGAAGAAATCCGCAATAGGTTCCAAAGTTTCTCTGAATACCTTCGAGTAGTGAATGCAATTTGGCTGATATTCGGCCAATGCGTGTATCTCAATGAAATGAGAAAGTTGTATAGTGCTTATCTCGATGAGTTCAGCAAGTTGGGGGAAATCCACAATAGGTTCTAAGGTTTCTCTGAATTCCTTCGAGCAATTTGGATGAAATTCTGCCAATGTGTTTATCTCAATGAATTGAGAAAGTGGTAAAGTCCTTATCTCAATGAGTTCAGCAAGTTGTAAGATATCCCCAATAGGTTCCAAAGATTCACTGAATGCCTTGGAGCAGTAAATTAACTTTGGTTGATACTCTGCCAATGCGTGTATCTCAATGAAATGAGCAAGTTGAAAGAAATCCACAATCGGTTCCAATGTTTCTCTGAATACAGTCGAGCAGTGAATGCCATTGGCTGTTATTCTGTCTATGCGTGTATCCCAATGAAATGAGAAAGTGGAAATGTCCTTGTCTCCATGAGTTCAGCAAGTTGCACGAAATCCACAATCGGTTCCAAAGTTTCTGTGAATACCTTCGAGCAGTGAATGCCATTTGTCTGATATTCTGCCAGTGTGTGTATCTCAATGAAATGAGAAAGTTGTAAAGTGCTTATCTCGATGAGATCTTCAAGTTGGGGGAAATCCACAATAGGTTCCAAGGTTTCTCTGAATTCCTTCGAGCAGTGAATGCAATTTGACTGAAATTCTGCCAATGTGTTTATCTCAATGCAATGATATCGTGGTAAAGTCCTGATCTCAATGAGTTCAGCAAGTTGAAAGAAATCCCCAATAGGTTCCAAAGATTCACTGACTGCCTGCGAGTAATGAATGCCATTTGCCTGATATTCTGCTAATGTGTGTATCACAATGAAATGAGAAAGTGGTCAAGTGTTTATCTCATTCAGTTCAGCAAATTGGAAGAAATCCACAATAGGTTCCAAAGTTTCTCGCAATACCTTGGAGCAGTGAATGCCATTTGTCTGATATTCTGCCAATGCGTGTATCTCAATGAAATGAGTAAGTTGTATAGTGCTTATCTCGATGACTTCAGCAAGTTGGAAGAAATCTGCAATAGGTTCCAAAGTTTCTCTGAATACAGTCGAGCAGTGAATGCCATTGGCTGTTATTCTGTCTATGCGTGTATGTCAATGAAATGAGAAAGTTGTATAGTGCTTATCTCGATGAGTTCAGCAAGTTGGGGGAAATCCACAATAGGTTCTAAGGTTTCTCTGAATTCCTTCGAGCAATTTGATAAAATTCTGCTAATCTGTTTATCTCAATGAATTGAGAAAGTGGTAAAGTCCTTATCTCAATGAGTTCAGCAAGTTGTAAGATATCCCCAATAGGTTCCAAAGATTCACTGAATGCCTTGGAGCAGTGAATGAACTTTGGTTGATACTCTGCCAATGCGTGTATCTCAATGAAATGAGAAAGTGGTAAAGTCTTTGTCTCCATGAGTTCAGCAAGTTGAAAGAAATCCACAATCAGTTCCAAAGTTTCTCTGAATACAGTCGAGCAGTGAATGCCATTGGCTGTTATTCTGTCTATGCGTGTATCCCAATGAAATGAGAAAGTGGTAAAGTCCTTATCTCGATGAGATCAGCAAGTTGGGGGAAATCCACAATAGATTCCAAGGTTTCTCTGAATACCTTCGAGCAGTGAATGCCATTTGTCTGATATTCTGCCAGTGTGTGTATCGCAATGAAATGAGAAAGTTGTATAGTGCTTATCTCGATGTGATCTTCAAGTTGGGGGAAATCCACAATAGGTTCCAAGGTTTCTCTGAATTCCTTCGAGTAGTGAATGCAATTTGACTGAAATTCTGCCAATGTGTTTATCTCAATGCAATGAGATAGTGGTAAAGTCCTTATCTCAATGAGTTCAGCAAGTTGAAAGAAATCCCCAATAGGTTCCAAAGATTCACTGACTGCCTGCGAGTAGTGAATGCCATTTGCCTGATATTCTGCTAATGTGTGTATCACAATGAAATGAGAAAGTGGTCAAGTGTTTATCTCATTCAGTTCAGCAAATTGGAAGAAATCCACAATAGGTTCCAAAGTTTCTCGCAATACCTTGGAGCAATGAATGCCATTTGGCTGATATTTTGCCAGTGTGTGTAGCTCAATGAAATGAGATAATGGTAAAGTTCTTATCTCGATGACTTCAGCAAGTTGGAAGAAATCCGCAATATATTCCAAAGTTTCTCTGAATACCTTCGAGTAGTGAATGTAATTTGACTGATATTCTGCCAATGCGTGTATCTCAATGAAATGAGAAAGTTGTATAGTGCTTATCTCGATGAGATCAGCAAGTTGGGAGAAATCCACAATAGGTTCCAAGGTTTCTCTGAATTCCTTCGAGCAGTGAATGCAATTTGACTGAAATTCTGCCAATGTGTTTATCTCAATGCAGTGAGATAGTGGTAAAGTCCTTATCTCAATGAGTTCAGCAAGTTGAAAGAAATCCCCAATAGGTTCCAAAGATTCACTGACTGCCGGCGAGTAATGAATGCCATTTGCCTGACATTCTGCTAATGTGTGTATCACAATGAAATGAGAAAGTGGTCAAGTGTTTATCTCATTCAGTTCAGCAAATTGGAAGAAATCCACAATAGGTTCCAAAGTTTCTCGCAATACCTTCGAGTAGTGAATGCAATTTGGC
>CM075747.1:45836224-45924687 GCA_037974335.1 Prionace glauca | reverse complement strand
TCACGTGCTCACTGTGTGACCCCCCCCACCGCTGACCCCCCCACCGCTGACCTCCCCACCGCTGACCTCCCCACCGCTGACCTCCCCACCGCTGACCTCCCCCACCGCTGACCTCCCCCACCGCTGACCTCCCCACCACTGACCCCCCCACCGCTGACCTCCCCACCGCTGACCTCCCAATTTCTTTGGCAGGCCCAGTATTCCCCCCCCCCACCCCCACGACTCCCCCACCCAAATGATCTCTGGCCTATCCACCTCTCCCCCCCCCCCCCCCCCCCCCCCCCCCACCAATTGCTGGCCCACCTGCACCCCCTCCTCCTGCCAGCCCCAATTTCCAATCCCCCCGTGGCCAGTCCTGATGACCCCCTCCCACCCCACCCCCCCCCACCCCCCCCCCCCCCACACCCACTATGGCCAACCCCCATCACCGCCTCACTTCCTCCCCCACCAATCCCATTGCAGAGTGGTAGCGGGTCCCCATCACCGCTGATCACCCCCCCCCCCCCCCCCCAGTAAGTAAGCCCGGTGACCCCAGGACGCACTCCAGTCCTGTTCCCTTGGCACTGCCCCAATACCTGGTGGGCAGTGCCAAGGGTGCCCAGTGGCAGTGCCAGGCTGGCTTTGCCTAAGAGGCTCCCACCCTTGCCCCCAAGCTCCTGGGAGGTGTGGGGGGTGGGGGGGGGGGGCCCACATTGGCTGTGGCCCTCACCAGTGGGGGTGAGCACGCCAGCTCCCCGTTAGTGGGAGCACCTCCTGGCGGGATGGGGGTTGAGCCCGGAGATACCATCCTGGGCCTGTTAATCACATGGAAATCAGCCTCGTGCTGATCTCCGGTATGAGACTGATAGCACCGAAATAAAGGGCCTTGGAGACTCGCGGTTGGCTGGACACTGGTTGTGAGTCGTGTTAGAGATCCCTCGCTGTCTCACAGCTCACTGAGTTACTAAAGCAGCAATAGCGAGAACCCTGGCCATGAACTTACTAAACGATCTAAACCAAGGTCTTTCATCAGGTTTTATTTATGAGATTGAGTTTGTTCTGGGTAATTGTTAATCTATTTTTTGTTCATTTATGTATTCGTTCAGCAGGAGTAAGTGCTGAAGCCAGTGTTTATTGGGGATCCTAGTTCCTGGAATGGCTGAGGGTTTCCATCCATACCAGACGTTAATTGAATCAATTGGGTTTTTTATGACATTCTGACAGCTTTACGCTCCCTTTTGTTCGAGATTTTCATTTTCCTGGGTTCGATTCCCGGCTCGGGTCACTGTCTGTGTGGAGTTTGCACATTCTCCTCGTGTCTGCGTGGGTTTCCTCCGGGTGCTCCGGTTTCCCCCCACAGTCCAAAGATGTGCGGGTTAGGTTGATTGGCCATGCTAACAAATTGCCTGTGGGATCCAGGGAAGTGTAGGTTAGAGGGATTAGTGGGTATAATATGTAGGGATATGGGGGTAGGGCCTGGGTGGGATTGTGTTCAGTGCAGACTCGATGGGCCGAAGGGCCTCTTTCTGCACTGTAGGGTTTCTAGGTTCTATCAAATTGAATTCAAATTCATAAAACACTGTGGGAAGAGTTGAGTTCATGTGTGTGCATGATTAGTTAGTAACTACATGACTGTACCCATGTGCTCTGACCCACATCTCTGGTGCTGGTTAAACACCAGACAGTGAAGGGACTGTGGGTAGTAAGATCGTCAGAGGGTAGTAAGGGCGTGGAATGCCCTGCCTGCAGCAGTTGTGGACTCGCCAACTTTAAGGGTGTTCAAATGGTCAGTGGATAGACATACGGATAACATTGGAATAGTTTAGGTTAGAGGGTCATAGAACATAGAACATTACAGCACAAACAGGCCCTTCGGCTCTCGAGTTGCGCCGATCACATCAACCCCACCAATCTATAGACCTATCTATAACCCCCAATCCCATTAAACCCCATATACTCATCCAGAAGTCTTTTAAAAGACCCCAGCGAGTTCGCCTCCACCACCGACGACGGCAGCCGATTCCATTCACTCACCACCCTCTGAGTGAAAAACTTACCCCCTAGGGTCACTAGATTGGTTCCACTGGTCGGCGCAACATTGAGGGCCGAAGGGCCTGTACTGCGCTGGAATGTTCTATGTTCTATGTGTGTCTCTTCCTAGAGGTAAATGATCCCTGGTACATTCCCACAGAGCCTAACTCTCTTCCTACCTATTCAGATCCATCACTACCATCGACTCCTGCCAACTTCCCTCCTCCCTCGATGTCCAAGCTGAGCTACATGAACTCCACCTATCGCGTTATCCAGAAGCCTCTGTCTTGGCTGGAAGCTGCCTGGCTCTGTGAGAGCCGCAACGAGACCCTGGTCACTGTGAGTGACCCCTATCACCAGGCCTTCCTGACGCAGGTTATGAACAGTGTCCGACTCCCCGTCTGGATCGGACTGTCGAACGAGGAGGTAATACCGCGGGGGCTTCTGTCAATGTTTACTCTGTAAAACGACAGCGAGAAATCGCTCTGTTTTTGCACAATGAAGAATGGTAAATGCAGTGAGTGGTTTTAGACGCACCGATATATCGCGATCAATTAATTACTTTCCAGTTCTATCACTGGGAACGGATTCACAAATAGTCTCTGACTTTAAAACAATGTGATGCCAATTACCAGTGACAGGGAAATCCATCGAGGTCACAAAATTCGCCCCATTCCGTGTCAGCGGAATTGCACTCGGTTCCATTTCCTTCGAACCCCCTTTTGATCCTGGACACAAATGACAGGCAGAAGGTGCGAAATGGGCACGAGTGGAGGGAAGGTAGAGTGGGGGAAGGTGATGGGTAGGGAGATGATGTACAGAGAGAGGGTGAAGGCAGAGGGGTGGGGGTGGGGGGGGGGTGGGTGTCAGCAAGAGGAAGGGGGTGGGCCAGAGGGAGTGATAGGCAAGTGGGTGAGGACGGAGGGGGTGGGGGTAATGCCAGGTGGTAGGAGTGACTGGCAGGGGCTTGGTGATGGACGGGTGGAGTGACGGACAGGGTGGGGGTGACGAGCTGGAAGGGGGTGACACTCCTGTAATTCATAATTCACAGCAACAAATACCAAGTTTAACAATTGTCGAAACATTCTGAACCGTTCTAATGTTTTAAAAAAACAGTAGAGGGTTTACAGTGACGGAGAGTGAGAATAAAAACCCACAGCTCGGACTGCCCATTGACACCTCCACACAACCTGTGTACAGTGCAGAAGGAGGCCATTTGGCCCATTCAGCCAGTACCAATTCTCCAAAAGAGCATCTTTCCCAAGCTGAGCCCCTGCCCTATCCCAGTGTCTCTTAGGAAGCACCTTGTGATGTTTTATACATGAAGGATGCTATATAAATGCAAGCAGTTGTTGTTCTCTTTTTTCTTTTACTCTATCTCTTTCACCCTTGTTCTCTCATTCTCTCCCTCTATCTCTTTCTCTTTCCCACTCTCTCTCTCTCAGTCTCACTCTCTCTTGTTCTGATACTCTGTCGTTCTCTTACTCTCTCTCGTTCACTCTCTCTCTGTCTGTTCTCTCTGTCTGTTCTCTCTGTCTGTTCTCTCTCTCTCTCTCTGTCTGTTATCTCTCTCGTTCACTCTCTCTCTCTCTGTCTGTTCTCTCTCTCGTTCACACTCTCTCTGTCTGTTCTCTCTGTCTGTTCTCTCTCTCTCTCTCTGTCTGTTATCTCTCTCTCTCTGTCTGTTCTCTCTCTCGTTCACTCTCTCTCTCTGTCTGTTCTCTCTCTCGTTCTCTCTCTCTCTCTGTCTGTTCTCTCTCTCGTTCTCTCTCTCTCTGTCTTCCTCTCTCATTCACTCTCTCTCTCTCTCTCGTTCACTCTCTCTCTCTCTGTCTGTTCTCTCTCTCTCTCTCTGTCTTCCTCTCTCTCATTCACTCTCTCTCTCTCTGTCTGTTCTCTCTCTCGTTCTCTCTCTCTCTCTGTCTTCCTCTCTCATTCACTCTCTCTCTCTCTCTCGTTCACTCTCTCTCATTCACTCTCTCTCTCTCTCTCTCTCGTTCACTCTCTCTCTCTGTCTGTTCTCTCTCTCTGTCTGTTCTCTCTCTGTCTTCCCCTCTCTCGTTCACTCTCTCTCTCTCTCTCTGTCCTCTCACTCTCTCTCTCTCTGTCTGTTTTCTCACTGTTCCCGCTGTCACTCTCAGTAATGGTTGAGTTTGTCCACAGGGAGCGAGGACCTTCTCCTGGTTGAATGGGGAGGAGTCGGACTATACCAACTGGCAGGACGGAGAGCCACGCCAGGCCTTGGGCTGCGCTCACATGGACACGGACGGGACATGGCGAACGTGCAACTGTGAGATGAAGCTGAAGGGGGCGATCTGTAAAGAGTCCCCAGGTAGGCGGAGTGGACAGTCCCGTCTCTGAAACAGAGGGAAAGCGAGTGTGTTTCCGAGATTGCTATAGGCTGAGAAAGAGGCTGGTGTGGTATAGAAACACAGTCAGGTGGGCCGAATGGCCTGTTTCTCTGCTCTCTATCTCTGTGTTATTCTCCAAAGCCCTCCAATGTGTAATCACCTCTCAAATCAGCACCAGAATTGGAAGCTTGAATCTCTCCAACCAGATTTCCATCTCTGACCATTCTGAAACCACTCTCATCAAAGTTACAATGGCCTCCTTTCTGATTGTTACAAAGATAAACTTACTCTTCTCATCCTACTGGATCTGTCTGCATTCCCCTTAGCCTGTCTGCTCACACCATCCTCCTCCAGTGCCTCTGCCCAGGGTTGGCACAGCTTCTAACTTGGTTCCAATCCCATCCATCCAACCACAGCCAGAGAATGGCCTCCCTTCCTGTCCCTGCACCATTACCCCCTCGTGGCCCCGAGGATCTGCCTTTGACCACCTCCTGTTTCCCACCTACCCGCCCCCCCCCTCGGCAACATCGTCCGACAGCGCAGAGTGGTTTATTCACGCACACACTGTGGGTCTACCTCATTGCCAGCTCGCTCACACACACCCCCACCATTGCTCATTCCACACCCAGTCCTGATGAGCAGGAACAGGTTAAACATTGGGAACTGAAACTAATGTTTTTCAAGCCCCTCTGCAAACTCCGTTCTCCAGTTACCAACTCCATCCCCCATTCTGACAACAGTCTGAGGTTAACCTAATCTGTGAAGCAGCCCCACAAACCTCCCAGATATCGGCGTTCATCATTCCTGGTCTCTACTACATCCGGAAGTCTAATTGTTCCACCATTAGTGGACTTTGGGGCGGCACGGTAGCACAGTGGTTAGCACTGCTGCTTCACAGCTCCAGGGTCCTGGGTTCGATTCCCGGCTCGGGTCACTGCCTGTGTGGAGTTTGCACATTCTCTCCTCGTGTCTGCGTGGGTTTTCTCCGGGTGCTCCGGTTTCCTCCCACAGTCCAAAGATGTGCGGGTTAGGTTCATTGGCTATGCTAAAATTGCCCCTTAGTGTCCTGGGATGTGTAGGTTAGAGGGATTAGCAGGTAAAATGTGTAGGGATATGGGGATAGGATCTGGGTGGGATTGTGTTCGGTGCAGACTCGATGGGCCGAAGGGCCTGTTTCTGCACTGTAGAGTTCTATTAGTGGCTGTACCTTCAGCTGAGCAAAGAACAAAAACAATTACAGCACAGGAACAGGCCCTCCTGCACCGACCATCCCTGCCCCACTGAACTAAAACCCCCTACCCTTCCCCCTACCCCTTCAGTTTAAAGAGATGTGTATTGTCTCCAGACAGTACAGTAAGTGAAGCACTGATCACAGTTTGGGTTTGCAAAACCTCACTTACTGTACTGTCTGGAGACAATACACATCTCTTTAAACTGTGATCAGTGCTCCTTCCACTCACATTATCAGCCACTTCAGGTCTTGAACAGCAGGTTCAGGTGTAAGGATTCGCATTCTAATCAGTAATCTCTAAACTGTCTGTGCTTTATATGCTCTGTCTGAGGCCAGAACTCTCCATTCACCTGACGAAGAGGCAGTCCCCCCAAAAGCTTGTGAGAATATTATCAAATAAATCGGTTGGACTAAAACCTGGTGTTGTCAGACTTTTTACTGTGTTTACGCCAGTCCAACGCCGGCATACCCACATCATGACCGATTGTGATGCCAGTGATGGTCAGTGTAGTCTTACCCTCAGCGTGAGTGAGAAAACCTTGTAAAGGAATTTAATTACTTTGTCAAGGAGTTGTCATGTAGAAAATATTAAAGAAGACTGTTTAACATTACAATAGTGCTTACACTTCAGAAGTATTTCATTCAGCTGGTAAAAGATTTTGGGACATCCTGAGATTATGAAACTTTGATATAAATCCTTGTTCTTTTCTTTCTAAGATTTTTGTCCGAAGATTTGTTTGGTTATAACGCATTCTTGAAGACTCTGCATTAACCACTTTGCTGCACTCTATTAACACTAATCAGCCTGACACAATGAATGCTGGCTTGGTCAGTGAAGCCCACACCCCATAAACGAATAAAGAAACAGTATTATGTCAGTCCTATTAAATAGAATTATTCCCCTTGTCCAATCGAGTCAGGTGAACATCTCTCTCTCTCTGTGTTGCTGTTGATGATGGCCAGTGACACCAACATCCCCATCTGCTGGTGGGAAGCCAGATTGCAATACAACCCTGCTCCCCATTACCAGAGGCTCCAATAGGAAAAGTATTCCTATCCTGTATTTCTCAATCAGTGACGCATGTTCCATCTCTCAATCAGGGCGGGGCCAAGTCACTAAGTGAACAACTCAAATTTTCATATAAAAGACTTTCTGCGCACTGCTTGGAGAGATGTTCATTTTCAGAGTTTGTGAGGGATTTGAATCTACTGTGTCCCTTTATTCACCAGCTAGCAAAAACTACTTCCCACCATTGGTAATTCAGCTCCATAACATTTACCTATGTTCTTTTTCTCTCTCTCTGAATCTCTATCTCTCTCTGAGTCTCTCTCTCTGAGTCTCTCTCTCTGAGTCTCTCTCTCTGAGTCTCTCTCTCTGAGTCTCTCTCTCTGAGTCTCTCTCTCTGAGTCTCTCTCTCTGAGTCTCTCTCTCTGAATCTCTCTCTCTCTGAGTCTCTCTCTCTCAGTCTCTCTCTCAGTCTCTCTCTCACTGTCTCTCTCTCTCAGTCTCTCTCTCTGAGTCTCTCTCTCAGTCTCTCTCTCAGTCTCTCTCTCAGTCTCTCTCTCTGAGTCTCTCTCTCTCTCAGTCTCTCTCTCTCAGTCTCTCTCTCTCAGTCTCTCTCTCTCCGAGTCTCTCTCTCTCTGAGTCTCTCTCTCTCTGAGTCTCTCTCTCTCTCTGAGTCTCTCTCTCTCTCTGAGTCTCTCTCTCTGAGTCTCTCTCTCTCAGTCTCTCTCTCTCTCTCAGTCTCTCTCTCTCTCAGTCTCTCTCTCTGAATCTCTCTCTGAGTCTCTCTCTCATTCTCTCTTTCTCTTTCAGTCTCTTTCATTGTCTATCTTTCTGTAATTTTTATAACTGTGTTTTGATCACATGTTCTCCTGTCTTTTTCACTTTATCATCATTATTGTGCTTCATGTAAAGAAACAAAAGCCGAGCTATTTTACTGCCGGTTACTGCCTGAGTGAGGCTGAGTCTCCCCGATATTGGATCTCAAACTGGATTATACCACAGCCAATAGACTCACTGTGAGGGGAGGTGTGCGATCAGACACTCCCACAGTGGATGACTGGGGCTACAGTCGGGACCAAGAGATTAGGAGTCAGGTTTTGATGGGAAATTGTCCCTGATATTTAAATTCCTCCATTTTATGGAGAATTGTAATTCTCTTATATCACCGCAGGAATAGGGTCCAACATTAGGAGCTTTAATAAACTTCAGCACTCCTGGCTTGGTGTGTAATTGTTCAGAATGCAGAATTCTGTTAAATTTTGCATTATGGTTCTGTTCAGAGCGATACGTCTATTGTGCCACATAGCAGCTGCCTCGATAGTAACACTCAGTCTAGACACAGACTGTGTGTCACTTTTGCCGTTACAGTTCAGGCTGGGATTTTCCCGCACTCTCACCGCCACTTTCCTGTTCCCCCCGGTGCCAGGTTTGTCTATTTGAGACCAATTCGCCCCGTCCTCTCTCTGTGCTTTCAGGGTCAACGTTAAACCTTGTCTGCCCCTCAGGTGAACGTTTAAACAAGCTATAAAGTTGGGAATCAAGTAGACAAGGTTGTTAAGAAGGCGTACGGTGTCTTGGCGTTTATTGGTAGGGGGATTGAATTTAAGAGTCGCAGCGTCATGTTGCAACTGTACACAACTCTGGTGCGGCCGCACTTGGAGTTTTGTGTGCAGTTCTGGTCCCCACATTACAGGAAGGATGTGGAGGCTTTGGAGAGGGTGCAGAGGAGGTTTACCAGGATGTTGCCTGGTATGGAGGGGAGATCCTATGAGGAGAGACTGAGAGATTTGAGGTTGTTTTCGTTGGAAAGAAGGCGGCTAAGAGGGGATCTTATTGAAACATATAAGATGATTAGAGGTTTAGATAGGGTGGATAGTGATAGCCTTTTTCCTCGGATGGAGAAAACTAGCACGAGGGGGCATGGCTTTAAATTAAGGGGGGGTAGTTATAGGACAGATGTCAGGGGTAGGTTCTTTACCCAGAGGGTGGTGAGGGACTGGAATGCCCTGCCAGCTGCAGTTGTAAATGCGCCTAGTTTGGGGGCGTTTAAGAGATCCGTGGATAGGTTTATGGACGAAAAGGGATTGGTTTAGGCTAGTGGGTCATTGTTTTGTAACTGGTCGGCGCAACATCGTGGGCCGAAGGGCCTGTTCTGTGCTGTAATGTTCTATGTTCTATAACACTACTGTAACAAAGAGCAAGCCAGTCCTCCCCTCTCCCCCGTGTTATTTAGAATGACAGAATTCATACAGTATAGAAAGAGGCCATTTGGCCCATCAAGTCCACATCAAAAGAGCATCTTACATTGGCTCCCACATCCCACCCTCCCTATCCCCATAACCCCATGCATTCAGCATGGCCAATCCACCTAACCTGTACACTGTTAAGTTGATCTTTCTCTACACCCTAGCTATGACTACATTCTGCACTCTCTCTTTTCCTCCTCTATGTTTTGTCTGCAGAGCTCACAGGAATCAATATTTTCACTATATATTAATACATGTGACAATAATAAATCAAATCAAGTCAAAACGTCTTTTGACACTAAGGGACAATTAGCACGACCAATCCACCTAACGTACACATCTTTGGGCTTTGGGAGGAAACCCACGCAGACACGGGGAGCACGTGCAGAGTCCACACAGACGGTGACCCAAGCCAGGAATTGACCCTGGATCCCTGGAGCTGCGAGGCAGCCGTGCTAACCCAGTGCCACTAAACAAATAAAGAAATAGAACGAAAAGTTCTGGAAATACTGTCCGACAGCATCTGTGACAGGATGAGATGTCTGAGAAGTGTTTCGGATAAACAACCTATCAACAAGTGTTACTGTTTTTTTCATAAGAGACCAAGCTATGAGTTAATCCAACTTTCCAGGTACATTATAAGAAAAGACCTGCATTTATATAGCGTCTTTCACAACCCATTTCTGCTATTGAAGGGTGGCACAGTGCTGCTGCCTCACAGCGGTCAGTGAGAGCAGAGAATTTAACAGCCAGCCAAAATTCCATTCTCTGCAGCGGGACTGGAGAATCCCAGCCACTAGCGAGGTCTGAGTTTACCAGCGTGTTTCTCTCCTCACGGGTCTGCTGAGTATTGCAGCATTTACTATTTATATTCCCGATTTCCAGCATCTACAACACATTATCGTTGTGATCAGTGGATTAGCAAAGCAGAGAATGTTCTCTGAAATGCCAGCAGTGAAACCTAATTCCATTTGGATTTTCATCAGCAGATCAGGAGCAAAATTTCCTGGGAGAAGGAGCTGATTGGCCTCCTGTTCCTATAATGTGGGTGTATCGAAGAAATGCCTGTTTGTGAACCAGGATATTTGATTCAGAATTTAACTTCTCATCTTTGTTTTTTCCCTTAGACCCGTGGTCTAGCAAGTCAACTTTCTCCGGGACCTGCCCAGATAGTCTGGAGGATTCTTCCTGGATTCCCTTTCGTAATCACTGTTATGCCTTCCACTTGGAGAAGAATTCCACACCCAAAGATGCCGCTGAGTTCTGTCGGAAAGGTGAGTGAACTGGACCACAGTGTGGGTAAAGAAACCTCTGATAATAAATCCCTGCTCTGACCATCTCCGAGAACACAGTAAAAAGTCTGACAACACCAGGTTTCAGTCCAACCGATTTATTTGATAATATTCTCACAAGCTTTCGGGGTTAGCCCCTTCGTCAGGTGAATGGAGAGTTCTGGCCTCAGACAGAGCATATAAAGCACAGACAGTTTAGAGATTACTGATTAGAATGCGAATCTTTACACCTAACCTGCTGTTCAAGTCTTAAAGTGGCTGATAATGTGAGTGAAAGGAGCACTGATCACAGTTTAAAGAGATGTGTATTGTCTCCAGGCAGTACAGTAAGTGAGGTTTTGCAAACCCAGGCAAGTCACGGGGGTTACAGATAGTGCAACATGAACCCAAGATCCCTGTTGAGACCGTCCTCATGTGTGCGGAACTTGGCTATCAGTCTCTGCTCAGCGACTCTGCGCTGTCGTGTGTCATGAAGGCCGCCTCTGACCTTCGGGTAAGCATTCTCCAAGGCGGCCTTCATGACACACGACAGCGCAGAGTCGCTGAGCAGAGACTGATAGCCAAGTTCCGCACACATGAGGACGGTCTCAACAGGGATCTTGGGTTCATGTCGCACTATCTGTAACCCCCGTGACTTGCCTGGGTTTGCAAAACCTCACTCACTGTACTGTCTGGAGACAATACACATCTCTTTAAACTGTGATCAGTGCTCCTTCCACTCACATTATCAGCCACTTTAAGACTTGAACAGCAGGTTAGGTGTAAGGATTCGCATTCTAATCAGCAATCTCTAAACTGTCTGTGCTTTATATGCTCTGTCTGAGGCCAGAACTCTCCATTCACCTGATGAAGGGGCTAACCCCGAAAGCTTGTGAGGATATTATCAAATAAATCGGTTGGACTAAAACCTGGTGTTGTCAGACTTTTTACTGTGTTTACGCCAGTCCAACGCCGGCATACCCACATCATCTCCGAGAACACAGGGTGTTGTGCGATGACCCGGACTGTGCTCTGAGGTTCCTGGGTTGACGACTATATTTAATGCTCCTTTTTCAATGTTTTTGAACAGTGCAAGGGGCCGAGATGGTGTCCATTCTTGACGAGACGGAGAACGTGTTTGTATGGGAACACCTACAGACGTATGAAAATGACTCCAAAGGTGCTTGGCTGAGTCTCATGTACAACACAAAGAGTAAGTCTGTCTCCACACCTCACAGCAAACTGCGATTTTATTTCGGTTCATTTCCTACAGAGCGTGGATGCAATGAGTAGTGTGCTTACAATGAGCACAGATTTCCACAGAACATCCTTAGTGCCCTCAAGGCATTTCCTGTTGTCACAATCTTTGGGTTAGGTTTTTAATCACTCGACGTTAATCATTGTGTCACGTTAACCTTCTGTTTTGCTGTCAGTGGTTACTCTGCAGTTGCAGGTTCTGGTCCCTGAGTGGGGCTGTAAACCAAGGGGGGGAATTTTCCCATTCCGCCTGCCAGGGCACTGGGCAGATCCTGGAAAGGTCTGTTAAACTTCCGCTAGGATTTTCCAGTTTTGGAGCAAGCACAGCTGGAAAATCCCACCCTCAAGTCTCTTCCCTTCTGTTACCTTCTTATCCATCAAAGACAACCCATGCAGCACGGTAGCACAGTGGGTTAGCACTGCTGCTTCACAGCTCTAGGGTCCTGGGTTCGATTCCCGGCTCGGGTCACTGTCTGTGTGGAGTTTGCACATTCTCCTCATGTCTGTGTGGGTTTCCTCCGGGTGCTCCGGTTTCCTCCCACAGTCCAAAGATGTGCGGGTTAGGTTGATTGGCCATGCTAAGAAATTGCCCCTTAGTGTCCAAGGGTGTGTAGGTTCGAGGGATTAGTGGGTATAATATGTAGGGATATGGGGGTAGGGCCTGGGTGGGATTGTGTTCAGTGCAGACTTGATGGGCTGAAGGGCCTCTTTCTGTACAGTAGGGTTCTATGATTCTATGAATTGCCGAGTATAACCATTGACAAAAACAGAAAATGCTGGATTAGCTCAGCAGGTTCTGTGAAGAGAGAAACAGAGTTAACATTTTGAGTCCAAATGATCTTTCTACAGAACAGCACTGGCCACGTTTTGCTTTGGTTTCACTGTTAGTTTATGTTTAATGATTATAGTGAGGGGACTGATTGATGGAAAATAAGGCAGCTTTATAATTTTGGGCGTCTCCCATCAGCTACGATTTCAGATCATTGACAGAGTGAAGCTTCATAAAGAAATATCTGAACCTTAACCACAGAAAAGTGCTTCTAACTGGAGTCCTGAGAGATCTCTCAGTGGCTCATACAAGCCAAGCCCTTTGCCTCCTCCCAGATGTGTTTGATAACATATCGAACCAGCTGAGCTTTGGGTCCATCCGCCAGCAACTGGACAGGAACGATTCAAAGTCATTTCACCGAGGACGGACGCAAAATACTGCAGGTGCTGGAAACCGGAAATAGAAGATGTTGGAAATACTGGGCATGTTGGGCAGCATCGGTGAGGAAAACAGCTACAGTGTAAGGTCAACGACCTTCCGTCAGAACTGGGAAAAGTTAGGGAAGTAACGGGCTTTAACCAAATACAGAGAGAGGGGGGAGAAGAACGAACAAAAGGGAAGGTGTGTATAGGATGGAATGCATGTGAGATTGAGAGACCAATGATGGAACTTGGACAATGGAAGTGATAATGAGATGAGTAGAGATGGATTTGGGGAGGTTGTTAAGAATCTCACTGGTGTTACCTAGGAGACTGTCTCAAAACTCCAAAGGGTAACTTGGTTAGTAGTGGTTGTATTTTTTTTGGAATAATGTGAGGAACAAAATACAATCCAGTGAGGAACTGTTCTGGTCATTGTGCAAACAATTAATAGAGTATTTATTAAAGTTAATTCAAAATATAACACATGACAAAGAAGATTAATATACACTCTTATAATTAAGTAGATGAATAACTAATCACTCTGTTTTATATGAAATTGCTTCGTTTCCAAAATGTTCCCATGTATACATCAACATCCCATTGGCCAGAAACTCAACTGGAATCACCACGTTACACAGTGGCTATAGGAGCTGGTCAGAGGCTGGGAATGCTGTAACTCACCTCCTGACCCTCTGTAGCCTGTCCACCATCTATCTACAAGGCACAAATCAGGACTGTGATGGAATATTCCCCACTTACCTGGATGGGTACAGCTCCAATAACACTCAGGAAGCTCGACACCATCCAGGATAAAGCAGCCGGCGTGATTGGAACACATCCAAAATCATCCACTCCCTCCACCACTGATACTCAGTAGCAGCAGTGTGTACTATCTGTAAGGTACACTGCAGCAATTCACCAAAGATCTTCTGACAGCACATTCCAAACCCACAACCAGTTCCATCTAGAAGGAAATATATCTCCATTCCTTCGCAGTCACTAGGTTAAAATCCTGGAATTCCCTCCCAAACAGCATTGTGGGTCAACCCACAGCACATGGACTGCAGCGATTCAAGAAGGCAGCTCACCCCCCCCACCTTCGCAAGGGTAACTCGGGATGGGCAATAAATGCTGGCCAGCCAGTGACACCCATGTCCCACAAATCAATAAAAGAAAATGTTCTCTGGACTCATTGAGACACCCATTTTCTCCAACAACATCCAATTTAGTAAATCTGTAAGTCAGATCCAGCTAATAGTTCCCACACCATATAGCTTAGATGACCACGTCTGGGAAAGTGTCTTTTTCTGCTTCCGCGAAGGTAGGAAACTGGGTCTTTTAGAGAAGAACATTACAATCCGTCGTGACTCTAAATGTTAATATAGAACAGGCCTCAATGGCTCTGATCACAGATGGAACTGGCCTGTCTGATGGAAAACTAGCCTCCTTCCCCAATGAGGGTGCTAGCATTAAACTCTATAATCTCTTTGATATTCCATCTATGGATTCAGCTGTCTCTCAAATTCCTTGCCTTTAGAAGTTAACATTTGTATAGCCCGACTGATCTCTGGTAAGCAGTTTTTGTGATATGGAAATTTGCATCTCAATTTCCCTAGACATCTGCTAATCTTATTACTAGGAAAATCACATTTTATTACATAGGAACATAAGAAATAGGAGCAGGAGTAGGCCATCTAGCCCTTCGAGCCTGCCCCGCCATTCAATAAGATCATGGCTGATCTGTCGTGGCTCAGTTCCACATTCCCGCCCTCTCCCCATAACCCTTAATCCCCTCACTTATCAAAAACCCATCAAGGGTTGTTAAGAAGGCATACGGTGTCTTGGCGTTCATTGGTAGGGGGATTGAATTTAGGAGTCGCAGCGTCATGTTGCAACTGTACACAACTCTGGTGCGGCCGCACTTGGAGTACTGTGTGCAGTTCTGGTCCCCACATTACAGGAAGGATGTGGAGGCTTTGGAGAGGGTGCAGAGGAGGTTTACCAGGATGTTGCCTGGTATGGAGGGGAGGTCCTATGAGGAGAGACTGAGGGATTTGGGGTTGTTTTCGCTGGAAAGAAGGCCGCTAAGAGGGGATCTTATTGAAACATATAAGATGATTAGAGGTTTAGATAGGGTGGACAGTGATAGCCTTTTTATGGACGAAAAGGGATTGGTTTAGGTTAGAGGGTCATTGTTTTTTAACTGGTCGGCGCAACATCGTGGGCCGAAGGGCCTGTTCTGCGCTGTAATGTTCTATGTTCTATGTTCTAACCCGCGTCTTAAAAATATTTAGCGAGGCAGCCTCCACCACCTCAACGGGCAGAGAATTCCAGAGATTCACCACCCTTTGAGTGAAGAAGTTCCTCCTCAACTCCGTTCTAAACCGCCCCCCCTTTATCTTGAGGCTGTGCCCCCTAGTCCTACTGTCCTTTCTGAGTGGGATGCTCTTTCAGAGAATTGGTGCAGACTCAATGGGTTGAATGGCCTCATTCTGTACTGTAAGGATTTAATGATTTAGGGGTGGCACGGTAGCACAGTGGGTTAGCACTGCTGCTTCACAGCTCCAGGGACCTGGGTTCGATTCCTGACTCGGGTCACTGTCTGTGTGGAGTTTGCACATTCTCCTCGTGTCTGCATGGGTTTCCTCCGGGTGCCCTGGTTTCCTCCCACAGTCCAAAGATGTGCGGATTAGGTTGATTGGCCATGCTAAAATTGGCCCTTACTGTCCTAAAATGCTTAGTTTAGAGGGATTAGTGGGTAAATATGTGGGGAACTAGGGGTAGAGCCTGGGTGGGATTCAGTGCAGACTCGATGGGCCGAAGGGCTTCTTTCCGCACTGTAGGGTTCTATGATTCTATGGTCCTTCTACATCCTGGGACATGATTCCAGAACCAAACATCAAGCCATAATTCCTGAGACTGTCACTGGCATGACCATACCTGGAGACATTCCCTTTGCAGTTTCATAATCTCCCAAACCCAGTCATCCCACTCTATCAGGAAGAGGGTACTTACTGTAAAGTACAAGGTAAGGCTGACTTTAAGTTAATCAATCATTAAACAGCGTCTTGAGATCCATAAAAAGGAGCATTTTTGGTCCCGAAGGTTGATTTTTTCCTATCTTGATTTCAGTCTATTCAATGAGTTTCTTCTAACTTATGTCTGCAAATTTTCAAACTTTCAACATGAACACTTACCGTTTGCTGTCCCTAAGCTGCTCCTCTTCACCGTAGACACCCAATCTCTCTCCACCTACATCCCTCTGCAGGAGAGTCTTGGAGCTCTCAGCTCCTTCCTTCAAAGGAAGACCAACCAGTTCCCATCCAACACCACCCTCCTCAGCCTAACAAAACATAGAACATTACAGCGCAGAACAGGCCCTTCGGCCCACGATGTTGCGCCGACCAGTTACAAAACAATGACCCACTAACCTAAACCAATCCCTTTTCATCCATAAACCTATCCACAGATCTCTTAAACGCCCCCAAACTAGGTGCATTTACAACTGCAGCTGGCAGGGCATTCCAGTCCCTCACCACCCTCTGGGTAAAGAACCTACCCCTGACATCTGTCCTATAACTACCCCCCCTTAATTTAAAATTGTGCCCCCTCGTGCTAGCTTTCTCCATCCTAGGAAAAAGGCTATCACTATCTACCCTGTCTAAACCTCTAATCATCTTATATGTTTCAATGAGATCCCCTCTTAGCCGCCTTCTTTCCAGCGAAAACAATCCCAAATCTCTCAGTCTCTCCTCATAGGATCTCCCCTCCATACCAGGCAACATCCTGGTAAACCTCCTCTGCACCCTCTCCAAAGCCTCTACATCCTTCTGTAATGTGGGGACCAGAACTGCACACAAAACTCCAAGTGCAGCCGCACCAGAGATGTGTACAGTTGCAAACATGTTCCCACACTGCTCACGGACTCCTTCCTCCTGGTAAGAGTTGTTGCTATGGGACTCCTTGGTACTGCCCAGGAGGTGCCAGTCAAGGTGACTGCACTCAAGTCTCTGGAGTGGGACTTGAACCCACAAGTTTTTGCCTTCAGGGCAGATGTACTGAGCTGTGGCTGAGCCGAGGTCTGAACTGCATCTTTTAGACATGAGGGATGTGTTTGAACCATAAAACTGGGTCTGACTGTGACCACCTCTCACAGTACTGTTTGGAAGGCTGTTTACTTTTGATATATAAAAATGGGATCGGTGAAGATTTAAGGAGACAAAGGACTGTATTGAAAGCTCTTCCCTTGAATCACCAATCGTTGACAATGTGGAGAAAGGAATTGGGGCTTCACCATCACCACTTACAATGAACAAAACAACTGTAGCAAAACAGTGGATCAGGTGACAGAAATTTCCTGGAGTTCTAATTGGAATAGTTGTGAGTCTCTGTTGGATCATCAGGCTGTTTGATGATTGAGCAGAATAAAAACAGCCTTATCTCGTACCTCGCAGTCCCCTCTCCCTGCTGTAAATCTTCATTTTGTCAGCGGAAAGTGACTGAAAGGGGAGAGATAGTAGTGCTGTCAGTGATTTAGAATAACATGTTAGGGCAGATACGAATGCCCCCAGATCATTGATTCCTTTGATTGTTAATCACTCCACTATTTAATTATTACCATTTCCCCCTCCCTTGTCACCCGAGCACACTGCCTCATGCTGGGATATCGGCTGGGGTAGGATTTCAGTTTTAGCTGCAAAGCAGTGATTGGGCTGGTTAGCAGAAGAGTCACTTTTTCTCAAGTTTCCAGTCCAACCTGTTTGCGTATCCCTCTGAATGCAGAATCTTCCGCGGACCAGAACAATTGTCAATGCTTTAGTGTGTTTTAAATTTGCTTTCAGAATATTCCTTGGTTTGTTTAGAGCGTTCAGTTTGAGTGATTTTGTGCCTGGCTCGAATGCAATGCTTTTTCAATTAGTGGGGGGATGGCAGAGTGGTGGTAATGTGACTGGGCCAGTAACCCAGAGCCACAGACGAAAGCCCTGGGGACACGGGTTCAAATCCCACCAGAGTGAGAATTCAAATTCAGTCTGGAGTTGAATATAGTTTCAGTAATGAGGAGTATGAAATTATCATCAATGGTTGTCAAAGCCCATCTGGTTTACCAGTGAATCTGCTGCCTTGACTCAGTCTGAACTACAAGTGACCCAGACCCCTCAATTCAAGGGCAATTTGGATATAGAACATAGAACACTACAGCACAAACAGGCCCTTCGGCCCACAAGTTGCACCGATCATATCCACACCTACCAGGCCATAGACCTATCTATAACTCCCAATCCCATTAGATCCCATATCCTCATCCAGAAGTCTTTTAAAAGACCCCAGCGAGTTCGCCACCAACGCCTCTACTTTCTCAGAAGACTAAGGAAATTTGGCATGTCCGCTACGACTCTCACCAACTTTTACAGATGCCCCATAGAAAGCATTCTTCCTGGTTGTATCACAGCTCAGTCTGGGCTCTTGCTCTGCCCAAGACCGCAAGAAGCTACAAAACATCATGAATGTAGCCCAATCCATCACACAAACCAGCCTCCCATCCATTGACTCTATCTCCGCTCCCCGCTGTCTTGGAAAATCAGCCGGCATAATTAAGGACCCCACACACCCCGGACATACTTTTTTCCACCTTCGTCCATTGGTAAAAAGATACAAAAATTGAGGTCAAGTACCAAGTGACTCAAGAACAGCTTCTTCCCTGCTGCTGTCAGACTTTTGAATGGACCTACCTCGCATTAAGTTGATCTTTCTCTACACCCTAGCAATGACTGTACCACTACATTCTGCACTCTCTCCTTTCCTTCTTTATGAACGGTATTCTTTGTCTCTATAGGGCAAGAAGCAATACTTCTTACTATATACTAATACATGTGACAATAATAAATCAAATCAAATCAAAATCAGTTACCACATGGTGTACTTAGTGTGGTTACCATATGGTAAAGTTAGTGCAGTTACACATTGTGTAGTTAATGCAATTGCACATGGTGTAGTTAGTGTGGTTACACACAGTGTGGCTAGTGTGGTTACACGTGGTGTGGCTAGTGTGGTTACACACGCGTGGCTAGTGCGGTTTACATGTTGTGTGGCTAGTGTGGTTACACACGCGTGGCTAGTGCGGTTACACGTGGTGTGGCTAGTGTGGTTACACACGGTGTGGCTAGTGCGGTTTACATGTTGTGTGGCTAGTGTGGTTACACACGCGTGGCTAGTGCGGTTACACGTGACGTGGCTAGTGTGGTTATTCATGGTGCAGTTAGTGCAGTTACACATGGTGTGGTTACTATGTTGTGTAGCTAGTTCAATTATCACATGGTATATAGTTAATGTGATTACCATGCATGGTAATTAGTGTGATTACGTTGCAGTGTAGTTAATGTGGTTATGCAATATGAAGAATGCAGTTATCACACGATATAACTAATGCAGATACCATGTGGTAAAATTAGATTGGTTTCCATGAGGTGTAATCAGTGAGTTTGTCGTATGGTTTAGTTAGGGTGCTCACTATGAGGTGTAACCAGCTCTTCATTCTCTCTCTGTTTTAGGTGGTTCACTCATCTGGCCTGATAAGACGGTCTTGAACTATTCAAACTGGGCTCGTGAAACTGAGAATATGAGGTTAATGAGTGCAAACACTTGCTATTGGATCGACAGCAATACTGGTGTCTGGGGAATTGGTCCTTGTACCAGTTTCACACTCGGCGTCATCTGCAAAATGCCAAGAGGTAAGAAATAAAAAGAAATATTTTTCAGATTGGTATTTACTCCAGAACAGGGTGGGTAGGTGCTCAGGACTGTGCAAGTAGCTGGTTTTACAATGTTGCCATCACGGTGGCTGGGGGGAGGGTAGAGTGTTCCTATCCAAAGGTCTCCTCCTGCAGGATGGTACAGATGGTGACCATTCAACCCCTACTATCCCCAGGGGTTTCCCAGTTGAGCTTTTCCCTGTCCTCATTCAACATTAGTGGACCTGAGTGTAGAGTTTGCAGATGACACAAAAATTGGTGGTGTGGTAACTAGCAAGGAGGAAAACCTTAGCTCACAGGACGATAGGGATAGGCTGGTCAGATGGGCAGAAACAGTGGCAAATGAACTTTAACCCTGAAAAGCGTGAGGTGATGTATTTTGGGAGGGCTAACAAGGAAATACACAATGGACACTAGGAAGTACAGAGGACCAGAGGAACATTAATGTGTGTGCCCATAGATCTCTGGACACAGCAGGAGAGATAGCAAAGTTGGTCAAGAAGACATAAGGGATACTTGCCTTTATTAACTGAGACATTGAATATAAGAGCAGGGAGATTATGATGGAGCTCTATAAAACACTCGTTAACTGTGCAGTTCTGATCATCACACTATGGGAAAGATGTGATTGTATTGGAGAGGGTGCAGAGGAGATTCACCAGGGAATGCTGCCTGGGATGGAGGGTTTCAGCTATGAAGAGAGGCTGGCGTTCATTTCCTTGGAGCTGAGGAGACTGAGTGGTGATCTGGGGACCTGATTGAGTGTAAGGGTCATAGATAGGGTGGATAGGAAGGAATGTTTTTCCTTGGCAGAGGGATCCATAACCAGGGGACACAGATTTAAGTTAAGATGCAGGAGAAATGTGAGGAAAAATCTTATCACCCAGAGGGTTGTGAGAATCTGGAACTCACTGCCTGAAAGGGTGGTAGAGGAGGGAATTCTCACAACAGTTCAAAAGCATTTAGACAAACACTTTGAAATGCCAGAGCATTTCATAGGATAATGGGATTAGGATGGATAGGTGTTTGATGGCCAATGCAGACACAATGGGCCAAATGGCCTCTTTCCGTGCTGTAAAACTCTATGCAGAATTCCTGACTGATTCCTGTCCTCCACCTGACAGCTCACAGACACTGAGCTGGTTCACTCTACCAATTGTCATAATCCCAGCTAATTCAACACAGCTTTCACTCCGTGTGACAGTGAACAGTGAATGCAGGACAGAGGCTGGGAATCCTACAAAGAGTAATACCTCCTGACGCCCCTAAGCCTCCCCACCATCTACAAAACCCAGATCAGGAGGTGTGATAGAATACTCCCCACTTGCCTGGATGGGTGCAGCTCCAACAACACTCGTAGCTCAACACTACCCAGGACAAAGCAGCCCATTGGATTGGCTTTTCACCCATAAACTTTCATTCCCTCCACCACTGCCGAACTCTGGCATCCGTGTGTACCATCTACAAGATGCACTGCAGCAATTCACCAAGGTGTCTTAGACAGCACCTTCCAAACACACAACCACTACCACCTTGAAGGTCATGGGCAGCAGATATCTGGGAATACCAACACCTAGAAGTTCCCCTCCAAACCACACACCATCCTGACGTGGGAATATATCGCTGTTCAAAGAACAAAGAAAATTACAGCACAGGAACAGGCCCTTCGGCCCTCCAAGCCTGTACTGACCATGCTGCCTGACTGAACTAAAACCCCCTTCCCTTCTGGGAACCATATCCCTCTATTCCCATCTTATTCATATGTTTGTAAAGACACCCCTTCAAAGTAATTATCATATCTGTTTCCACTATTTCCTCCAGGCACCCACCACCCCTCTGTGTAAAAAAAACTTGCCTCATACATCTCTTTTAAACCTTGCCCCTCGCACCTTAAACCTGTGCCCTCTGGTAATTGACTCTTCCACCCTGGGAAAAAGCTTCTGATTATCCACTCTGTCCATGCCCCCCATAATATTGTAGACTTCTATCAGGTCGCCCCTCAACCTCCATCGTTCCAGCGAGAACAAACCAAGTTTTTCCACCCTCTCTTCATAGCTGATGCCCTCCAGTTGAGGAGGAACTTCTTCACTCAAAGGGTGGTGAATCTCTGGAATTCTCTGCCCGTTGAAGTGGTGGAGGATGCCTCGCTAAATATTTTTAAGAAACGGGTTGATGGGTTCTTGATAAGAGAAGGGATTAAGGGTTATGGGGAGAGGGCGGGAAGGTGGAACTGAGCCACGACAGATCAGCCATGATCTTATTGAATGGCGGGGCAGGCTCGAAGGGCTAGATGGCCTACTCCTGCTCCTATTTCTTATGTTCTTATGTTCTTATACCAGGCAACATCCTAGTAAATCTTTTCTGTCCCCTCTCCAAAGCCTCCACATCCTTCTGGTAGTGTGGCGACCAGAATTGAACCCTATATTCCAAGAGCGGCCTAACTAAGTTTCTATAAAACTGCAAAATGACTTGCCACTTTTTAAATTCAATTCTGTCACTGGGTCAAAATCCTGGAACTCGCTTCCGAACAGCGCTGTGAGTGTAACTACATTACATGGATAGTAGTGTTCAAGGAACAACTCACTACCCAATGAGTGATGGGCAAAAAAAGTGCTGGTCTAGCCAGTGACACGGAAGGATAAATTTTAAAAATTGATGAGAATTGGGAGAGATGTAAATGGACAACTGATTTGCTGTCATCTATTTGACACGGTCACTGCCTTAGATTGGAGGCCAGATTGTTAATTCTTTCAATGTTAATTAAACTAACGCAATTTTTCAAATTTACTCTCACAGTTAAAGAAAGCAGCCTTATTGCTACCCGTAAGTAAATCTCCTCCAATATTTTCTGTTGCTTGTTTCTGTTTAGACACAGCCGTTCAGTGTTAATTTGTTGTTATTGCGTCTGTGTTGTGTTTGTATTTGTAGCTGGCTCGCAGAGGCACACCTTAGACATCATCCTGTACGTGCTGGGCGCGTTGGTGCTGCTGGCTGTGGTGGTGGTGGTGCTGCTGCTCCTGTATCGACGGCGGGTAGCCTCGGGCTCGCGGCGCGGGGCTTTCGAGAGTGCGCGGTACAGCAGGACATCCTCAACGCCCAGCGAGTCCGTGGAGAAGAACATCCTGGTGTCCGACATGGAAATGAACGAACAGCAGGAATAACCCTGGCAACTGCTCCCCCTGTCTCTTCACCCTGGAGCAGTGTGCAAGGCACAGACTGGTGTTCAGAACGTAATGCAGGTCAACATAGAGTCCCAGAGCAGCCTGGTAGTGACACAGTTGGTGTTGCTTAATGGGGATATGCCTTAAAAGGATACATTCCTCAGGCATCCAGCTTTATCTATACATCTATGTGTGTATGTGTGTATATATTGTATATACATACACCAATACTGGTGAATTTTTATCTGATAAATGGGGCAATTTGTATCCACTAGGACCCCCCAATAAATAGCTTCAACTGTGTTATTGACCTCGATGCAGGAGTATTTTCTATGTAAAAGTGCACAATCCAATCAATAAAATCATCGCGCCCGATGAGCCTCCCATCAGTTTCAGCATGGTTCAAATGTTGCCCGTGTTTCTCAGAGCCTCACTTTCCACCGACAGGAGGAAGATGCATGAGCGAACGGGGTCTGGATTGGCGTCAGCGTTCTTTTAGAACAGTTCCCGAGAGCAACTGTCAAACGTGCGGGTGACCCCAGCTCACGGCCAACCCCCGAAAGGCCGTTGACAAGGCGTGATTGGCCAGAGAGCGATGGTGGATCAGTCGGAATGTGTGTCCGGTGTGGGCTGTACCTCCTCTGATCCCAATACCTCTGACCCTCCGAACTCACGTTTAAAATGATCAAGGGATTTGATTGGGTAGAAAGAAAAAAAAACTGTTTCCTTAGGTGGGGGAATGGGGTGTCAGGAACCAGGAGACAGAACTTTGAAATTAAGAGTAGACCAGGGTGATGGCAGGAACTGCTTCTTCACACAGAAGATGGTGGAAATCCAGAACTCTTCCCCTCCCTCCCCCCCCCCCCCCCCAAGAAAACTATTCACTGAAAACTGGGATTGATAGATTTTTGTTCAGTAAAGGGTTAAAGGACAAGAATGGGACAAGAAGCTTGAGGGTCTGAACAGCCTCCTCCCATACACCCGATCTGCAAATAGGTAACCAGGAGTTGAAAAACATGTTTTCCGGAATAAATGAGGGAATGAACAAGTAGGTTGGTTACAACATGTAGAGGAAGGAATTGAGGCAGCGTCAGCAACTCTGGAAAGATTTTCGATCCCAGATCAGAGAATGTACCTCAAGTAACCGTGAGCAGTCCAAAAATCGGATCGTTATTAGTTATCCTCTCTACTAAGTGTTGCGTTCGTTAGGTTGTAACTGTGCGTGTCAGAGTCGCTCCCTATTCAACAGATCACTCATATTCATCGCAGGAAACACCCCCAGAGTTCCACATTCCAATGAAGTTAAACATCAGGGTGGGGAAATCTTTTTTTTTTTGAAGGGTTATTTTCATGAACTAGTGTTCCCCGTCACAAGTTCCAGGAATATTCACTCCGATCCCGTAACTTTCTGTACACTCATTTTAAAGGATATGAGAGGGATGACGATGGTGTGTCCCAGTACTCGCAGGCACGCAGTCCCATACCAGGAGCACAGTTTGTAATATGAGACCTACACTCCTGATCTGTCACAGAGATGTAAATTTAGGGAAATACACTCCAGCTGCTTACCAAGACCCTACTTATGTTAAACAGAGGGTGACCTTATAGATGTTTATAAAAAAAACATGAGGGGCATGGATAAGGTGAGTAACTAAGGTCCCTTTCCCCAGGGTAGGGGCAGTTCAAAACTATAGGGCATAGGTTTAAATGAGAGGGGAAAGATTTACAAGGGATCTGAGGGGCAAGTTTTTCACTCACAGGGTGGTGCGTGTATGGAATGAGTTGCCAACATTTAAAAAATATTTGGAATGGTGCATGGTTAGAAAAGGTTCAGAGGGATGTGGGCCTAACACAAACAAATGGGAGTAGTTCAGTTTAGCAAACCTGGTTGGCATAGACGAGTTAGGCTGAAGGGCCTGTTTCAGTGCTGGATATCTGTGTGACTCTGGTTAAAACCTCTGGTAAACTAGCTGATGATAACACAGCGCTACACGTTGTGGCATTCAGTTACCCTGAGGTATTTCTCTCAGTGTCTTTAAAACCGGCGTTTGAGTACATTTAGATTTCAGGTTAGAAGCTGGGGTGACCAAGGTTACTGTTAGAGAAGGGGACAAGGTGAGGGCAGTGTGTAGCTGAATTTGAGATGTGTTGGTGGTAGGGAGTTATTGGCTGATGCCCAGGTAGGAAACACCAGTCAGTCAGGTTGAGGGAAAGGGGTGATATCACCATGAGAAGGGGGAGCTGACACAAAACAAACTGGATGTTAATGTCACTCTGATCTTTGACCTTTTTTTCAGATAAAGGGGTTGCAATGCTGGAGACCAATATTTTTCCCACATTGCATCTTCCAGGAATTCTGGGCACTTTATTTGTGCACAGCGCTGTTCGGAGACTCGGTGACAATCAAATGATGCAGGTGGGGGGTGGGGGGGGAGATGGGAGAGGGGAGGGAGGGGGAGCGAAACTGGTCAATGCCGGTAATATGAAAGAGGTTCACAGCAAACCAAAGGCCGCGCCACATCCCATCGAAACCGGCGTTTTGGGAATACTGGGAAGCAGGTTGTTGATTTCCTGACTGAACCTGACTCTCACTATTGGTCAAAGACCAATTTCATCTATTCACAAGAATCCAAATATTCTTAGAATAACATCCAGTACTTTTTCTCCAGGGGTTGTGTGTTGTTTTTGGGGGGGGGGGGGAAGGGGATGAGGGGAGTTTTAATCCCTTCCCAAACTGAAAGTTATTTCAAATTTTTAAGACATTCATGTTTACTTTATGACTGAGGGGCTTCAACAACTGACTTTATCGCTGAGTATAACAGAGGCAGTAAAATTTGCCAAACCGGATTCTCACAATAAAGTGTTTTTTTAAGTTTATGTTGTGAAGAGTGTTTATTTTGCCATGAAAACCCCCATCAATATCCTCAAAACAGATAAAGGGTAGTGCAGCCAACCACAGTTCTGGGAAGTGGTTTGGATGGGGGTAGTGGAGGACATAGGGATACACGGTGACCTGAACCAGCTGGGCACAGCCCAGAGAGGAACATCTCACAGCCATCACCCCCACCCACAGACTTTCATTTGTTTCACTTCTCCCTGCCACAGTAACCAATCAGAATGAGGAAACTCTCAGGGCCATTTAAGGATGGGCAATGATTGCCAACCTTGCCCATGGATTTCCACATGTCGAGAATGAATAAAGGGGAAGTCTGCACGGTGTTAAACCGAGATGCAAGAAAATCAGTGACCCCTACCCTCCATCTCCAATCTGAGTGTTATAGTCTCTTCGTTCACTCCTCCTGCTTTCTGTCTCTCTGTCTCTGTCTCTGTCTCTCTGTCCCTGTGTCTGTCTCTGTCTCTCTGTCTCTCTCTCTCTGTGTCTCTGTCTCTCTCTATCTCTATCTCTCTCTCTGTCTCTGTCTCTCTCTCTGTCTCTGTCTCTCTGTCTCTGTCTCTCTCTCTCTGTCTCTCTCTCTCTGTCTCTGTGTCTCTGTCTCTCTCTCTCTCTGTGTGTCTCTGTCTCTCTCTGTCTCTCTCTCTCTGTGTCTCTGTCTCTCTCTATCTCTCTCTCTCTCTCTGTCTCTATCTCTCTCTCTGTCTCTATCTCTCTCTCTCTATCTCTATCTCTCTCTCTGTCTCTATCTCTCTCTCTCTGTCTCTATCTCTATCTCTCTCTCTCTCTCTGTCTCTATCTCTCTCTCTATCTCTCACTATCTCTATCTCTCTCTCTGTCTCTATCTCTCTCTCTCTCTCTGTCTCTATCTCTATCTCTCTCTCTCTCTCTCTATCTCTCTGTCTCTGTCTCTCTCTCTCTCTCTGTCTCTGTTTCTCTGCCTCTGTCTCTCTCATGCTAATGGCAGCTCAGTTATGTTATTTCATTGGATTGACTTTAATCTATTGGGACAGAATGGGGTCAGCTCCAGATATCGGACTGACTGAGCCATCTTCGATCATCCCATCCATTGTTTACGAAAAGCATTTACAGACCTGAAAATTCACCTCACCGTGGTTCACACGTTACATTATAACATACTCATAATACGTGTGTGCTGGGGGTTGGTTTATTTTGACCAGCACATATTGGAAAATGTGGTCCGACTAGAATCCACTTGCATCTATTAAGCGACCTGCCCACCTGACAATCCAGAATGGAGAATGTGAGGCCTGAGAGAGAGAAAGATGTGAGACGTCAGTGACATTTGGTGAGTGATGATCCTCTGCATCCTCCCAGTTACTGTGAACCGTTTCGGGCAGAGTCTTTATGAACACAATACTTCATCGAGGTTTGAAGCTTCATTCAGCTGAAGGATAAAGTGAGCTGCAAAGCGGTGGTTTTGAATATTTACACTTTAGAACATAGAACATTACAGCACAAACAGGCCCTTCGGCCCTCGAGTTGCGCCGATCACATCAACCCCACCAACCTACAGACCTATCTATAACCCTCAATCTCATTAAACCCCATATACTCATCCAGAAGTCTTTTAAAAGACCCCAGCGAGTTAGCCTCCACCACCACTGACGGCAGCCGATTCCATTCACTCACCACCCTCTGAGTGAAAAACTTACCCCTAACATCACCTCTGTACTTCCCTCCCTGCACCTTAAATCTGTGTCCTCTCGTAGCGACCATTTCAACCCGGGGAAATAGCCTCTGAGAGTCCACCCTATCTATTCCTCTCAACATTTTGTAAACTTCTAT
Organism: Prionace glauca; assembly: GCA_037974335.1. NCBI lineage: Eukaryota > Metazoa > Chordata > Chondrichthyes > Carcharhiniformes > Carcharhinidae > Prionace > Prionace glauca. Next base: position 45,897,512 of record CM075747.1, on the reverse strand, counting down.
CAGGTCGCCTCTCAACCTTTGTCTCTCCAGGGAAAAGAGTCCCAGCTCCCTCAACCTAACTTCATAAGGCATGCCTCCCAGTCCAGGCAACATCCTTGTAAATCTCCTCTGTACCCTCTCAGTAGCTTCTATATCTTTCCTATAGTGAGGCGACCAGAACTGTGCACAATACTCTAAATGAGGCCTGACAAGGGTCTTATAAAGTTGCAGCATTACCTCCCGACTCCTAAACTCAATCCCTCGATTAATGAAGGCCAGTACACCATACGCCTTCTTGACCGCCTCCTCCACCTGCGAGGCCGATTTAAGAGTCCTGTGGACCCGGACCCCGAGATCCTTCTGCTCTTCAACGCTACTAAGACTCCTGCCCTTAATAGTGTACTCGTTCATCCCGTTAGTTCTGCCAAAATGGACGACTACACATTTATCCGCGTTGAAGTCCATCTGCCACTTCTCCGCCCATTCCTGCATCCTATCTATGTCCTGTTGCAACTTTTGCCATCCTTCCAGACCATCCACAACACCGCCGACCTTCGTGTCATCAGCGAACTTACTTACCCATCCCTCCACTTCCTCATCCAGGTCATTTATGAAAATGACAAACAACAAGGGTCCCAGAACAGATCCCTGGGGCACTCCGCTGGTGACTGACCTCCATTCCGAAAAAGACCCATCCACAACCACTCTCTGCCTTCTGCAGGCAAGCCAGTTCTGGATCCACAAGGCCAAAGGCCCTTGGATCCCATGCCCTCTCACCTTCTCAAGAAGTCTTGCATGGGGGACCTTATCAAACGCCTTGCTGAAGTCCATGTACACTACGTCCACGGCACTTCCTTCGTCAATGTGTTCAGTCACATTATCGAAGAACTCAACTCGGCTCGTAAGGCACGACCTGCCCTTGACAAATCCATGCTGACTATTCCTGGTCATGTCAAACCTCTCCAAATGGTCGTAAATCTTGTCCCTCAGAAGCCTCTCCATCAGCTTACCAACCACTGAGGTCAGACTCACCGGGCGGTAATTTCCCGGGCTATCTCTGTTCCCTTTCTTGAAAATAGGAACTACATCCGCAATCCTCCTTTCTGAGGAATTGGGAAGAAACTCCACTCCTGGCCAACCTTCATTAACTAAAGGCATTTGAGCAGGTTTAACTTCCTGGTGGCTATCAAGATGTTTCCTGCTTTATTTGACAGTAAATAGGTGAGGAAGCACCACAGGGTAGACACGTACTTGGGGTTACAACAGGGATCTAAGCCATTCCCAGTAGGAACTGTCCAGTGCCATGTTGGGTAGCGATGTTAATGAGTGGAACAGAGAGAATAATTGGTTGATAAACAAGTGTCATTTTATTGTAAAGCAGCAGGGGTCCAGTTCTTTTATAACACTGTGTTTTGTGCCATTTCATTTATCCCATTTGTTGATAATTTGGGCGCATGATTGACAGTCTCAGTATAATCTGGATAAATGTGAAGTTATCCACTTTGGTAGCAATAATAAGGAGGGCAGATTCCGATCTGAATAGCTATAAATTAGGAGAAGGGAATGTGTAACGAGAGCTGGGTGTCCTCTTACACCAGTCACTGAGGATAAGCGTGCAGGTACAGCAGGCAGTAAAAAACACTAATGTCTTCACAGTGAGAGGATTCGAGTACAGGAGCAGGGATGACTTGCTGCAGTTAGAAGTCTGACAACACCAGGTTTAAGTCCAACCGATTTATTTGATAGTAAACGCACAAGCTTTCGAGGTTTCCCTCTTCGTCAGGTGAATGGAGAGTTCTGGCCTCAGACAGGCCTTCTGGCCTTCATTCACCTGACGAAGAGGGAAACCTCGAAAGCTTGTGAGTTTACTATCAAATAAATCGGTTGGACTTAGAGCATAGAACCCTACAGAGCAGAAACAGGCCCTTCGGCCCATCGAGTCTGCAGCGAACACAATCCCACCCAGACCCTATCCCCATATCCCTACACATTTTACCTGCTAATCCCTCTAACCTACACATCCCAGGACACTAAGGGGCAATTTTAGCTTAGCCAATGAAACTAACCCGCACATCTTTGGACTGTGGGAGGAAACCGGAGCACCCGGAGAAAACCCACGCAGACACGAGGAGAATGTGCAAACTCCACACAGGCAGTGACCCGAGCCGGGAATCGAACCCAGGACCCTGGAGCTGTGAAGCAGCAGTGCTAACCACTGTGCTACCGTGCCACCCCTTAAACCTGGTGTTGTCAGATTTCTCACTGTGTTTACTCCAGTCCAACACCGGCATCTCCACATCATTGCTAGAGTTATATAGGGCCTTGGTGAGACCACATCTGGAATATTGTGTACAGTTTTGGTCTCCTTACCTGAGGATGTCCTTGTTCTAGAAGGAGTGCAGGAAAGGTTTATCCAGTTGAATCCTGGAATGGCAGGACTGATTTATGAGGAGAGATTGGGTCGGTTAAGATTGTCTTCATTGAAGTTCAGAACAAAGAAAATTCCAGCACAGGAACTGGTCGTTCGGCCCTCCAAACCTGCACCGATCTTGCTGCCCAACTTAACTAAAACCCTCTACCCTTCCGGGGACCATATCCCTCTATCCCCACACTTAGGGTCAAGATGCCCCTTAAAAGTCACGACCCTATCCACTTCCACTACCTCCCCCAGCAATGAGTTCCAGGCATCCACCACCCTCTGTGTAAAAAATTTGCCTCGTACATCTCCTTTAAACCTTGCCCCTCGCACCTTAATCTTGTGCACCTTAGTAATTGACTCTTCCACCCTGGGAAAAAGCTTCTGACTATCCACTCTGTCCATGCCTCTCGTAATCCTCTAGACTTCTATCAGGTCTCCCCTCGACCTCTGTCGCTCCAGTGAGAACAAACCAAGTTTCTCCAACCTCAAGAATGAGGAGGAAATCTCACAGAAACCTGTAAAATTCTAACAGGACGAGGCAGGGTAGATGGAAAAAAGGTGGAGTGTCCAGATCAAGGGGTCAAAATATGTGGATACAGGATAGGGCAGAGATGAGGAGAAATTCCTTCACCCAGAGATGGTCAACCTGTGAAATTGAGGCTAAGAAATTGAATGTTTTCAAGAAGCAGCTCAATTTACCACTTGGGGTGAAAGGGATCAAAGGATGTGGGGGGAAGTTGGGCTCAGGCTGTTGAGTAGGATGACCCGCCATGATCACAGTGAATGGTAGAACAGGCTGGAAAGGCCAAATTGGCCTCCTACTTTTTTTTATGCTTCAGTGTAATTGGTATTATCAATATTGCTGGGGTCCTAGTTGACAAAAAGCAGCCTAACAATGAGACACGGCACAAGCAAAGGCTAAGTAGTTTCCAATGAGCAGTGATTAGAGAGGACGGGGGAACCAAAGGAGCCTCGTTCCATAGAATCCCTACAGTGCAGAGGGAAGCCATTGATTCTGCACCGATAATAATCCCACCCAGGCCTATTCCCTGTAACCCCACATATTTACCCTGCTAGTCCCTGTGACACTAAAGAGCAATTTATCATGGCAAATCCACCTAACCGACACATATCTGGGAGGAAACTCACACAGACACAGGGAGAATGTGCAAACTCCACGCGGACAGTCACCCGAGGCCAGAATCCAACCTGGGTCCCTGGCGCTGGGAGGCAGCAGTGCCAACCACTGTGCCATCCTGTGTGCCACCTTGCCACAGGGTGGAAGGGAATTGATGTAGAAAGTTCACTGATCCTGCACAGTGCCTCACAGGGAAAGGTCAGGCTGCCACTCGAGGAACAGGAACTCACATCGGTCTGTCCTCAATGAGCAGCTTAGACAAGTACATTCTTTGTACAAAATCGAGACGCCGGTGATTCCTCACTTTTACAATGATCTAAATAACCAATCATTCATAAGGGATTGGGTAAATACATGGGCTCATTTATGAATACTAGGCACAAGGCAGCACAGTGGTACAGTGGTTAGCACTGCTGCCTCACGGGTTCATTTCCCCCCTTGGGTCACTGCCTGTGCATAGTCTGCATGTTCTCCTCGTGTCTGCGTGGGTTTCCTCCAGTTGCCTCCCACAGTCCAAAGATGTGTGGGTTAGATGGATTGGCCGTGCTAAATTGCCCCTTAGTGTCAGGGGGACCAGCGAGGGTAAATACGTGGGGTTATAGGGACAGGATTTGGGTGGGATTGTGGTTGGCGCAGACTCAATGGGCCAAGCTCTCTCTTTGCTTTTCTTATAGTCTTTTTCACTTCCTTTCCGAGCCTTCTATATTTAGCTCTCAGCTGTATTATCCACCTGACATCCGTCAGATGCAAATTTCTTCTCCTTCTTCATCTGAATCTTTACAGGGAACTCTGGATTTGTTCCCCTTGCCGTTCCCCGGGGTGAGAATATATCGTGTTTGTACCTGACTAAAGGCAGCCCAATCTTTAACCCCAGTTGACTCACTTTGTTCACCTGATTGTCAAGAACCAGGTAAAGCAATGTCTGCTTCATCATTAGATTAGAAATTTATTGTTATAAGAAGTTCGTCCAAACACACATCTTGCCCTTCTCTGCTCTTTCACAATCTTTGAAGGAGCAACGCTCTGAAAACTAGTGGCTTTTGCTACCAAATAAACCTGTTGGACTTTAACCTGGTGTTTGTGAGACTTCTTACTGTGTTTACCTCCCCAGTGGCCAGAGAGGATTAAAACTTTGGGTCGGAGCTCCTGCAATTTCCTCCCTTGCCTCCCACAACATCCTGGGACACAATTCATCCGGATCTGGAGATTTATCCGCTTTTAAGCTGGCCAATACCTTTGCACTGTGAGACTCTCTCTCCCCGAGTTCCATAATTACCTCCTCATTCTCATGGATGAAGACAGATATGAAATATTCATTTAACACCCTATCAATATCCTCTGCCTCCACCACAGATTTCCCCCTTGGTCCCTAATAGAACATCGAACATAGAACACTACAGCACAAACAGGCCCTTCGGCCCACGAGTTGCGCCGATCACATCAACACCTACCAACCTACAGACCTATCTATAACCCTCAATCTCATTAAACCCCATATACTCATCCAGAAGTCTTTTAAAAGACCCCAGCGAGTTCGCCTCCACAACCACTGATGGCAGCCAATTCCATTCACTCACCACCCTCTGAGTGAAAAACTTACCCCTAACATCACCTCTGTACTTCCCTCCCTGTACCTTAAATCTGTGTCCTCTCGTAGCAACCATTTCAACCCGGGGAAATAGCCTCTGAGAGTTCACCCTATCTATTCCTCTCAACATTTTGTAAACTTCTATCAGGTCGCCTCTCAACCTTCGTCTCTCCAAGGAAAAGAGTCCCAGCTTCCTCAACCTATCCTCATAAGGCATGCCTCCCAGTCCAGGCAACATCCTTGTAAATCTCCTCTGTACCCTCTCAATAGCTTCTACATCTTTCCTATAGTGAGGCGACCAGAACTGCGTACAATACTCTAAATGAGGCCTGACAAGGGTCTTATAAAGTTGCAGCATTACCTCCCAACTCCTAAACTCAATCCCTCGATTAATGAAGGCCAGTACACCATACGCCTTCTTGACCACCTCCTCCACCTGCGAGGCCGATTTAAGAGTCCTGTGGACCCGGACCCCAAGATCCTTCTGCTCTTCAACACTACTCAGACTTCTGCCCTTGATAGTGTACTCGTTCATCCCGTTGGTTCTGCCAAAATGGACGACTACACATTTATCCGCGTTGAAGTCCATCTGCCACTTCTCCGCCCAGTCCTGCATCCTATCTATGTCCTGCTGTAACTTTTGCCATCCTTCCAGACCATCCACAACACCACCGACCTTAGTGTCATCAGTGAACTTACTTACCCATCCCTCCACTTCCTCATCCAGGTCATTTATAAAAATGACAAACAACAAGGGTCCCAGAACATAGAACATTACAGCGCAGAACAGGCCCTTCGGCCCACGATGTTGCGCCAACCAGTTACAAAAACAATGACCCACTAGCCTAAACCAATCCCTTTTCGTCCATAAACCTATCTACAGATCGCTTAAACGCCCCCAAACTAGGCGCATTTACAACTGCAGCAGGCAGGGCATTCCAATCCCTCACCACCCTCTGGGTAAAGAACCTACCCCTGACATCCGTCCTGTAGCTACCCCCCCTTAATTTAAAGCTATGCCCCCTCGTGCTAGCTTTCTCCATCTGAGGAAAAAGGCTATCACTGTCCACCCTATCTAAACCTCTAATCATCTTATATGTTTCAATAAGATCCCCTCTTAGCCGCCTTCTTTCCAACAAAAACAACCCCAAATCCCTCAGTCTCTCCTCATAGGACCTCCCCACCATACCAGGCAACATCCTAGTAAACCTCCTCTGCACCCTCTCCAAAGCCTCCACATCCTTCCTGTAATGTGGGGACCAGAACTGCACACAGTACTCCAAGTGCGGCCGTACCAGAGTAGTGTACAGTTGCAACATAAGGCTGCGACTCTTAAATTCAATCCCCCTACCAATAAACGCCAAGACACCGTATGCCTTCTTAACAACGTTAGAACATAGAACATAGAACATTACAGCACAAAACAGGCCCTTCGGCCCTCGAGTTGCGCCGATCACATCAACCCCACCAATCTATAGACCTATCTATAACCCCCAATCCCATTAAACCCCATATACTCATCCAGAAGTCTTTTAAAAGACCCCAGCGAGTTAGCCTCCACCACCGATGACGGCAGCTGATTCCATTCACTCACCACCCTCTGAGTGAAAAACTTACCCCTAACATCACCTCTGTACTTCCCTCCCCGCACCTTAAATCTGTGTCCTCTCGTAGCGACCATTTCAACCCGGGGAAATAGCCTCTGAGAGTCCACCCTATCTATTCCTCTCAACATTTTATAAACCTCTATCAGGTCGCCTCTCAACCTTCGCCTCTCTAGGGAAAAGAGTCCCAGCTCCCTCAACCTATCTTCATAAGGCATGCCTCCCAGTCCAGGCAACATCCTTGTAAATCTCCTCTGCACCCTTTCAATAGCTTCTACGTCTTTCCTATAGTGAGGCGACCAGAACTGCGCACAGTACTCCAAATGAGGCCTGACAAGGGTCCTGTAAAGTTGCAGCATTACCTCCCGACTCCTAAACTCAATCCCTCGATTAATGAAGGCCAGTACACCATACGCCTTCTTGACCACCTCCTCCACCTGCGAGGCCGATTTAAGAGTCCTGTGGACCCGGACCCCAAGATCCCTCTGCTCTTCAACACTACTCAGACTTCTGCCCTTGATAGTGTACTCGTTCATCCCGTTGGTTCTGCCAAAATGGACGACTACACATTTATCCGCGTTGAAGTCCATCTGCCACTTCTCCGCCCAGTCCTGCATCCTATCTATGTCCTGCTGCAACTTTTGCCATCCTTCCAGACCATCCACACCACCAACCTTCGTGTCATCAGCGAACTTGCTAACCCATCCCTCCACTTCCTCATCCAGGTTATTTATGAAAATAACAAACAGCAAGGGTCCCAGAACAGATCCCTGGGGCACCCCACTGTGACTGACCTCCATTCCGAAAAAGCCCCATCCACAACCACTCTCTGCCTTCTGCAGGCAAGCCAGTTCTGGATCCACAAGGCCAAAGGCCCTTGGATCTCATGCCCCCTCTCTTTCTCAAGAAGTCTTGCATGGGGGACCTTATCAAAAGCCTTGCTGAAGTCCATATAAACCACGTCCACCGCTCTTACTTCGTCAATGTGTTCAGTCACATTTTCAAAGAACTCAACTAGGCTCGTAAGGCACGACCTGCCCTTGACAAAACCATGCTGATATTCCTGATCATACTAAACTTCTCTAAATGTTCATAAATCTTGTCCCTCAGAATCCTGTCCATCAGCTGCCATGCCTAGGTTAAACATTCAGCATCCCCACCACAGCAGTTAAATTATCTTCACAAAGATTAGCTGGAAAATTAAAACTGAAGTCTGTTGTGGGCCTTGAAGAGGTAAATCTGTGTTGCAGGAGCCTCACCCACCCCTCCAGGCTCACTGACACTGTGGGCCCGATTTTACCAACAATTTGCACCCATTTTCGGTTGCGAAAGTCGGCCTTTATCGCGATCCGCGCCTGCGCAGATCGTCACTATACCGAGACCCACAAATGGCGGGGGTCCGTTCCGCACCCAAATGGGGCGCAACGATGACTTAAACACATTTAAACTGAATGAATGAACTGCTGTCTGGTGGGAGGGGGAGGAGGAGGAGGATCAGATGTATCGCTGGCGGGGCGGGGAGAGCTGGTGGTGTGGGGGGGTGGGGGGGGAGAAGGCGGGTCAGACATTCTTCTGGAGGGGAGGGGGAGTGAGACCAGACCATTCTCTGGGGGGGGGGGAGCGGAGTGAGGCAAGTTTGTTGGCAGCAGAGAGGGGGAGTGAAACCAGATCATTGTCTTGTGGGGGGAGGGTGGGGTCAGATGCATCTCCGGTTGGAGGGGGGGGGGCAGATGGCTCTCTGGTGGGGGACAGGGGAGGTCCGCTGCCACTCTGCGGGTGATCAGTGGGGGGAGGGAAGGGGGGGAGGGATGGCGGTCAGTCTGGGTAGTGGGGGGTTGAGTAAGGCAGTGATGTGTGTGTGTGTGTCCCTTACCCACTCCCCCACTACCCACCAGGGATCCATCTGCCCCCTCCCCACCCCGAGATACATCTTACCTCCTCCACCCCCTTGATCCCCCCTCCCCCCGACGCCCCCCCCCCCCCCCCCCCCCCCCCCATCCCCCCGAGATACACCCTCGCTCCCACTTTTCGCTCCTGGTCCGCTTTCTGCAGCTCGGGAATGATCTGACACAGACGCACTTTGTCCAATTTTTTTTCTAACTGCGTATGCGCGGTCCGGAGCTCCGATCGTTCCGGCTGAGCCCCGCCCACAGTGCGAATCGGACTGGGAGACAGCTGAGAGGATATGGGGGTGGGGGGCCCTGGAAGCGGATTTCTGAGTCGGATCTGTACTACACCCAGAATCGGCAATTAGAATGAGAATGGTAAAATCAGGCCCAGTGTCTCACTCAAGGTACCAGCCGCTCACCTGCATTTTAATAAGGATTCTTGGAAACAGGAGTCAGACAATAAGCTGATGAATCATATGCAGGTATATTGCCTTCAGGTAAGTGACAATTCTCACACCCACCTGCTTATAAAGGCAGGAACCAATATCATTAACCACTTCGATTTCAGAACAGGATAACTGAGGGCACGACTAAACTTCCTTCTTGGAGTAAATATGGAACTGATCACACTCACTTCACAAAGCACAATCACCCCGAGACTAACACAAACTGCAAATGACATTGGAGTTGTGGCAACAGAGAGATTTTACATAAGAACATAGGAAATAGGAGCAGGAGTAGGCCATCCAGCCCTTCGAGCCTGCCCCGCCATTCAATAAGATCATGGCTGATCTGTCGTGGATCAGTTCCACTTTCCCGCCCTCTCCCCATAACCCTCAATTCCCTGTCTATCAGAAACCTATTTACCCGTGACTTAAATATATTCAGCGAGGCAGCCTCCACCACTTCAACGGGCAGAGAATTCCAGAGATTCACCACCCTTTGAGTGAAGAAGTTCCTCCTCAACTCCGATCTAAACTGTGCCCCCCCACTTACCTTGAGGCTGTGCCCTCTAGTCCTACTATCCTTTCTAAGTGGGAAGAATCTCTCTACCTCTACCCTATCCATCCCCTTCATTATCTTATACGTCTCTATAAGATCCCCCCTCATCCTTCTAAACTCCAACGAGTGCAGACCCAGTCTATTTAGTCTCTCTTCATAGTCCAACCCCCTCATCTCCGTTATCAGCCTAGTGAACCTCCTCTGCACTCCCTCCAAGGCCAAAATATCCTTGCGCAGGTGCGGCGCCCAAAACTGCACACAGTACTCCAGCTGCGGCCTCACAAATGCCCTATACAGCTGCAGCAAGACCTCCCTACTTTTATATTCAATCCCCCTCGCTATGAAGGCCAGCATCCCATTCGCCTTCCTGACCACCTGCTGCACCTGCAAGCTGGGTTTTTGCGACTCATGCACAAGGACCCCCAGGTCCCTCTGCACCGTAGCATGCTGCAGCTTTTCACCCTTTAAATAGTAATCCCTCCTACCATTATTTCTGCCAAAGTGGATAACCTCACATTTGCTAACATTGTACTCCATCTGCCAGGTCCTCGCCCACTCGCTCAGCCTATCCAGATCCCTCTGCAGACTTTCCACACCCTCCACGCAATTTGCTTTTCCACTCATCTTTGTGTCATCAGCAAATTTCGTTACCCTACACTCGGTTCCCTCCTCCAGATCATCTATATAAATGGTAAATAGCTGAGGCCCCAGCACCGATCCCTGAGGCACTCCACTAGTCACCAACCACCAATCAGAATAGCACCCATTGACCCCCACTCTCTGCCTCCTATTAGACAACCAATCCTCTATCCATGCTAACACCTTACACCCAACTCCATGTCCCCTGACCTTCTGAAGCAACCTTTTGTGAGACACCTTATCAAACGTCTTTTGGAAATCTAAAAACACCACATCTACCGGTCCCCCTCTTGTCTACCGCACTAGTCACATCCTCATAGAAATCCAATAAATTTGTTAAACACGACTTCCCCTTAACGAATCCGTGCTGTGTCTGCTCTATCAAACCATTCCTTTCCAGTGCCTTGCTATTTCTTCTTTGATGACGGATTCTAGCATTTTTGATTTTCAGCAGAATCACTCCGTATCGGGGTGGGTGTCGGATCTTAAGGAATCTTAGGATAGTACAGAACTGAAGGAGGCCATTCAGTCCATTGAGTCTATGTTGGTTCCTTGGAAGAGCAACTCATCTTGTTCCAGTCCCCGATCCCTCCCCATACACTTCCAGTTCTTTTATTCTTCAAGCATTTGTCCAATTTCATTTCAAAATGAATGGAAAACTGAAAGGAATTGGGTTTCCAGTAAACACTTGGTTTAGATTTAAGGGGGTGTTGGAACCCCACCTGGTGGAAAGGTCAGGTGTGAGTGTGTCCTTCAGGCAGCTATTTCTCATTACGCTCAGGTGAGAATTCTGCCCTCACCTGGACAGGAAGTCCCCAATCTGAGATCTACCAGCCAATCCATTGTGCCCCAGCAGTGCCAGCTGGGAGAAGTGGTCATTGTGGAGTTTCCAGGGCAATCCTGGAGCTGGAGTGAGAGTTAACAGGCTGGAGGCAGGGATAGGGGGGATAGTCACCCAGAAAGCTGGGGACAAAGTAGACAGAACTGCACGGGAAAACCTGAGAGTGTGTGTATTATACAGTCCAGTACAGTACCGAGGGTGTGTGTATTATACAGTAAAAAGTCTGACAACACCAGGTTTTAGTCCAACCTATTTATTTGATAATATTCTCACAAGCTTTCGGGGTTAGTCCCTTTGTCAGGTGAATGGAGAGTTCTGGCCTCAGACAGAACATATAAAGCACAGACAGTTGCTGATTAGAATGCGAATCCTTACACCTAACCTGCTGTTCAAGTCTTAAAGTGGCTGATAATGTGAGTGGAAGGAGCACTGATCACAGTTTAAAGAGATGTGTATTGTCTCCAGACAGTACAGTAAGTGAGGTTTTGCAAACCCAGGCAAGTCACGGGGGTTACAGATAGTGCGACATGAACCCAAGATCCCTGTTGAGACCGTCCTCATGTGTGCGGAACTTGGCTATCAGTCTCTGTTCAGCGACTCTGCGCTATCGTGTGTCGTGAAGGCCGCCTTGGAGAATGCTTACCCGAAGGTCAGAGGCTGAATGCCCGTGACCACTGAAGTGTTCGCCAACAGGAAGGGAACAGTCTTGCCTGGTGACTGTCGAGCGATGTTCATTCATCCGTCACCAGGCAAGACTGTTCCCTTCCTGTTGACGAACACTTCAGCGGTCACGGGCATTCAGCCTCTGACCTTCGGGTAAGCATTCTCCAAGGCGGCCTTCATGACACACGACAGCGCAGAGTCACTGAACAGAGACTGATAGCCAAGTTCCGCACACATGAGGACGGTCTCAACAGGGATCTTGGGTTCATGTCGCACTATCTGTAACCCCCGTGACTTGCCTGGGTTTGCAAAACCTCACTTACTGTACTGTCTGGAGACAATACACATCTAGAACATAGAACATAGAACAGAGAACATTACAGCGCAGAACAGGCCCTTCGGCCCACGATGTTGCGCCGACCAGTTACAAAACAATGACCCACTAGCCTAAACCAATCCCTTTTCATCCATAAACCTATCCACAGATCTCTTAAACGCCCCCAAACTAGGTGCATTTACAACTGCAGCTGGCAGGGCATTCCAGTCCCTCACCACCCTCTGGGTAAAGAACCTACCCCTGACATCTGTCCTATAACTACCCCCCCTTAATTTAAAATCGTGCCCCCTCGTGCTAGCTTTCTCCATCCTAGGAAAAAGGCTATCACTATCTACCCTGTCTAAACCTCTAATCATCTTATATGTTTCAATGAGATCCCCTCTTAGCCGCCTTCTTTCCAGCGAAAACAACCCCAAATCTCTCAGTCTCTCCTCATAGGACCTCCCCACCATACCAGGCAACATCCTGGTAAACCTCCTCTGCACCCTCTCCAAAGCCTCTACATCCTTCCTGTAATGCGGGGACCAGAACTGCACACAAAACTCCAAGTGTGGCCGCACCAGAGTTGTGTACAGTTGCATCATGACGCTGCGACTCCTAAATTCAATCCCCCTACCAATAAACGCCAAGACTCCGTATGCCTTCTTAACAACCTTATCTACTTGATTCCCAACTTTCAGGGATCTATGTACACATACACCTAGATCCCTCTGCTCCTCCACACTATTCAAAGTCCTCCCGTTAGCCCTATACTCAACACATCTGTTATTCCTACCGAAATGAATTACATAGAACATAGAACATTACAGCACAAACAGGCCCTTCGGCCCTCGAGTTGCGCCAATCGCATCAACCCCACCAATCTATAGACCTATCTATAACCCCCAATCCCATTAAACCCCATATACTCATCCAGAAGTCTTTTAAAAGACCCCAGCGAGTTCGCCTCCACCACCGACGACGGCAGCCGATTCCATTCACTCAGCACCCTCTGAGTGAAAAACTTACCCCTAACATCACCTCTGTACTTCCCTCCCCGCACCTTAAATCTGTGTCCTCTCGTAGCGACCATTTCAACCCGGGGAAATAGCCTCTGAGAGTCCACCCTATCTATTCCTCTCAACATTTTATAAACTTCTATCAGGTCGCCTCTCAACCTTCGCCTCTCCAGGGAAAAGAGTCCCAGCTCCCTCAACCTATCTTCATAAGGCATGCCTCCCAGTTCCCAGCTCCCTCAACCTATCTTCATAAGGCATGCCTCCCAGTCCAGGCAACATCCTTGTAAATCTCCTCTGCACCCTTTCAATAGCTTCTACGTCTTTCCTATAGTGAGGCGACCAGAACTGCGCACAGTACTCCAAATGAGGCCTGACGAGGGTCCTGTAAAGTTGCAGCATTACCTCCCGACTCCTAAACTCAATCCCTCGATTAATGAAGGCCAGTACACCATACGCCTTCTTGACCACCTCCTCCACCTGCGAGGCCGATTTAAGAGTCCTGTGAACCCGGACCCCGAGATCCTTCTGCTCTTCACACTACCTCACACTTCTCCACATTAAACTCCATCCGCCACCTCTCAGCCCAGCTCTGCAACCTTTCTAAGTCATCCTGCAAACTATGACACCCTTCCTCACAATCTACCACACCTCCGACTTTGGTGTCATCAGCAAACTTACTAATCCACCCAACTATACCCTCATCCAGATCATTAATAAAAATTACAAACAGCAGTGGCCCCAAAACAGATCCCTGAGGCACACCACTTGTAACCGAACTCCATGACGAATATTTCCCATCAACCACCACCCTCTGTCTCCTATCTGCTAGCCAATTCCTGATCCAATTACCTAGATCACCCCCAATCCCATACATCTGCATTTTCTGCAGAAGCCTACCATGGTGAACCTTATCAAACGCCTTGCTAAAATCCATATACACCACATCAACTGCCTTACCCCTATCCACCTCTTTGGTCACTTTCTCAAAGAACTCGATAAGGTTAGTAAGGCATGACCTACCCGCTACAAAACCATGCTGACTGTCTCTAATCAACTCATTACTTTCCAAATAACTATAAATCCTGTCTCTAATAATCCTTTCCAAAACCTTACCCACCACAGAAGTAAGACTCACCGGTCTATAATTCCCAGGGAAGTCCCTTCTCCCCTTCTTAAACAATGGGACAACATTTGCTGTCCTCCAATCTTCCGGTACTATACCAGAGACCAACGACGACCTGAAGATCAGAGCCAGAGGCTCCGCAATCACCCCTCTTGCCTCCCAAAGAATCCTAGGGTAAATCCCATCTGGACCAGGGATCCTCACTGTAACACTCTCAATCCCATTAAAGACCATCTCTTTAAACTGTGATCAGTGCTCCTTCCACTCACATTATCAGCCACTTTAAGACTTGAACAGCAGGTTAGGTGTAAGGATTCGCATTCTAATCAGCAACTGTCTGTGCTTTATATGCTCTGTCTGAGGCCAGAACTCTCCTTTCACCTGACGAAGAGGCAGTCCCCTCGAAAGCTTGTGAGAATATTATCAAATAAATAGGTTGGACTAAAACCTGGTGTTGTCAGACTTTTTACTGTGTTTACGCCAGTCCAACGCCGGCATATCAACATCATGTATTATACAGTCCAGTGCAGTACCGAGGGTGTGTGTATTATACAGTCCAGTGCAGTACCGAGGGTGTGTGTATTATACAGTCCAGTGCAGTACCGAGGGTGTGTGTATTATACAGTCCAGTGCAGTACCGAGGGTGTGTGTATTATACAGTCCAGTGCAGTACCGAGGGTGTGTGTATTATACAGTCCATTGCAGTACCGAGCGTGTGTGCATTATACAGTCCAGTGCAGTACTGAGGGTGTGTGCATTATACAGTCCAGTGCAGTACTGAGGGTGTGTGTATTATACAGTCCAGTGCAGTGCTGAGGGTGTGTGTATTATACAGTCCAGTGCAGTGCTGAGGGTGTGTGTATTGTACAGTCCAGTGCAGTGCTGAGGGTGAGTGTATTATACAATCCAGTGCAGTGCTGAGGGTGAGTGTATTATACAGTCCAGTGCAGTGCTGAGGGTGAGTGTATTGTACAGTCCAGTGCAGTGCTGAGGGTGTGTGTATTATACAATCCAGTGCAGTGCTGAGGGTGTGTGTATTATACAGTCCAGTGCAGTGCTGAGGGTGTGTGTATTGTACAGTCCAGTGCAGTGCTGAGGGTGAGTATATTATACAGTCCAGTGCAGTGCTGAGGGTGAGTGTATTATACAATCCAGTGCAGTGCTGAGGGTGTGTGTATTATAGAGTCCAGTGCAGTGCTGAGGGAATTTGCTGAACTGTCACAGGATACTTTTAGGGCAGCATGGTGGCACAGTGGTTAGCGCTGCTGCCCCACAGTCCCAGCGATCCTAACAATGCTGGAATTGATCCAATGTGCCCAGTGAGACTGGGATATTATACAATCCACTGCAGTACTGAGGGTGTGTGTTTTATACAGTCCAGTGCAGTACTGAGGGAGTGTGCATTATAGAGTCCAGTGCACTACTGAGAGTGAGTGTATTTTACAGTCCAGTGCAGTGCTGAGGGTGTGTGTATTATACAACCCAGCGCACTACTAAGGGTGTGTGTATTATACAGTCCAGTGCAGTGCTGAGGGTGTGTGTATTATACAGCCCAGTGCAGTGCTGAGGGTGTGTGTATTATACAATCCAGTGCAGTGCTGAGGGTGTGTGTATTATACAGCCCAGTGCAGTACTGAGGGTGTGTGTATTATACAGTCCAGTGCAGTACTGAGGGTGTGTGTATTATACAGTCCAGTGCAGTGCTGAGGGTGAGCTTATTATACAATCCAGTGCAGTGCTGAGGGTGAGTGTATTATACAATCCAGTGCAGTGCTGAGGGTGTGTGTATTATACAGTTCAGTGCAGTGCTGAGGGTGAGTGTATTATACAGTCCAGTGCAGTGCTGAGGGTGAGTGTATTATACAGTCCAGTGCAGTGCTGAGGGTGTGTGTATTATACAATCCAGTGCAGTGCTGAGGGTGAGTGTATTATACAGTCCAGTGCAGTGCTGAGGGTGTTTGTATTATACAATCCTGTGCAGTGCTGAGGGTGAGTGTATTATACAGTCCAGTGCAGTGCTGAGGGTGTGTGTATTATACAGTTCAGTGTAGTGCTGAGGGTGAGTGTATTATACAGTCCAGTGCAGTGCTGAGGGTGAGTTTATTATACAATCCAGTGCAGTGCTGAGGGTGAGTGTATTATACAATGCAGTGCAGTGCTGAGGGTGAGTGTATTATACAGTCCAGTGCAGTGCTGAGGGTGAGTGTATTATACAATCCAGTGCAGTGCTGAAGGTGTGTGTATTATACAGTCCAGTGCAGTACTGAGGGTGAGTGTATTATACAATCCAGTGCAGTGCTGAGGGTGTGTGTATTATACAGTCCAGTGCAGTACTGAGGGTGAGTGTATTATACAATCCAGTGCAGTGCTGAGGGTGTGTGTATTATACAGTCCAGTGCAGTACTGAGGGTGAGTGTATTATACAATCCAGTGCAGTGCTGAGGGTGTGTGTATTATACAGTCCAGTGCAGTACTGAGGGTGAGTGTATTATACAATCCAGTGCAGTGCTGAGGGTGAGTGTATTATACAATCCAGTGCAGTGCTGAGGGTGTGTGTATTATACAATCCAGTGCAGTGCTGAGGGTGAGTGTATTATACAATCCAGTGCAGTGCTGAGGGTGTGTGTATTATACAGTCCAGTGCAGTACTGAGGGTGAGTGTATTATACAATCCAGTGCAGTGCTGAGGGTGAGTGTATTATACAATCCAGTGCAGTGCTGAGGGTGTGTGTATTATACAATCCAGTGCAGTGCTGAGGGTGAGTGTATTATACAATCCAGTGCAGTGCTGAGGGTGTGTGTATTATACAATCCAGTGCAGTGCTGAGGGTGTGTGTATTATACAATCCAGTGCAGTACTGAGGATGTGCACACTTATGTTAATATAAAATGGACATCTAAAAATCCATAAAGATTCCTGATTTTTGTATGCATTTTTGATTTTCAGAGTTCCTATAATGGTTTTAAGGAATTTTAATGGATTAAATAATGTTCTGGCACTAGTTACCTTTAACTGCAACAGGAATTAAGGCATTAGTTTTGTAGCTCAGTCTCCATCTCACTCTCTGTTCCTCTCAGCAGTTGATAGGTGACCATCAACACTTTGGTTTTGATTATTCGAAAAAGACTGTTCATACTTTCATCTGCAAATTGAAGATTTAATCGTTCCTGCTGTGCGGGAATGTTCCTGTTGACAGGGAGATCAGCAAGAGAATGATTGCATTGCACGGAGACATTCTGACACTTCACCACGGTGACCAGTCTCTGTGTGAATGCAAACAGTGAATAATTATATAATTTACCCGTGTGTTTGCAATGTAAAAATATCGATCAGTTGGTTCATCTCCAGCTGAAGCTCAAACATCAGCCCAATCTCCAATCTGAGATCAAAGCTGGATGTTTAAAACGAGTCATTTGTACATGTAGAGTGTTCGGCTCATAACCGAACAATGCAGATGGGCGAAATATCGATCAATCTCTTGATGCAGATTATTTCCGGTAGATCTGATTTAAAGTTTACTTGTTAGTGTCACAGGTAGGCTTACGTTAACACTGCAATGAAGTCACTGTGAAAATCCCCTAGCCGCCCATAGTCTAGCACCTGTTTGGACAGACTGAGGGTGGCACAATGGGTAGCACTGCTGCCCCACAGTTCCAGCGACCCTAACAATGCTGGAATTGATCCAATGTGCCCAGTGAGACTGGGATACAAATTGTATTTAATATCACTGCCTCACGCGACATTTCAGAAAAATAACACAGCACTGTTGAAAAGAAAGACATACTATTGAAGCTTTACATCCTGCACTCACAAACCAACTGTAAAAAGAACAACAATCTCTACTGCATGGGAAGAGAGTGCCAATTTGTTGATAAATTGTCCCTAAATTAGACCTCCCTTAATCTGGTGCACATATAATTCTCTAAATTTGCACCCCTTTATTGAGGGGTCCAAGAGGTGTAGACAAAAGTCGGAGGCAGGAGAAGGATTGGAATGTGGCCCTCACTGAGTGTTAAAATGGGCAGCGCGGGCTTGTGGGGCCAAAGGGCCTGTTTCCTGTGCTGTGTTGTTCTTTGTTCTTTGTTCTTTTAAATGTACTCTAATTGGAAGAGAGGCTGCTATGCAGAGTACACCAGGGTACAGTTAACTGCCAAGCTTTTGTTCCAATTTTAAACCAGGCAGGTTGACTTTGATTGGTCCAGACAAAAACCCCTGATAGTCTGTCTCTGTTTTCAGTGATAATTAAGTTCTGTACTCCTAAAGGTAGCTAATTAATCTCTTGTGACATATCCAATGATATCTCTGATCAACGACTATCCTGTTCTGGTGTTGCTTCATCTTATTTCAAGAGCCTCTATGGATTGTTTATAAGTCACAGCAGTTAATTAAGCTTAGATGTGGGCTCTGCCTTTCATTGTGTGGAGCTGATTGAGAACATCGTATTAATGTCATTATGAATTCCTAATGAGGATAAATTACCCTGTTGAATTTCAGTGAAACAATAACTATGAAATGTCCAATATGTAGTCCAGAGCAATTCAGGCTATTTATTAATCCCAGGCTATAGATCACGGAGAAATGGGCAGATTTACAGCAAGGTGCTGTGTCGAGGCTCAGTTCAAGGGGAGAGAATCAATTTAAACAGAAGTCGGTCGTTGTAAAAGCTGTAAAGAGTATTTAAATTAGGCTGACACCAGAGACCAGCCTGATGTCACTCATAAACATGCACATTGCCGCTGAGATCACAAGACAGGGTCCAGAGAAGGGGAATCTATCTGACTTTCCCCTCTCCTTTAGTCTGTCTACTGTCAGATTACAAATTCAGTACAAACCAGTGGGCTTTCAAAAAATTTGTTCACGGGATGTGGGTGTCGCCAGCCAGACCAGGATTTACTGCCCTGAAGGAGGCGGTAGTGAGCTGCCTTCTTGAACCTTGTTGGAACTCGCCAACTGGCATCACTCATTAACACCCAGTCGAGAGTTCTCAGTCTTGCTGGTGTAAGGGTTGCTTTCGTCGGCCAGTTCAGCACTTGTGTGCTTAAGGTTGGCACAGCATCAAGATTGTGATCCAGGTGTGGTTTAATTCAAATCAGACTGGGTGACACAGTGAGTGCACCCAAGAACGCCAACTCAAGCTGTGTAAGTGGTTAGCCAGCAGCTAATAGGCGCTGACAGCGACTTGTCCTAATCCAAGAAATGTTGGTGTGTGACATTCCAGGATACAGATGTTTCAGAAGGGATAGAGGGTGGGGGAGATGCACGACTGGTTAAGGAGAATATCACTGTACTGGGGGAGGACACCTCGGGGGGGTTCATACAGCGAGGCAATAGGGGTAGAGCTCAGGAATAGGAAGGGTGTAGTCACAATGTTCAGGGTTTACTATTGGCTGCCCAACAGCTAGTGAGAGATGGAGGAACAGTTATGTGGGCAGATTTTGGCTAAGTGTAAAAGTAACAGGGTTGTTGTGGTGGGAGATTTTAATTTCCCCTGTATTGACTGGGACTCACTTAGTGTTGGGGGTCTGGATGGGGCAGAGTTTGTAAGGAGCATCCAGGAGGGTTTCCTGAAACAGTTTGTAGATAGTCCAACTAGGGAAGGGGCCATGCTAGACCTGGTACTGGGGAATGAGCCCGGTCGATGTTTCAGTAGGGGGGCAGTTCAGGAACAGTGACCACAATTCAGTAACGTACTGATGGATAAAGATAAGTGATGGATAAAGATAAGTGCAGTCCTCAAGTGAAGGAGCTAAATTGGGGGGAGGTTAATTACAACAATATTAGGCAGGAACTGAAGAATGTAGATTGGGGACAGATGTTTGACATCAACATCTGGCATGTGGGAGGCTTTCAAGTGTAAGTTGATAGGGATTCAGGACCGGCACATTCCTGTAAGGATGGAGGAAAAGTATGGCAAGTTTTGGGAACCTTGGATAATGAGAGACATTGTGAGCCTAGTCAAGGAGAAAAAGGAAGCATTTGTCAAGGCCAGGAGATTTAAATAAAGTTTATTTTGATAAAGGCTTCCTAGCGGGTCACTCAGATCATACTTGGAATGAAACACCTTATGCTCACCCTAATGCCAAAACTAAATGCAAAAGATAGGCTGATTTCATAAAACACCTTGGTATTTCTTATCTGGGATAAACTAGGATTTCAATCTAGATTCAGATAAGGAAGGGCAGCAGGAGAGTGTAATGAAACATAAACACTGACATAGCTTGCTCTGTGTAGCCGATGTAATTCTGTCTAATTATCTAAAATTTACATTTATGTTGTACCATGACTGTCTGTCATTATTCAATAAGTAATGAGGTGTTTTTGAAGTTTAATCAATGCTTTAATCTGAAAAAGCATCATTTTGAACGGAGTAACTTCTGAATCCTACAACGTGGCAAGAACCTGATCATCTGGTTAAGGAAATCTGAATGAGGGATGAATATTGGTCAGGACACTCTTCTTCAAAACAGTGTCCTGGGATATTTTATATCCGGTAGAGAGGCCAGTCAGAGCCTCAGTTCAGCCACCCCCTGTTCTGGCACTGCAGCACTCCTCCAGCACTGCACTGGAGTATCTGCCTCCAGTGTCTGGGTGGAGGTTGAACCCACACTGTTATAACTAAGATTGACAGAGTT
This sequence comes from Prionace glauca, assembly GCA_037974335.1. Lineage (NCBI taxonomy): Eukaryota > Metazoa > Chordata > Chondrichthyes > Carcharhiniformes > Carcharhinidae > Prionace > Prionace glauca. The sequence continues at coordinate 45,876,659 of CM075747.1, read as the reverse complement.
GCAGATAGTGTTAAAGATTGTCAGAGATTGCAGCAGGTTATAAATAAGCTGGAAAATTGGGCAGAGAAATGGCAGGCGGAATTTAATCCAGATAACCGCAAGGTGATGCATTTTGGTAGATCCAATCCGGGTGGGAGCTCTAAGATAAATGGAAGAATCATCAGGACCGTAGACACACAGAGAGATCCATAGATTCTAAAAGTGGCAGCACAGTTGGAAAAGGTGGTGAAGAAAGCAATACGGCATTGCTTCATCAGACAAGGCATCAAGTTGGCATATTATGTTACAATTATGAAAAACATACATTAGGCCACATTCGGAATACTGGGTGCAATTCCGGTCACCACACTATCAGGTGGATGTGGAGGCTTTAGAGAGAGTACAGAAAAGGTTTACCAGGATGTTGCCTGGCAGCGAGGATATTAGAGGATATTAGCTATCAGGAGAGATTGGGCAAACTAGGGTTGTTCTCCCTAAGGGGCGAACTGATAAAAGTTTATAAAATGATGAGGGGTAACGATAGTGTAAACTGTGGGGAGCTTTTTGCCAGGGCAGAAATGACTATTACAAAGGGGGGACAAGTTCAAAAAAGGGAGGGGGAAAGGTTGAGTGGAGATTAGCAGGAGAGGTTTTTTACACAGAGGGTGGTGGGGGCCTGGAATGCGCTGTCAAGTGAGGTGGCTGAGGCAGATATGTTAGTGACATTTAAAACTTACCTGGATAGATACACGGACAGACTGGGAATAGAGAGAAATAAGTGGTTAGTCTAGAAGACAGAGGGTGGTGGTTGATGGGAAATATTCAACCTGGAGTTCAGTTACAAGTGGTGTACCTCAAGGATCTGTTTTGGAGCCACTGCTGTTTGTCATTTTTATAAATGACCTAGACATGGGTATAGAAGGATGGATTAGTAAATTTGCTGACGACACCAAAGTTGGAGGAGTTGTAGACAGTGAGGATGGATGTTACAGTTTGCAGAGGGACATAGATAAGCTGCAAAGCTGGGCCGAGAGGTGGCAAATGGAGTTTAATACTGAAAAGTGTGAAGTGATTCACTTTGGTAAGAGTAACAGGAGTACAGAATATAGGGCTAATGGAAGGACTCCTGGTGGTGTTGACGAGCAGAGAGATCTCGGGGTACATGTGCATGGCTCCCTGAAAGTTGGCACCCAGGTTGATAAGGTTGTTAAGAAGGCGTACGGTGTGTTAGCTTTTATTGGTAGAGGGATTGAATTTCGGAGCCGTGAGATCATGTTACAACTGTACAAAACTCTGGTGCGGCCGCACTTGGAGTATTGCGTACAGTTCTGGTCGCCACATTATACAAAAGATGTGGAGGCATTGGAAAGGGTGCAGAGGAGGTTTACCAGGATGTTGCCTGGTATGGTGGGAAGGTCTTATGAGGAAAGGCTGAGGGACTTGAGGTTATTTTCATTGGAGAGAAGAAGGTTACGAGGTGACCTAATTGAGGCATACAAGATGATCAGAGGGTTAGATAGGGTGGATAGTGAGAGCCTTTTACCTCGGATGGTGATGGCTAACACGAGGGGACATAGCTTTAAATTAAGGGGTGGTAATTATAGGACGGATGTCAGAGGTAGGTTCTTTACTCAGAGGGTAGTAAGGGCGTGGAATGCCCTGCCTGCAGCAGTTGTGGACTCGCCAACTTTAAGGGCGTTCAAATGGTCAGTGGATAGGCATATGGATAACATTGGAATAGTTTAGGTTAGAGGGTCATTAGATTGGTTCCACTGGTCGGCACAACATCGAGGGCCGAAGGGCCTGTACTGCGCTGTAATGTTTTATGCTCGAAATAGGATAATGTGATTGGTGCAGGCTTGGACAGCTGAACAGCCTATTGACTTGCTGTACTGTTCTTCATTACTTAAAGTGAAAGAGCTAGAACATTCAGTGACTCCTAATGTGCAAAATAATATTCTCCAAAAATGACAATTTGAGATCCTTGAGGCTCAGACACTTTGTCATTGCTTTATGGGCTGTGCCCCTACCCAACTTATGGGTCTGGTTATGCAGTGGGCAGTGAGAACTAGCCTTAGCCTTCCTGCATCAGGGGAAAATCCCTACACAGGCAGGATTTTCATTCCCGGGTGGGGGTGGGCTGCTGGCCAGTTGATCCGGGGAAAGTGCGGAGCAGGAACAGGGGCTGCCAGCTGCAGAGGTGAGCTGGTTAATATCCCCTCATACTCCAAACACTCCCTTTGTTCCATCCAACCCATCTCATTCCCCCACATACCCTCTGTGGCCCTTCGTGCCCCCCGTGCCAAGTAATCCATGCCTGTTGACACACAATACACTGTCTAGAATTAACAAACCTGACACTGTGGGTCATCAACAGCAGCGGAACTGTACTCCAGCACAATCTCCAACCTCATAGCCTGGCATATCCCTCACTCAACTATTACCATCAAGCCTGGTTCAACCCTGGATCAACTCTGGTTCAATGGAGAGTGCAGGAGGACATGTCAGGAGCAGCACCAGAGGCATACCTAAAAATAAGGTGTCAACCTAGTGAAGCTACCAGAACATAGAACATAGAACATAGAACATTACAGCACAAACAGGCCCTTCGGCCCTCGAGTTGTGCCGATCGCATCAACCCCACCAATCTATAGACCTATCTATAACCCCCAATCCCATTAAACCCCAGTTGCATGCCAAATGGCAAAAACAGCAAGTGACAGACTGAGCTAAGCAATCCCACGATCAACGGATCAGATCTAAGCTCTTGCAGTCCTTCCACATCCAATCGTGAATGGTGGTGGATAATTAAACAACCCACTAGAGAAAAGGCTCCATAAATATCCCCATTTTCAATGATGGAAGAGCGCAGCTCATCAGTGCAAAAGTTAAGACATTAATTGCAAAGGCATTAAGGCAAGATTGCATTTGCAGCAATCTTCAGCCAGAAGTGCCGAATGGATAATCCATCTCAGTTTCCTCCAGTGGTGCCCAACATCTCAGATGCCAGACTCCAGCCAATTTGCTGCAGTCCCCGTGATATCAAGAAACAGTTGGAGATTCTGGATGCTGCAAAGGCAGTGGACCCTGATAACATTCCAGCAATAATACTGAAGACTTGTGCTCCAGAACTTGCCGCTCCCCTAACCAATCTCTTCCAGTACAGTTACAACACTGGCATCTACCCAACAGTGTGGAAAATTGCCCAGGTATGTCCAAAAAGCAGGACAAATCCAACCCGGCTAATTACTGCCCAATCAGTCCACTCTCGATCATCAGTAAAGTGATGGAAGGGGTCATTAACAGTGCTATCAAGCAGCACCTGCTCAGCAATAACCTGTTCAGTTAGGCCCAGTTTGGGTTTCACCAGGGGGTCACTCAGCTTCTGACCTTGGTTCAAACATGGACAAAAGAACTGAATTCCAGGGGTGATATGAGAGGGACTGCCCCTGACATCAAGGCCGAGTGTAGCATCAAGGAGCCCGAGCCAAACTGGAATCAATGGGTATCAGGGGGCAAACTCTCTGCTGGTTGGAGTCAGACCCGGTACATAGGAAGGTGGCTGTGCTTGTGGAGGGTCAGTCATCTCAGCTCCAGGACATCTCTGCAGGGGTCCCTCAGGGTTAGTGTCCGAGGCCCAACCGTCTTCAGCTGCCTCATCAATGATCTTCCCTCCGTCATAAGGTCAGAAGTGGGGATGTTCATCGATGATTACACAATGTTCAGCTCCATTCGGGACTCCTCAGATACTGAAGCAGTCCCATGTGGAGAGAGGATACCCGATTCTCTACACTGGTAGAGAATCCCACCCTCCCACCTCCTCTAACCTAATTATAAGTGTGTGGGAAGTTTTTTTTTTATATTTTTATTTTTCTGCTGGGAATAGTTTCAGGGATGGCAGTTCAGGCAGTAAGCTGCATCTCCTGTGGGATGTATGTGGTGAGGGACTCCAGTAGTGTTTCAGGTGATTTTACTTGTAGGAAGTGTGTTCGATTGCAGTTTCTGGAGGAGTGTGTAAAGGAGCTGGAGGGGGAATTAGAGGAACTCCACATAATCCGGGAAGTGGAGGAGGACATAGAAAGGAGTTATAAGGAGATAGTCACTCCTAGAAATAAGTCTTGGGTCACTGCCAGGAAGAGGGGAAAGAAGCAGTTGGGGGGTCAATCCCCTGGGGCTGTTCCCCTCCAAAATAGGTTTTCGGTCCTGGAGGCTACAGTTGAGGAGGAATCAACTGGGGATAGCCAAAGGGAGCAGGTCTCTGGGGGTGAGCCTATTGGGAAACCTCAGGTGGTTAGGGGTAAGAGGTTGGGCCTCGTGATTGGGGTCTCCACAGTTAAGGGGACGGATAGGAGAGTCGGAGGTAAGGGTAGGGACTCAGGGCTGGTGTGTTGCCTACCTGGGGCTGGGGTCCGGGATGTATCGGACAGGGTATTCAGGACTCTTAGGGGAGAGGGAGATCAACCCCAAGTTATAGTTCATGTGGGAACACATGACATAGGGAGATTAAGGGAAGGGGTTATTAAGCAAAGATTTATGGAGTTGGGGTGGAAACTAAAGGCCAAGTCTGGAAGAGTAGTTATCTCCGGACTCTTGCCTGTGCCACGGGATAGTTTAGAGAGGAATAGAGAGAGGGAAAGTTTGAATTCGTGGCTGAGGGGATGGTGCAGGAGGGAGGGGTTCAGGTACTTGAGCAATTGGGGCTCATTCTGGGGAAGGTGGGACCTCTATAAGAGTGATGGTCTTCACCTGAACCAGAGGGGAATCAATATCCTGGGGGGTAAATTTGCGAAAGCTATGCAGGGAGGTTTAAACTGATTCGGAGGGGGGGTGGGATCGTGAGTAGAAGGGGTGAAAGTGAGGGGGGCATAGATGGGGAATGCAAGGCAAGGCATAGTGGGGGTGGGGCGGAGCAGGGTTTGAAATGCGTATACTTTAATGCGAGGAGTATTCGCAATAAAGTGGATGAACTTGCAGCGTGGATCAGTACCTGGGACTTTGATGTTGTGGCCATTTCAGAGACATGGATAGAGCAGGGGCAGGAATGGTTGTTGCAGGTTCCGGGGTACAAATGCTTTAGTCGGAGTAGAGAAGAAGGTAGAAGGGGGGGTGGGGTAGCATTGCTAGTTAAGGACTGTATCACAGTGTCGGAGAGGAAGTTTAATGAGGACTTGTCAGTTGAGGTAGTATGGGCGGAGATTAGAAATAGGAGAGGAGAGGTCACCCTGTTGGGAGTCTTTTATAGACCTCCTAAAAGTTCTAGAGAGGTTGAGGAAAGGATTGCGGAGACAATCCTGGCTAGGAGTGAAAGTAATAGGGTAATTGTTATGGGGGACTTTAACTTTGCGAATATTGATTGGAATTGCTATGGTTCTAGCTCGTTAGAGGGGTCAGTTTTTGTACAAAGTGTGCAGGAAGGTTTTTTGACTCAGTATGTAGATAGGCCAATTAGACGTGAGGCTATATTGGATTTGGTGCTGGGTAATGAGCCAGACCAGGTGCTAGACTTGGAAGTTGGTGTGCATTTTGGGGATAGTGACCACAATTCGATTACGTTCACCTTAGTGATGGAAAGGGATAGGCATGAACCTCGGGTCAGTAGTTTTAGCTGGGGGCAGGGTAATTATGAGGCTATTAGGAGAGAATTAGGAAGCATAGGTTGGACTAGGAGATTACAGGGACTGGGAACATCCGAAATGTGGAATTTTTTCAAGGAACAGCTACTGCGGGTCTGTGATAGGTATATCCCTGTCAGACAAGGAGGATTTGGTAGGGCTAGGGAACCGTGGTGTATTAAAAAAGTTGATTCATTGGTTAGGAAGAAAAAGGAGGCTTATGTTCGGATGAGGCTTGAGGGCTCAGGTAGTGCATTAGAAATCTTTAGATTGGCTAGGAGGGAGTTGAAGAGTGAGTTAAGAAGGGCTAAAAGAGGACATGAGAAGACTTTGGCTGATAGGATTAAGGAGAACCCTAAGGCGTTCTATAGGTATGTCAAGAATAGAAGGTTGGTCAGGGCAAGATTAGGGCCAGTTACAGACAGCAGAGGGAAGTTGTGTGTGGAACCGGAGGAGATTGGAGAGGCATTGAACCAATATTTCTCTTCGGTGTTCACGCAGGGGGACATGAATATAGCTGAGGAGGACACTGGGTTGCAGGGGTGTAAAATAGACAGTATTACGGTTGATAAGGGGGATGTGCTGGATATTCTTGAGGGGTTGAAAATAGATAAGTCCCCTGGTCCGGATGGGATCTACCCTAGGATTCTCTGGGAGGCTAGAGAGGTGATTGCAGAGCCTCTGGCTCTGATCTTCAGGTCGTCATTGGTCTCTGGTGTAGTCCCGGAGGATTGGAGGATAGCGAATGTTGTCCCATTGTTTAAGAAGGGGAACAGAGACTTTGCCGGGAATTATAGACCGGTGAGTCTTACTTCTGTTGTGGGCAAGGTTTTAGAAAAAATTATTAGGGATAGGATTTATAGTTATTTGGAGTGTAATGAATTGATTAGAAATAGTCCGCATGGTTTTGTAGCGGGTAGGTCGTGCCTTACTAACCTTATTGAGTTTTTTGATAAGGTGACCAAAGAGGTGGATGGGGGCAAGGCAGTTGATGTGGTATATATGGATTTTAGTAAGGCGTTCGATAAGGTTCACCATGGTAGGCTTCTGCAGAAAATGCAGATGTATGGGATTGTGGGTAATCTAGGAAATTGGATCAGAAATTGGCTATCAGATAGGAGACAGAGGGTGGTGGTTGATGGTAAATATTCATCATGGAGTTCGGTTACGAGTGGTGTGCCTCAGGGATTTGTTTTGGGGCCACTGCTGTTTGTAATCTATATTAATGATCTGGATGAGGGTATAGTTGGGTGGATTAGTAAATTTGCTGATGACACCAAAGTAGGAGGTGTGGTAGATTGTGAGGAAGGGTGTCATAGTCTGCAGGGAGACTTAGATAGGTTGCAGAGCTGGGCCGAGAGGTGGCAGATGGAATTTAATGCGGAGAAGTGTGAGTAATTCACTTCGGTAGGAGCAACAGATGTGTCAAGTATAGGGCTAACGGGAGGACTTTGAATAGCGTGGATGAACAGAGGGATCTAGGTGTATGTGTACATAGATCCCTGAAAGTTGGGAATCAAGTAGATAAGGTTGTTAAGAAGGCGTACGGTGTCTTGGCGTTTATTGGTAGAGGGATTTAAGAGTCGCAGCGTCATGTTGCAACTGTACACAACTCTGGTGCGGCTGCACTTGGAGTTTTGTGTGCAGTTCTGGTCCCCACATTACAGGAAGGATGTGGAGGCTTTGGAGAGGGTGCAGAGGAGGTTTACTAGGATGTTGCCTGGTATGGTGGGGAGGTCCTATGAGGAGAGACTGAGGGATTTGGGGTTGTTTTCGTTGGAAAGAAGGCGGCTAAGAGGGGATCTTATTGAAACATATAAGATGATTAGAGGTTTAGATAGGGTAGATAGTGATAGCCTTTTTCCTCGGATGGAGAAAGCTAGCACTAGGGGGCATGGCTTTAAATTAAGGGGGGGTAGCTACAAGACGGATGTCAGGGGTAGGTTCTTTACCCAGAGGGTGGTGAGGGACTGGAATGCCCTGCCTGCTGCAGTTGTAAATGCTCCTAGTTTGGGGGCGTTTAAGAGATCTGTGGATAGGTTTATGGATGAAAAGGGATTGGTATAGGCTAGTGGGTCATTGTTTTTGTAACTGGTCGGCGCAACATCGTGGGCCGAAGGGCCTGTTCTGCGCTGTAATGTTCTATGTTCTATGTTCAAATGCAACAAGATCTGGACAATATCCAGGCTTGGGCTGACAAGTAACATTCGCACCACACAAATGCCAGGCAATGACCATCACCAATAAGAGACACTCTAACCACCGCCCCTTGACATTCAATGGTGTAACCATCACTGAATCCCCCACTGTCAACATTCTTGGGGTTACCATTGACCAGAAACTCAACTGGTCTCAGCACATAAACACAGTGGCTACCAGACCAGGTCAGAGGCTGGGAATCCTGCAGCGAGTAACTCACCTCCTGACTCTACAAAGCCCGTCCACCATCTGCACGGCACAAGTCAGGAGTGTGATGGAATACTCCCCACTAGCCTGGAGGGGTGCAGATCCAAAAACATCCAAGAAGCTCGACACCATCCAGGACACAGCAGCTGCATCTACAAACATCCTCTCCCTCCACCGTCGACACTCTGTAGTGGCAGTGTGTACCGTCTACTGCAGCAATTCAAAATCCTTAGACAGCACCTTCCAAACCCATGACCACTTCCATCTAGAAGGACACGGGCAGCAGATAAATGGAAATACCACCGTCTGCAAGTTCCCCTCCAAGGCATTCATCATCCTGACTTGGAAATTTATCTCCGTTCCTTTGCAGTCACTGGGTCAAAATCCTGGAATTCCCTCCCTAATGGCATTATGGGTCAACCCACAGCACAGCGACTGCAGCGATTCCAGAGGGCAGCTCACCAGCACCTTCTCAAGGGCAATTAGGGATGGGCAATAAATGCTGGACAATTAGCCACGTCCTTGTCCCATAAATGAATAAAAAATAAATACTGGGAGTACAAAGCTGCTGGCCAATCAGATTAGATGGGTTTAGAAAGCTCCTGAGCAAGAACAGGTTTAAGGTGGTGGGGAGCAGGTACAGAGGTGATGTCAGGGGTAAGTTTTTCACTCAGAGGGTGGTGACTGAGTGGAATCGGCTGCCGTCGGTGGTGGTGGAGGCAAATTTGTTCGGGTCTTTTAAGAGACTTCTGGATGGGTACAGGGGATTTAATAGGATTGAGGGCTATAGATAAGCCTGCGAGGTAGAGATAAGATCGACACAACTTGTGGGCCGAAGGGCCTGTTTGTGCTACGATTCTAAGCAGTGAGAGGTGGCAGCCTAATCTGCAGCTGAGGGATGCTCCTCAGGGGGGAGCCAGTATGGGTGGGATTGCATTCCCTGCCTCTGCGGGTGAAAACTCTGAGATACCAGCAACACTCCCGGGTTTTATTGTTTCTCACTCCAATGGATACAACACTTGACGAGAGAGAATCAGGAGCCCCACACACTTCTCTCCATTTCACACTATCACACAAAGTCCCCATCTACCTCAAAGTGCCAATCGCTTTTATCTTTTCAAAAGCTTTCCCAAGAATATTTCAAATGTCAATTATGATAATGTCAGAAAACAGAGTTAGTTCCAGTTGTGGAACATAAGAACATAAGAAATAGGAGCAGGAGTAGGCCATCTAGCCCTTCGAGCCTGCCCCGCCATTCAATAAGATCATGGCTGATCTGTCGTGGCTCAGTTCCACATTCCCGCCCTCTCCCCTTAATTCCCTTGCCTATCAAAAACCTATCAACCCGTGTCTTAAATATATTTAGCGAGGCAGCCTCCATCACTTCAACTGGCAGAGAATTCCAGAGATTCACCACCCTTTGAGTGAAGAAGTTCCTCCTCAACTCTGTTCTAAACCGCCCCCCCTTTATCTTGAGGCTGTGCCCCCTAGTCCTACTGTCTTTTCTGAGTGGGAAGAGCATCTCCACCTCTATCCTATCCATCCCACTCATCATCTTATACGTCTCAATGAGATCTCCCCTCATTCTCCTAAACTCTAACGAGTTTTGATAAGGTCCCCCATGCAAGACTTCTTGAGAAGGTGAGAGGGCATGGGATCCAAGGGCCTTTGGCCTTGTGGATCCAGAACTGGCTGGCCTGCAGAAGGCAGAGAGTGGTTGTGGATGGGTCTTTTTCGGAATGGAGGTCAGTCACCAGTGGGGTGCCCCAGGGATCTGTTCTGGGACCCTTGTTGTTTGTCATTTTCATAAATGACCTGGATGAGGAAGTGGAGGGATGGGTTAGCAAGTTCGCTGATGACACGAAGGTCGGCGGTGTTGTGGATGGTCTGGAAGGATGTCAAAAGTTGCAGCAGGACATAGATAGGATGCAGGAATGGGCGGAGAAGTGGCAGATGGACTTCAACGCGGATAAATGTGTAGTAGTCCATTTCGGCAGAACCAACGGGATGAACGAGTACACTATAAAGGGCAGGGGTCTTAGTAGCGTTGAAGAGCAGAAGGATCTCGGGGTCCGGGTTCACAGGACTCTTAAATCGGCCTCGCAGGTGGAGGAGGTGGTCAAGAAGGCGTATGGTGTACTGGCCTTCATTAATCGAGGGATTGAGTTTAGGAGTCGGGAGGTAATGCTGCAACTTTACAGGACCCTCGTCAGGCCTCATTTGGAGTACTGTGCGCAGTTCTGGTTGCCTCACTATAGGAAAGACGTAGAAGCTATTGAAAGGGTGCAGAGGAGATTTACAAGGATGTTGCCTGGACTGGGAGGCATGCCTTATGATGATAGGTTGAGGGAGCTGGGACTCTTTTCCCTGGAGAGGCGAAGGTTGAGAGGCGACCTGATAGAAGTTTATAAAATGTTGAGAGGAATAGATAGGGTGGACTCTCAGAGGCTATTTCCCCGGGTTGAAATGGTCGCTACGAGAGGACACAGATTTAAGGTGCGGGGAGGGAAGTACAGAGGTGATGTTAGGGGTAAGTTTTTCACTCAGAGGGTAGTGAGTGATTGGAATCGGCTGCCGTCGTCGGTGGTGGAGGCGAACTCGCTGGGGTCTTTTAAAAGACTTCTGGATGAGTATATGGGGTTTAATGGGATTGGGGGTTATAGATAGGTCTATAGATTGGTGGGGTTGATGCGATCGGCGCAACTCGAGGGCCGAAGGGCCTGTTTGTGCTGTAATGTTCTATGTTCTATGTTCTATGTACAAGCCTAGTTTATTCAGCCTCTCCTCATAGCTCAACCCCCTCAACTCCGGTATCAGCCTAGTAAACCTCCTCTGCACTCCCTCCAAGGCCAAAATGATGGGGGACCCTGTGGGACCATTCTTAATCTCTTCTTATTTAATCTTTCCCAGGATTCCCTTTACCCTCTCACTATCCCCTTCCTCTTGCAATCTGTGCGGGATCTTGCTGTGCGCAAATCGGAAGCCTGTTTGCTGCATTAAAATGGGAATATGCTTCAGAAGTATCTAATGATTTTAAGGGGCTTTGGGACGTGCTGAGGATGTGTAAGGTGCTATATAAATGCACATTTTGTTTTCTCCATACCTTTAGTAATCAAATTGTGTGTTACTATAATTAGAATCATCTTGATTGGCCATTTACCCGTCTACACACAGTAGCGCCTTTACTCCTTCATTTCTTATATTGGTGGCATGCTGTCAAGTTTGAGATTTTAGCAATGACTCTCAGACAGTCCAGCTGAGGGAGCTGTAGCTCAGATAAATGTCTGAGGAATGTGAGGTTCATGAAAATGCAGCAGAATGAAATTATCAAAACTCCAGTGTCTGAGTTACACCTCCCTCTAACACGGTGGAGGGAACACTCTGGGAACACACTCTGCTGTGCCCGCACCGCACTCCTTCGCTTGTCTCCATTCTTATCATGGCAATCATTTGTAAAACACACCCAGTGCTCCCTGGGAACAGTCTGGAGGGAGACAATTACTGGGCATAAATCATCAGATTTAAGACAGGATGCATTTCTCATCCTCGGATCCCGTAGGGCCTCGGGGGAACTCAGAGCATTTTAGAACATAGAAGAACATAAAACATAGAACATTACAGCGCAGAACAGGCCCTTCGGCCCACGATGTTGCGCCGACCAGTTACAAAACAATGACCCACTAGCCTAAACCAATCCCTTTTCATCCATAAACCTATCCACAGATCTCTTAAACGTCCCCAAACTAGGCGCATTTACAACTGCAGCTGGCAGGGCATTCCAGTCCCTCACCACCCTCTGGGTAAAGAACCTACCCCTGACATCTGTCCTATAACTACCCCCCTTTAATTTAAAATCGTGCCCCCTTGTGCTAGCTTTCTCCATCCTAGGAGAAAGGCTATCACTATCTACCCTGTCTAAACCTCTAATCATCTTATATGTTTCAATGAGATCCCCTCTTAGCCGCCTTCTTTCCAACGAAAACAACCCCAAATCTCTCAGTCTCTCCTCATAGGATCTCCCCTCCATACCAGGCAACATCCTGGTAAACCTCCTCTGCACCCTCTCCAAAGCCTCTACTTTTGTTTCTATCCTGGAGTGAATTAACTGATGTTTCCCTCAACCACCCGTCAACCCACCTCAAACACATCTTGGCGCAATCGCAGAGAAGAAAAATCTGTAAACATCTCGTCAACCCCAGAGATCCCATTGGTGAATCACAGAATCCCTACAGGGCAGAGAGAGGCCATTCAGCCCATTGTGTCTGTACCGAACACAATCCCACCCAGGCCTTAGTCCCATTTACTCTATCCAGTCTCCCTGACACTAAGGGGCAATTTAGCATGGCCAATCGATCTAACCCGCACATTTTTAGATTGTGGCAGACACGTGGAGAATGTGTGAATTCTGCACAGACGGTGACTCAAGGCCGGAATTGAATCTGGGACCCTGTTGCTGTGAGACATTACTGCTACCACTGTGACCCTGTACCTCCCCCAAGGGGAATGAATATCAGACAATTCTACAAGCCTAAAGTGGGTCTGCCCCAGTAACTCAGCAAGGGAACCTCCAAACTCCCCCAGTAACTCAGCACAGAAACCTCCAAACTCCCCCAGTAACTCAGCACAGAAACATCCAAACTCCCCCAGTAACTCAGCACAGAAACCTCCAAACTCCCCCAGTAACTCAGCACAGAAACCTCCAAACTCCCCCAGTAACTCAGCACAGAAACCTCCAAACTCCCCCAGTAACTCAGCACAGAAACCTCCAAACTCCCCCAGTAACTCAGCACAGGAACCTCCAAACTCCCCCAGTAACTCAGCACAGAAACCTCCAAACTCCCCCAGTAACTCAGCACAGAAACCTCCAAACTCCCCCAGTAACTCAGCACAGAAACCTCTAAACTCCCCCAGTAACTCAGCACAGAAACCTCCAAACTCCCCCAGTAACTCAGCACAGAAACCTCCAAACTCCCCCAGTAACTCAGCACAGAAACCTCCAAACTCCCCCAGTAACTCAGCACAGAAACCTCCAAACTCCCCCAGTAACTCAGCACAGAAACCTCCAAACTCCCCCAGTAACTCAGCACAGGAACCTCCAAACTCCCCCAGTAACTCAGCACAGGAACCTCCAAACTCCCCCAGTAACTCAGCACAGAAACCTCCAAACTCCCCCAGTAACTCAGCACAGAAACCTCCAAACTCCCCCAGTAACTCAGCACAGGAACCTCCAAACTCCCCCAGTAACTCAGCACAGAAACCTCCAAACTCCCCCAGTAACTCAGCACAGGAACCTCCAAACTCCCCCAGTAACTCAGCACAGGAACCTCCAAACTCCCCCAGTAACTCAGCACAGAAACCTCCAAACTCCCCCAGTAACTCAGCACAGAAACCTCCAAACTCCCCCAGTAACTCAGCACAGGAACCTCCAAACTCCCCCAGTAACTCAGCACAGGAACCTCCAAACTCCCCCAGTAACTCAGCACAGAAACCTCCAAACTCCCCCAGTAACTCAGCACAGGAACCTCCAAACTCCCCCAGTAACTCAGCACAGAAACCTCCAAACTCCCCCAGTAACTCAGCACAGGAACCTCCAAACTCCCCCAGTAACTCAGCACAGGAACCTCCAAACTCCCCCAGTAACTCAGCACAGAAACCTCCAAACTCCCCCAGTAACTCAGCACAGAAACCTCCAAACTCCCCCAGTAACTCAGCACAGAAACCTTCAAACTCCCCCAGTAACTCAGCACAGGAACCTCCAAACTCCCCCAGTAACTCAGCACAGAAACCTCCAAACTCCCCCAGTAACTCAGCACAGAAACCTCCAAACTCCCCCAGTAACTCAGCACAGAAACCTTCAAACTCCCCCAGTAACTCAGCACAGAAACCTCCAAACTCCCCCAGTAACTCAGCACAGAAACCTCCAAACTCCCCCAGTAACTCAGCACAGGAACCTCCAAACTCCCCCAGTAACTCAGCACAGAAACCTCCAAACTCCCTCAGTAACTCAGCACAGAAACCTCCAAACTCCCCCAGTAACTCAGCACAGAAACCTTCAAACTCCCCCAGTAACTCAGCACAGGAACCTCCAAACTCCCCCAGTAACTCAGCACAGGAACCTCCAAACTCCCCCAGTAACTCAGCACAGAAACCTCCAAACTCCCCCAGTAACTCAGCACAGAAACCTCCAAACTCCCCCAGTAACTCAGCACAGAAACCTCCAAACTCCCCCAGTAACTCAGCACAGAAACCTCCAAACTCCCCCAGTAACTCAGCACAGAAACCTCCAAACTCCTCCAGTAACTCAGCACAGGAACCTTCAAACTCCCCCAGTAACTCAGGACAGAAACCTCCAAACTCCCCCAGTAACTCAGCACAGGAACCTCCAAACTCCCCCAGTAACTCAGCACAGGAACATCCAAACTCCCCCAGTAACTCAGCACAGAAACCTCCAAACTCCCCCAGTAACTCAGGACAGAAACCTCCAAACTCCCCCAGTAACTCAGCACAGGAACATCCAAACTCCCCCAGTAACTCAGGACAGAAACCTCCAAACTCCCCCAGTAACTCAGCACAGGAACATCCAAACTCCGCCAGTAACTCAGCACAGAAACCTCCAAACTCCCCCAGTAACTCAGCACAGAAACCTCCAAACTCCCCCAGTAACTCAGCACAGGAACCTCCAAACTCCCCCAGTAACTCAGCACAGGAACCTTCAAACTCCCCCAGTAACTCAGCACAGGAACCTCCAAACTCCCCCAGTAACTCAGGACAGGAACCTCCAAACTCCCCCAGTAACTCAGCACAGGAACCTCCAAACTCCCCCAGTAACTCAGCACAGGAACCTTCAAACTCCCCCAGTAACTCAGCACAGGAACCTCCAAACTCCCCCAGTAACTCAGCACAGAAACCTCCAAACTCCCCCAGTAACTCAGCACAGGAACCTCCAAACTCCCCCAGTAACTCAGCACAGGAACCTCCAAACTCCCCCAGTAACTCAGCACAGGAACCTCCAAACTCCCCCAGTAACTCAGCACAGAAACCTCCAAACTCCCCCAGTAACTCAGCACAGAAACCTCCAAACTCCCCCAGTAACTCAGCACAGGAACCTCCAAACTCCCCCAGTAACTCAGCACAGAAACCTCCAAACTCCCCCAGTAACTCAGCACAGAAACCTCCAAACTCCCCAGTAACTCAGCACAGAAACCTCCAAACTCCCCCAGTAACTCAGCACAGGAACCTCCAAACTCCCCCAGTAACTCAGCACAGAAACCTCCAAACTCCCCCAGTAACTCAGCACAGAAACCTCCAAACTCCCCCAGTAACTCAGCACAGAAACCTCCAAACTCCCCCAGTAACTCAGCACAGAAACCTCCAAACTCCCCCAGTAACTCTGCACAGAAACCTCCAAACTCCCCCAGTAACTCAGCACAGAAACCTCCAAACTCCCCCAGTAACTCAGCACAGAAACCTCCAAACTCCCCCAGTAACTCTGCACAGAAACCTCCAAACTCCCCCAGTAACTCAGCACAGGAACCTCCAAACTCCCCCAGTAACTCAGCACAGAAACCTCCAAACTCCCCCAGTAACTCAGCACAGAAACCTCCAAACTCCCCCAGTAACTCAGCACAGAAACCTCCAAACTCCCCCAGTAACTCAGCACAGGAACCTCCAAACTCCCCCAGTAACTCAGCACAGAAACCTCCAAACTCCCCCAGTAACTCAGCACAGGAACCTCCACACTCCCCCAGTAACTCAGGACAGAAACCTCCAAACTCCCCCAGTAACTCAGCACAGGAACATCCAAACTCCCCCAGTAACTCAGCACAGGAACATCCAAACTCCCCCAGTAACTCAGCACAGAAACCTCCAAACTCCCCCAGTAACTCAGCACAGGAACCTCCAAACTCCCCCAGTAACTCAGCACAGGAACCTCCAAACTCCCCCAGTAACTCAGCACAGGAACCTCCAAACTCCCCCAGTAACTCAGCACAGGAACATCCAAACTCCCCCAGTAACTCAGCACAGGAACATCCAAACTCCCCCAGTAACTCAGCACAGGAACCTCCAAACTCCCCCAGTAACTCAGCACAGGAACCTCCAAACTCCCCCAGTAACTCAGCACAGGAACCTCCAAACTCCCCCAGTAACTCAGCACAGGAACCTCCAAACTCCCCCAGTAACTCAGCACAGGAACATCCAAACTCCCCCAGTAACTCAGCACAGGAACATCCAAACTCCCCCAGTAACTCAGCACAGAAACCTCCAAACTCCCCCAGTAACTCAGCACAGGAACCTCCAAACTCCCCCAGTAACTCAGCACAGGAACCTCCAAACTCCCCCAGTAACTCAGCACAGAAACCTCCAAACTCCCCCAGTAACTCAGCACAGAAACCTCCAAACTCCCCCAGTAACTCAGCACAGAAACCTCCAAACTCCCCCAGTAACTCAGCACAGAAACCTCCAAACTCCCCCAGTAACTCAGCACAGGAACCTCCAAACTCCCCCAGTAACTCAGCACAGAAACCTCCAAACTCCCCCAGTAACTCAGCACAGAAACCTCCAAACTCCCCCAGTAACTCAGCACAGAAACCTCCAAACTCCCCCAGTAACTCAGCACAGAAACCTCCAAACTCCCCCAGTAACTCAGCACAGAAACCTCCAAACTCCCCCAGTAACTCAGCACAGAAACCTCCAAACTCCCCCAGTAACTCAGCACAGAAACCTCCAAACTCCCCCAGTAACTCAGCACAGGAACCTCCAAACTCCCCCAGTAACTCAGCACAGAAACCTCCAAACTCCCCCAGTAACTCAGCACAGAAACCTCCAAACTCCCCCAGTAACTCAGCACAGAAACCTCCAAACTCCCCCAGTAACTCAGCACAGGAACCTCCAAACTCCCCCAGTAACTCAGCACAGGAACCTTCAAACTCCCCCAGTAACTCAGCACAGAAACCTTCAAACTCCCCCAGTAACTCAGCACAGAAACCTCCAAACTCCCCCAGTAACTCAGCACAGGAACCTCCAAACTCCCCCAGTAACTCAGCACAGGAACCTCCAAACTCCCCCAGTAACTCAGCACAGGAACCTCCAAACTCCCCCAGTAACTCAGCACAGGAACCTCCAAACTCCCCCAGTAACTCAGCACAGAAACCTCCAAACTCCCCCAGTAACTCAGCACAGGAACCTTCAAACTCCCCCAGTAACTCAGCACAGGAACCTCCAAACCCCCCCAGTAACTCAGCACAGAAACCTCCAAACTCCCCCAGTAACTCAGCACAGGAACCTTCAAACTCCCCCAGTAACTCTGCACAGAAACCTCCAAACTCCCCCAGTAACTCAGCACAGGAACCTCCAAACTCCCCCAGTAACTCAGCACAGAAACCTCCAAACTCCCCCAGTAACTCAGCACAGAAACCTCCAAACTCCCCCAGTAACTCAGCACAGGAACCTCCAAACTCCCCCAGTAACTCAGCACAGAAACCTCCAAACTCCCCCAGTAACTCACTTCACCACATCCACCAACGTTTCTTGTGCAAAAAAAAGCTAAAATGTCTCAGTCTAAAATGTCTAAAAAGCCTACACTTTCATTGGCCAACTTTATTACTCTTGTGCCCCATCAGCCCGTTAACATCAGGGCGATTGCGCAGTTTCTCAATGTTGGGCACTCTCAAGAACAAAGAACAAAGAACAACACAGCACGGGAAACAGGCCCTTCGGCCCAACGAGCCCGCGCCGCCGTCCCATTGTCTCAGTGACCTATTCATGATTTTAGTCTACGCCTAATGTGTGAGAATCAGGGAGGTCCAATATAGGGACAATTTGTTACCCAATCAATCAGCCTAAAAGCACATCTTTGGGATGTGGGAGGAAACCGGAGCACCCGGAGGAAACCCACGCAACCACGGGGAGAACGCGCAAACTCCCACGGACACAGGCCCAAATCCATGTGTCCGCACGGCAACAGAGATAGTCTCTGAGCTGTCAAGATGCCCTCGAGATGGTCCAGTTTACGCACACCAACGACATGAAGCAGTAGGCAACTCCCGAAGCAACATCCAAGAGCAGCCCACCACAACCTGCCGCCCGCATGCCCCTTGCTGGACTTAAATGCCTGTGGATAAAAAATTCATTATTAAAAAGACTCTATATCCCTGAGGCTAAAACTGAACCCCAAGCCTTCAATGCTTAGTAAGGCCTGCTATATCCCCCTATATGTAGACCGCTCATGTGGCTGTCCAAGTGACTCTTGAACAACCCTAGCATGCCTGCTTCTACCACCTTACTCGGCAGTGCATTCCACACCCCCACTACCCTTTGTGTGAAAAACTGCCCTCTAATATTAGTCTTATACCTAGCCCCACTCACCCTAAGCCCGTGACCCCTCGTTCTATCCATTTCTAATAGCGGAAAAAGCTTACCACCATTTACTCTATCTATCCCCTTCATAATCTTATAAACCTCTATTAGATCCCCCCTCAGCCGACGTCTCTCAAGGGAAAACAGCTCAAGTGCGTTCAATCTTTCCTCGTAAGACAGCCCTTCCATACCAGGCAACATCCTGGTAAATCTCCTCTGCACTCTCTCCAGGATCTCTACATCCTTCCGGTAGTACGGCGACCAGAACTGGACGCAGTACTCCAGGTGAGGCCTAACCAACGTTCTATACAACTGCAACATCAGACTCCTACTCTTATATTCTATACCCCTTCCTATGAAGGCTAACATACCATACGCTTTCCTCATCACATTCTGCACCTGCACCGACACCTTCAGGGACTTGTGCACTTGCACCCCCAGGTCTCTCTGCATATCCATACTCCGGATAGTTCTCCTTTTTATCGTATAACTCCCCTCCACATTATTCCGGCCAAAGTGCATCACCTCGCATTTCTCCGGATTAAATTCCATTTGCCATCTATCTGCCCAATCTACCAGCCTGTCTATGTCCTGTTGCATTGCCAGGCACTGCTCCTCAGTTCCCGCCAATCCAACCATCTTAGTGTCATCAGCAAATTTGCTGATCACACCACCTACCCCCTCTTCCAAGCCATTAATATATACTGCAAATAGTAGAGGTCCTAGTACCGAGCCCTGCGGCACCCCACTGGTGACAGACCTCCAATTGGAAAAGGAGCCTTCCACTACTACCCGCTGTCTCCTCCTCCCAAGCCAGTTCTCCACCCATCTACATACCTGGCCTTGTATCCCATGAGCCTTCACCTTTTCTATCAGCCTACCGTGAGGGACCTTGTCAAACGCCTTACTGAAATCCATATAGACAACATCAACGGCTTGTCCTTCATCAACCGTTTTTGTCACCTCTTCAAAAATTCCAATAGATTCGTAAGGCACGACCTCCCTGTAACGAAGCCATGCTGCGTATCCCTGATCAGATTGCAGCGCTCCAGATGTTCATACATCCTATCCTTGAGGATCCTCTCCATTATCTTTCCTATAACTGAAGTCAAGCTCACTGGCCTATAGTTCCTTGGGTTATCCCTCTGCCCCTTCTTAAACAACGGTACTACATTTGCAATCCGCCAATCCTCTGGGACCTCACCTGTATCCAAAGAAGAGACAAAGATTTGCGTCAGAGGCCCAGCAATTTCATCCCTCACCTCCCTTAGCAGCCTGGGATAGATGCCATCAGGCCCCGGAGATTTATCCGTCTTTATACTGTCTAAAAGTCCCAACACCTCTTCCCTCGTGATGACTATTTCCCTCAACGGATCCTTAAACTCCTCAAGCACAGCACCAGACATCAGACCCCTCTCCTGAGTGAATACCGACGCAAAGTATTCATTCAAGATCTCCCCCATTCCCCAGGCTCCAAGCATAGTTCCCCTCCTCTGTCCCTGAGAGGACCAATCTTCCCTCTAACCATCCTTTTGTTTCTAACATAGGAGTAAAATGCCTTAGGACTTTCCTTAATCCTACCCGCCAAAGCCATTTCGTGGCCCCTTTTTGCCTTTCTGATGCCCCTTTTAAGTTCTCTCCTACATTCTCTGTATTCTTCTAACGCTATCTCTGTCCTCAAATGCCTCGATCTAGTGTACGCTTCCCTCTTTCTCCTGACCAGGTCCTCAATATCCCTAGTTACCCACGGCTCTCTAATCCTACCTTTCCCATCCTTCCTCTTGACGTATTTCCTCAAAGTGGCTCCAACTGAATGGATTTCATGCTCCCAAATTGTTTGGCATCTCACTGATGTCCCTCTGAGATGTGGCTCACAACAGTATCTCGGAAATTAATATTCAAATCTTGGAGACTCTGAGTATAATTCCAGAGGGTTAGCAACCTGGGGCCTAGTGAGTGTCTCTCTGTAGGCCTCAGGCTTCCACATCTCTCGGGCTAGACTTCCCAGGGAGCAGCCACCCACTCTCTGTCCCGTAAAGATGGAACTCTGGTTGGAGACAACAGAGGCAAGCTGTGAGTCTGACAGACAATCCCGAATTACCTATTTCTTCTTTTCTCTGCACATCAGCCACAAGCTCAGTTCTCTCTGTTCACTATAAGTAATTTAGTCTTTCTAATGAGATGGGTACTTGGATAATTAATGAGGAGCTGTTTGGCATTCAGGCCTGGTTTTAATCTTCCCAGTGCAAAAAAATTGTGACACCATGGCTTGATATATTTCTACTTAATACTTTATTTTCTTCGTGTGGAGAGATGTATTCACGCTGACTTTCTCAGGCTATCTCTGGGGCTGTTCATTTGTCATCATTAGTGTCACCTCTTTTGTCCAAAACTGGCTCTTGAATATTCATGCACTGGAAGCTCTGTAGACCAGCGAGGGAAGGAGTGGCTCTTTCAGCCATGAATGTTGTCCTTCACGCAACGTTCAGCTTCCTCCTCAGTGACAGAGATCGCTGTCCCCAGTCTCCCCTCCTCAACCTTTCCATCGGACTGACAGGGGCTTGTTTTAATTTTTAAAAAAGTTGGGGGGGAAATTGAGCCTCATATTTTATTTTGCGGTTAATGGGATTGGGGTTATAGATAGGTCTATAGATTGGTGGGGTTGATGTGATCGGCGCAACTTGAGGGCCGAAGGGCCTGTTTGTGCTGTAGTGTTCTATATTTACAGGGGATGGTGAGTTCCATTTCAAGGCAGCCAAGGTGACAATGGGGGGGGATTACAGACTGGACCTTGCACAGAAGGGGTTCCCAAGTCTGCCTAACTTCCCAAAAACATAAAGAACAAAGAACGACACAGCCCGGGAAACAGGCCCTTCGGCCCAACGAGCCCGCGCCGCCATCTTAACATTGAGGGTCCCCTCTTCCACCCATGACCCTTGTCTACGCTTACGGCACTCCACATTGGAAACCAGATTGAGGGGAGACTAATTTAGGGACAATTTGTTACACCAATCAGCCTAAGAGCACATATTTGGGGTTGTGTTTTCTGGAAGGCAGCTTGTTCTGTTTGCACAGAAGATGGTGCTGTATTTGAAATTGATTTTATTCACTCAGGAATTTCCAATCTCTTCCCTTTTTTCTCTCTCTCTCTCGTTCAGTCAGAGTAAATGGGATTCTCGATGATTGTTGCAGCTACTTCTCACTGACAGTCTGTTTCACTTCAGCTGGCAGCTCTTTGTGGCTGGATTTCTGCTAAGGGGTCCTGGGACTCTGCCCACAACTCAAAGGGCCTGAGAAACCTTTCACACATCCTGCTGTGAGGCACACTGAGTATTGAAGCAGGCCCCAGGCCTTGGACTGAGCTCAAAGCCTGAAGCAGGCCACCATTAAATCCTCCATCCCACCAACACTGACCTCTGTGTAAATGATGAAATGATGTTGTGAAAGGGATTCAGTGCCTCGGGGTGCTGGATAAGGATTACAGGGAGATAATACGGTGACAGCTTTGACTTTCACATCACTAATACAAGTGACTCTATCATGGTTCTCTTCATTTTATTTTAGTTTCACAAAAATTCCGCAACAAGTCTAATACAGATAGGAAATATACAGTAAATAGAACATAGAACATTACAGCACAGAACAGGCCCTTCGGCCCACGATGTTGTGCCGACCAGTTACAAAACAATGACCCACTAGCCTAAACCAATCCCTTTTCATCCATAAACCTATCCACAGATCTCTTAAACGCCCCCAAACTAGGCGCATTTACAACTGCAGCTGGCAGGGCATTCCAGTCCCTCACCACCCTCTGGGTAAAGAACCTACCCCTGACATCAGTCCTATAACTACCCCCCCTTAATTTAAAGTCGTGCCCCCTCGTGCTAGCTTTCTCCATCCTAGGAAAAAGGCTATCACTATCTACCCTGTCTAAACCTCTAATCATCTTATATGTTTCAATGAGGTCCCCTCTTAGCCGCCTTCTTTCCAGCGAAAACAACCCCAAATCCCTCAGTCTCTCCTCGTAGGATCTCCCCTCCATACCAGGCAACATCCTGGTTGTTGGCAGAACCCTTGAGAGTATTGATAGGCAGAGGATCTGGGTGTACAGGTACACAGGTTACTGGAAAGTGACAACGCAGGTGGAGAACGCAGTCAAGAAGGCATACGGCATGCTTGCCTTCATTGGCCGGGGAACTGAGTTTAAAAATTGGCACATCACGTTGCAGCTTTATAGAACCTTAGTTAGGCTGTATTTGGAGTATAGAGTTCAATTCTGGTCACTACACTACCAGAAGGATGTGGAGGCTTTGGAGAGGACACAGAAAAGATTTACCAGGATGTTGCCCTGGTATGGAGGAGCATCAGCTATGAGGAGAGGTTAGAGGAACTTGATTTGTTCTCACTGGAGCGACGGAGGTTGAGGGGAGACCTGATAGAAATCTACAGGATTATGAGGGGCACGGACAGAGTGGATAGTCAGAGGCTTTTTCCCAGGATGGAAGAGTTAATTACTGGGGGGGCACAGGTTTAAGGTGCGAGGGGCAAGGTTTAAAGGAGATAGAACATAGAACATAGAACATAGAACATTACAGCACAAACAGGCCCTTCGGCCCTCGAGATGCGCCGATCACATCAACCCCACCAATCTATAGACCTATCTATAACCCCCAATCCCATTAAACCCCATATACTCATCCAGAAGTCTTTTAAAAGACCCCAGCGAGTTCACCTCCACCATCGATGACGGCAGCCGATTCCATTCACTCATTGCTTCGGGAGTTGCCTACTGCTTCATGTCGTTGGTGTGCGTAAACTGGACCATCTCGAGGGCATCATGACAGCTCAGAGACTATCTCTGTTGCTGTGCGGACACATGGATTTGGGCCTGTGTCTGTGGGAGTTTGCGCGTTCTCCCCATGGTTGCGTGGGTTTCCTCCGGGTGCTCCGGTTTCCTCCCACATCCCAAAGATGTGCTTTTAGGCTGATTGATTGGGTAACAAATTGTCCCTATATTGGACCTCCCTGATCCTCACACATTAGGCGTAGACTAAAATCATGAATAGGTCACTGAGACAATGGGACGGCGGCGCGGGCTCGTTGGGCCGAAGGGCCTGTTTCCCGTGCTGTGTTGTTCTTCTTTGTATCACCTCTGTACTTCCCTCCCAGCACCTGTCCTCTCGTAGCGACATGTACGAGGCAGATATTTTACACAGAGAGTAGTGGGTGCCTGGAACTCGCTGCTGGGGGAGGGAGTGGAAGCAGATACGATAGTGACTTTTAAGGGGCGTTTTTGACAAATACATGAACAGGATGGGAATAGAGGGATATGGTCCCCGGAAGGGTTTTAGTTCAGTCGGGACAGCAGGGTCGGTGCAGGCTTGGAGGGCCGAAGGGCCTGTTCCTGTGCTGTAATTTTCTTTGTTCTTTGTTAAAAGGGAGGTGAGTAACCAAAGAAGAAACCACCAATGATTCCAAAGAGTATGATGGCCCAATCACCATATTTTGCCCAGACTCACTTGTTCAGGTTGGAGGAGGAAGATTTCTTCACCTTTCTTGACTTATCCTTGAAGGGAAGGTGGTAAAATCAAACTCACAGAAATATTACAGCACAGAAAGAAGAAAATCAGTGGGGACAACCCTGTGACTGAGCCATGAGGAGAATTTAGCCAATTATCTTACATAGAGCCAAATTCTGCAGTTCATCATCATTAATTAATTAATTAATCATCATTAATCTGTACTGTGTGCAGTTCTGGTCCCCACATTACAGGAAGGATGTAGAGGCTTTGGAGAGGGTGCAGAGGAGGTTTACCAGGATGTTGCCTGGTATGGTGGGGAGGTCCTATGAGGAGAGACTGAGAGATTTGGGGTTGTTTTCGTTGGAAAGAAGGCGGCTAAGAGGGGATCTCATTGAAACATATAAGATGATTAGAGGTTTAGACAGGGTGGACAGTGATAGCCTTTTTCCTCGGATGGAGAAAGCTAGCACGAGGGGGCATGGCTTTAAATTAAGGGGGTGGTAGTTATAGGACGGATGTCAGGGGTAGGTTCTTTACCCAGAGGGTGGTGAGGGATTGGAATGCCCTGCCTGCTGCAGTTGTAAATGCTCCTAGTTTGGGGGCATTTAAGAGATCTGTAGATAGGTTTATGGATGAAAAAGGATTGGTATAGGCTAGTGGGTCATTGTTTTTGTAACTGGTCGGCGCAGCATCGTGGGCCAAAGGGCCTGTTCTGCGCTGTAATGTTCTATGTTCTATGTTCTAATCCTTCAATGTATCACCTGGATTTGCATGTTTTAATTGACCCAGTTACACCATTTATCACATTGATAGGGGCAATCGATGAGTGAGCATGCTAGCGAATGTTTTCTTGTTATCCTGATGATTCCAAGGACATTCATTTATTCTTATCCCCTGTAAATCCATCTCTTAATTGATCCTGTTACATGAGTTTTCACATTTATAGGGGAAATCCTGTGTAATCTGATATCCTGAGGCAAATTTTGGCAACCATCCTGTTTAGAGCTCGATCTCGTAGTTTTTTTGTTAATCCTTGTTAGTCATTGAACACATCCGCTGTAAGATTCTATGATAATTTCATTATTTAATTGATCGTATTACGTGATTTATCACATTGATACATCAATCATAGAATAGAACCCTACAGTGCAGAAAGAGGCCCTTCAGCCCATCGAGTCTGCACCGAACACAATCCCACCCAGACCTACCCCCATTTCCCCATATATTTTACCCACTAACCTCATGCATCTCAGGACACTAAGGGGCAATTGTTTTTGTTATCATGACCAATCAACCTAACCCGCACATCTTTGGACTGTGGGAGGAAACCGGAGCACCCGGAGGAAACCCACGCAGACACGGGGAGAACGTGCAAACTCCACACAGACAGTGACCCGAGCCGGGAATCGAACCCAGGACCCTGGAGCTGTGAAGCAGCAGTGCTAACCACTGTGCTACCGTGCTGCCCCCCTATGTATAATCCTATGTAGATTATAGTGAATTTTCACTTGTTCTCCCAATATCCAGAAGTACCCAAGAGCATTCAGCTATCCTTAGTGGAGCTGAGTGGATTTTATGTATTTTTTTTGTCTTATAATCCTGGCATATTTAGCAATGAACCTTTTCACCATCCTTTATGACAATTATGATTAAAATGGATAGCACCATTATAGAGAGGTGGGCAAATGGTTTTATATAGAGGCAATGGGTGGGCAGTAAGAATCCTCACAGTGGGTGGGGAAAACCCCTTCCAATTTATGGATTTGCATGTTTTTTGTATTTCTGCTGTTTTGGGGTTATAGAATGTTTTCTTAACTCCTGCTGAGATACAGAAGGAATATATAATGTTTAATAATGAATTTTTTGTCTCCACAGGCATTTAAGTCCACCTTGTTGACCAGCAAGGGGCATGCATGCGGCAGGTTGTAGTGGGCTGCTCTTGGATGTTGCTTCGGGAGTTGCCTATTGCTTCATGTCGTTGGTGTGCGTAAACTGGACCATCTCAAGGGCAACATGACAGCTCAGGGACTATCTCTGTTGCTGTGCGGACACATGGATTTGGGCCTGTGTCCGTGGGAGTTTGCGCGTTCTCCCCGTGGTTGCGTGGGTTTCCTCCGGGTGCTCCAGTTTCCTCCCACATCCCAAAGATGTGCTTTTAGGCTGATTGATTGGGTAACAAATTGTCCCTATATTGGACCTCCCTGGTCCTCACACATTAGGCGTAGACTAAAATCATGAATAGGTCACTGAGACAATGGGACGGCGGCGCGGGCTCGTTGGGCCGAAGGGCCTGTTTCCCGAGCTGTGTTTATACTCTTTATATATCCGGGGAAGAGATGTTGTGTTGTTTCATTGGTATCTCCACTCTGGCTGGGGATGGAAGAGCCTTCCTTCAGTGCATACCCAAAAAAGGGAACAAGGTTGATTTCAATATTAATATTATTTCAACGCCCTAAGTGAGTTGTGGACACAATTGTCTGGGCTCACCTGGACTTACCCCCCTCACTGGCCAAAATCCTCACCAGCAAAAGTGACAGATGATCCTTACCAAAGGGGACCCGACGTGGTGGCCACGCTGGTGGGACAATAGGATACCCAAGCTTCTTGGGTGGTCAGGGGCAGGGCCTGGCAGTGCCCGTGGGCAGTGCTAGCCTGGCACCTTGGCATTAGAGAGAGTTGGAGCTTCACAAAGTGGGGAGAAAGGGGGGGGACACTACAGACGGGGATTGATGAGTAGAGATGGCAATTGAGGGGGGTGGGGGGGACTTTGAAGTGGCAGTGTTTGGAGGGCTAGTGGAATTCTGCAGGGTTGGCGATCAGGGAGGGTGATGTTTGGGGTACTGGGGAGGGAAATTGCTACAGGGAGCAATCCAGGGCAGCTCCTGATATCTGTGAGGAGGAAGAGGGGGTTGGTGGGTTAGGAGATCTCCCAGTGCGCCTGCACAATGGCACCTCTAGACCTCAGCAGCTGGCTTCACCAGTGAGATTAGGCTGTCCCCCCTCCACTGGCAGGAATCACATAATAGCTCCTGGTTTGCACAGATTGCTGAAAATTTGTGTTACTCATCTTGCTGAATAATCATAGAACATAGAACATTACAGCGCAGAACAGGCCCACTCCACCCTATCTAAACCTCTAATCATCTTATATGTTTCAATAAGATCCCCTCTTAGCCGCCTTCTTTCCAACGAAAACAACCCCAAATCTCTCAGTCTCTCCTCATAGGATCTCCCCACCATACCAGGCATAATCAGGTGTGAAATGCCCATTTGACATTTAGGGTATGATTTTACCTCTGGTTCCTGCCACGCTCCCACTACAGAGATGATGGAGAATTTGGTGACCACCCAAATCTCTGTTCATTGCAGCTGGATGGGAAAATCCCACCGGCATGAACAGCAATAGGATTCCAGCCTTAGAATTTTTGGGGGAAAATTTCGCCCATCTTTGTCTATTTCCTATTGTAAACAACTTGGTAACTGGAGAACATTCCAATTTCAACCCTGTTCATCTCCTTAATAATCTCAGCTGAGAAAGGGGTAAAAAAGGTGGGCAGTGCCAGGGTGCCCAGTTGGCATTGCCAAGATGGGTCTGCCCCTAACTACCTCAGGGCTTCAGTGGTCTCCGATCCCTCCGGTGTGTCCATCATGCCTGGTCTCCTTGGTGGGGAAACGTCAGGGAAGTGGGAACGGGTGTTCCGAGTGCATTATTAATATTAGATAAGGTTGTTAAGAAGGCGTACGGTGTCTTGGCGTTTATTGGTAGGGGGATTGAATTTAGGAGTCGCAGCGTCATGATGCAACTGTACACATCTCTGGTGCGGCCGCACTTGGAGTACTGTGTGCAGTTCTGGTCCCCACATTACAGGAAGGATGTGGAGGCTTTGGAGAGGGTGCAGAGGAGGTTTACCAGGATGTTGCCTGGTATGGAGGGGAGGTCCTATGAGGAGAGACTGAGAGATTTGGGGTTGTTTTCGCTGGAAAGAAGGCGGCTAAGAGGGGATCTTATTGAAACATATAAGATGATTAGAGGTTTAGACAGGGTAGATAGTGATAGCCTTTTTCCTCGGATGGAGAAAGCTAGCACGAGGGGGCACGACTTTAAATTAAGGGGGGGTAGTTATAGGACTGATGTCAGGGGTAGGTTCTTTACCCAGAGGGTGGTGAGGGACTGGAATGCCCTGCCAGCTGTAGTTGTAAATGCGCCTAGTTTGGGGGTGTTTAAGAGATCTGTAGATAGGTTTATGGATGAAAAGGGATTGGTTTAGGCTAGTGGGTCATTGTTTTCTAACTGGTCAGCGCAACATCGTGGGCCGAAGGGCCTGTTCTGCGCTGTAATGTTCTATGTTCTATGTTCTATGTTCTATGTTCTATGTTCTATTTCAATTAGTTTCATGCCCTTTTTGGGTAAAAGCTGATAGCCCTTTTTTTTGTCAGTGAAGAGAAGATGGTTTTCAGCTCAGGACCAGTTTGTGCCCAGTGTAGAATCTCCACGGGCTCTATTCCCAGCTCACTGCGCTGATCGACAGGGGCAATAGGTCAGAAAGATCACGCCCAGGATTTTGCCCTCCCAGCCCGCGTTAGGCTTCACTGGAGCATTGCAGCAGGCCAAGGATGGACATGTGGGTTTGAGGGCAAGATTTCAACATTTTCTGTTTTTATTTCAGCTTTTCAGCATCCGTAGCTTTTTGCTTTTAGTAAAAATGTGGCTCCATTGTAGGAGCTGCCTGGCCTGGTAGGCCTCAAACAGATCCATTTCACTCAGCCCTGTCCACTGGGGGTGTGCGGGGTGGGGGGGGGCATGGGGGAGGGGGGGGGGCATGGGGGAGGGGGGGTGGTGGGATCATCAGATTTCTGCAGTTTAAAGTTCGCTTACTAGTCATAAGTAAGGCGAACATTAACATTGCAATGAAGTTACTGTGAAAATCCCCAGGTCGCCACAATCCGGCACCTGTTCGGGTCAATGCACCCCGACCAGCGCAGCTTCAGAACTGTGGGAGGAAACCGGAGCACCCGGAGGAAACCCACGCAGACACGGGGAGAATGTGCAAACTCCACACAGGCAGTGACCCGAGCCGGGAATCGAACCCGGGTCCCTGGCGCTGTGAAACCTGGTGCAGTGCTAACCCACTGTGCTGCCCCTACAGCAGGGCAGCCACCTGATCCGGACTCCAGCCCACCCCGTTCCACAGCAGGAGGGACGGAGAGGAGCAGCTGACGGGTGAAAGGCAGAGCAGGGCCAAATCTGCAATAATTATCCCTGGGAAAATGCCATTTTCTAATCCTGTGCTCACAACTCAATGTGGTGCCATAACAGTGACCGTGTTTCCAATGTAAGATGTAGCTTTATCTCTTTTTAATTAGTTTCCACATTTGTATCCTTTCCCCTAAAGTCATTCCTTCTATTTAAAAGTCAAAGCATGTAGCAAGGAAAGGTCACCCAACCAAATCCGATCCTACTGTAAGCAGGCTGGGAATAATTTGCATGGCAGCGTTTGAGTACCATAGAACCCTACCATAGAACCCTACCATAGAACCCTACCGTAGAACCCTACCATAGAACCCTACCGTAGAACCCTACCATAGAACCCTACCATAGAACCCTACCGTAGAACCCTACCATAGAACCCTACCATAGAACCCTACCATAGAACCCTACCATAGAACCCTACAGTGCAGAAACAGGCCCTTCGGCCCATCGAGTCTGCACCGAACACAATCCCACCCAGACCCTATCCCCATATCCCTACACATTTACCTGCTAATCCCTCTAACCTACACATCCCAGGACACTAAGGGGCAATTTTAGCATAGCCAATGAACCTAACCCGCACATCTTTGGACTGTAGGAGGAAACTGTAGGAGGTTTTATCCACAGGCACTTACCATCTCGAGGGCATCATGACAGCTCAGAGACTATCTCTGTTGCTGTGCGGACACATGGAGTTGGGCCTGTGTCTGTGGGAGTTTGCGCGTTCTCCCCGTGGTTGCGTGGGTTTCCTCCGGGTGCTCCGGTTTCCTCCCACATCCCAAAAATGTGCTTTTAGGCTGATTGATTGGGTAACAAATTGTCCCTATATTGGACCTCCCTGATCCTCGCACATTAGGCATAGACTAGAGTCATGAATAGGTCACTGACCATGGGACGGCGGCGCGGGCTCGTTGGGCCGAAGGGCCTGTTTCCCGTGCTGTTTTTGTTCTTTGTTCTTTGTTCTTTGAAACCGGAGCACCTGGAGAAAACCCACGCAGACACGAGGAGAATGTGCAAACTCCACACAGGCAGTGACCCGAGCCGGGAATCGAACCCAGGACCCTGGAGCTGTGAAGCAGCAGTGCTAACCCCACTGTGCTACCGTGCCGCGTTTGAGTAAGTAACTGGCAGACGGAATAAGCCAGCTGGTATAGAAGGTATCTGAACAGGGGGCAGAATGGGTGGTCCATTCATTCTGTTAATTACTAGGTCAAACACTGAGGTGCAAATGACCCATATGAATTATACAGGGTTAATGTTAAATGTGTAAGTATATAAATCATCATTTGGGTGGCACAGTGGGTTAGCTCTGCTGCCTCACAGCGCCAAGGACCCGGATTCAATTTCCAACTTGGGTTACTGTCCATATGGAGTCTGCATGCTCTCCCTGTGGGTTCCCTCCAGTTTCCTCCCACAGTCCGAAAGCTGTGCTAGTTAGGGTGCATTGGCCACGCTAAGTCCTCCTTCAGTGTAACTGAACAGGCGCCAGAGTGTGGCAACTAGGGAACTTTCACAGTAACTTCATTGCAGTGTTAATGTAAGCTTGCTTGTGACAACAATAAATAAACTTTTAAACTTTAAACGTCAGTGACGTTGGATCATAGAATCCCGATAGCGCGGAAGGAGGCCATTCAATCCATCGAGCCTGCAACAATAACACAGAACATAGAACATTACAGCACAAACAGGCCCTTCGGCCCTCGAGTTGCGCCGATCGCATCAACCCCTCCCATCTATAGACCTATCTATAACCCCCAATCCCATTAAACCCCTCCTGGCCCTAACCCCTTAAACCTGTCACCCTGACTCTAAGGGGCAATTTAGCAAGGATAACCAACCTAACCCACGTATCTTTGGATTGTGGGAGGAAACCCGATGGAGCACCCGATGGAAACCCACGCAGACACGGGGAGAATGTGCAGGCTCCACACAGTCACCTGAGGCTGGAATTGAACCTGTGTTCCTGGCGCTATGAGGTAGTGGTGCTAACCACTGTGCCACCGTACCCCTCATCACACGACCAAAGGGATATAAGAGATGGTTTCATGTCGAGCCTTATGTAGAATCTACCTTGTGGACAGTTAGCTGAATGTTCAATAAAAGATACTTTGCTGACAATATCACTTTCAGCTTTGCCTCCAAGTCCAGACCCATGACTATCTGTGTCTGCGTGGGTTTCCAAGCCTGCACATTCTCCCTGTGTCTACGTGGGTTTCCAAGCCTGCACATTCTCCCTGTGTCTACGTGGGTTTCCAAGCCTGCACATTCTCCCTGTGTCTGCGTGGGTTTCCAAGCCTGCACATTCTCCCCGTGTCTGCGTGGGTTTCCATGTCCAGACCCATGACTATCTTGTGCAAGACCAAAAATGACAGTTAAAGACCGCAGAAGCTCCGTTTGATCAGACTTGGCACAAACTAATTAACTTCCCAAGGAAAGGTTCTGGAATACTCCAGAAGTAAAATCAAGAAGAACTCCAGAACATCTTTCTAACCTTAGAATCTGTATTATAAAAACTTCAAACCATTTGCAGTTGTCACATCAAGACAAACCACAACAATAAGAAGATCAAACCCAAATCCAGCCTACTGGGGCCTGCTGTGCATATCTCCCAAAGAATCTGGTGGCATTTCCCCTCCCTGCCTACACTCTCAGCTGGGAATAATGAGTAAGGACAATACAGAAGGAAAAATGAATTAAGTCACAAAATCAATAAACAAGCCTACAGGTAAACAGATATTTTGTGAGCTGGAGAGACGATGGATGATGTGGTTTGCAGACAGGTCTCCAGCCTCAGTCAATACCACATATTGAGCCGAATTTCCAATACAGTGTTTTTGGGCAAAATCCAACTGCAATAATATTTCTCTTCACACTGATCCCTGCTTATTAGATTTCTTGTTTGATATTTGATATCCTAGGATGGAGAAAGCTAGCACGAGGGGGCACGACTTTAAATTAAGGGGGGGTAGTTATAGGACTGATGTCAGGGGTAGGTTCTTTACCCAGAGGGTGGTGAGGGACTGGAATGCCCTGCCAGCTGCAGTTGTAAATGCGCCTAGTTTGGGGGCGTTTAAAAGATCTGTGGATAGGTTTATGGATGAAAAGGGATTGGTTTAGGCTAGTGGGTCATTGTTTTGTAACTGGTCGGCGCAACATCGTGGGCCGAAGGGCCTGTTCTGCGCTGTAATGTTCTATGTTCTATGTTCTATTTAAGGGTTACCAGTGAAAATCTCTTCCTGAATGGACTTCAGTAAATGGTGAGTTATAAGTTCCACAGGAAGTCTTCATTCGAACCCCTGAGGAAACAATCCTGGAATGAATTCCTCCACTTGTGCCGAGGATCACCTCTACTGCGTCATCTTGACCTCATTTCCATGGTAACCAGGCAGGGGCAAGCGCATCCCACCACTGGGGGAAAGGAAGAGGAGTTCTGTCCAGGGGCTGATCTACTTCTCCGTTGCCAGTGTGAATAAACTCGCTGTTCCCCTCTCCAGATCAACCAGGTGCCGCAGCAACACATAGACAAATCATTCCGACTCCTGCTCTGTGGAGCTATCACCAGGAAAAGCTCCGACACGGAACTTACTTCCTCCGGTAACAGAAATATGCAGATGTGGATAATGATCTTGGCATCGGAAATAAGGCTAAAATTTATTGGTGGGAGGGAGCGAGGAGAGGGTCAACGTTTCGCTTCATTCAAACCACCAAATATTTGTTCACTTGTCAGCTTTTCAAAAACCACCTTTCCTTTACCCCCTCTGTTTATTCGTTCAGTTGCCTGACCCACGGGAGTCTGGTTTCCCCTTCCTCACTCTCTGAAGCTGCAGATTTAGGCAGCAGAGAGAATCACTCGGAACTCTTTGCCTCACTACAAGAGCACATCCTGTTTGATCTGTTTCTCAGATGCTCGTCCGTTTCTGTCGCCTCCACTTCCTCCCAATTGCCGGGAGACTTGGAGAGTGGCAAAGGGAGAATTACACTGCCCGAGGCTTTCGATTCTTGAGAACTGGCACAGCCACAGACTTTGAAAGGGATTCTGTGGATCTCATTGACTTCTGGTGATCTTTGCAGTGCATAGTATGTTACAGCTTGCTGCACAGGGCTGGAGGGAGTGCTGTCACATCTCAGCAGCAATAAAAAACACTCACAATGTTTAAAAATTCTTTCAGAAGATGTGGGTGTCCCTGGAAAGACCAACAATTGTCACACATCCCTAATTGCTCTTGAACCTTCCTGGCCATTTCAGAACCAACTGGCTCTGGGCTAGTAGATTTCATTCCTTAAAGGACAGTATGGGTGTTTCGGTGGCACAGTGGGTTAGCACTGCTGCCTCACAGCCCCAGGGACCCAGGTTCAATTCTAGCCTCGGTCACTGTCTGTGTGGAGTCTGCATGTTCTCCCCATGTCTGCGTGGATTTCCTCCCACAATCCAAAGATGTGTGGGTTAGGTTGATTGGCCATGATTAAAAATAACTGTTCCTTAGAGTTGGGGGATTGGGATGGTAAATATATGGGATTATAGGGATAGGATTGGTCTCGATGGGCCGAATGGCCTCTTTCTGCACTGTAGATTCTGTGATTAGCGAGCCAGATGGACTTGTACAATAATAGGTTTTTTTAATTATCAATACTAAGGCACGCTTTCAATTCTAGATTTTATTAATTTAATTTAAACTCCACCAGGAGCCATGGTGGGATATGAACCAGTGTCCCCAGAGCACTAACCGTGATTGCTGGATCAATGACAGTACCACCAGGCCACCACCTCCCCCACACATAGAATATAGAACAGCACAGTACAGGCCCTTCGGCCCTCGATGTTGCGCTGACCAGTGGAACCAATCTAATGACCCTCTAACCTAAACTATTCCAATATTATCCATATGTCTATCCACTGACCATTTGAACGCCCTTAAAGTTGGCGAGTCCACAACTGCTACAGGCAGGGCATTCCACACCCTTACTACCCTCTGAGTAAAGACCCTACCTCTGACATCTGTCCTATAATTACCACCCCTCAATTTAAAGCTGTGTCCCCTCGCGTTAGCCATAAAGATATATAACATCATTCACCTCCACCAGATATCTCAAAGCACTTTACAACAACAACCTGTATTTATAAAGTGCCGTCAACCTAATGGAGCATCCCAAGGTGCTTCGCTGGAGCATTATAAAACAAATGAGTCATGTAAGGAGTTATTAGGTCAGTTATTAGGTGCAGCAGGTGGTCAGGAAGGCGAATGGGATGCTGGCCTTCATAGCGAGGGGGATTGAATATAAAAGTAGGGAGGTCTTGCTGCAGCTGTATAGGGCATTGGTGAGGCCGCAGCTGGAGTACTGTGTGCAGTTTTGGGCGCCGCACCTGCGCAAGGATGTTTTGGCCCTGGAGGGAGTGCAGAGGAGGTTTACTCGGCTGATACCGGAGTTGAGGGGATTGAGCTATGAGGAGAGGCTGAATAAACTAGGCTTGTACTCGTTAGAGTTTAGAAGAATGAGGGGAGATCTCATTGAGACGTATAAGATGATGAATGGGATGGATAGGATAGAGGTGGAGAGACTCTTCCCACTCAAAAAAGACAGTAGGACTAGGGGGCACAGCCTCAAGATAAAGGGGGGGCGGTTTAGAACAGAGTTGAGGAGGAACTTCTTCACTCAAAGGGTGGTGAATCTCTGGAATTCTCTACCCGTTGAAGTGGTGGAGGCTGCCTCGCTAAATATTTTTAAGAAACGGGTTGATGGGTTTTTGATAAGAGAGGGGATTAAGGATTATGGGGAGAGGGCGGGAAGGTGGAGCTGAGTCACGACAGATCAGCCATGATCTTATTGAATGGCGGGCAGGCTCGAAGGGCCAGATGGCCTACTCCTGCTCCTATTTCTTATGTTCTTATGTTCTTATAACCAAAAGCTTGGTCAAAGAGATAGATTTCAAGGAGCACCTTTAAGGAGAAAAATGAGGTAGAGGTGGCAAGGTGTAGGGAGGGAATTTCAGAGTGTCGGTCCCAGGAACTGTAGTGGACACCAATGGAGGAACGGGTATGATTGGGAATGCCCAAGAGGCCAGATTTTGTAGCTATCCTGGAGGATTATGGCATTGGATTGGACAGGGAGGGATTTGGAAACAAGGACGAGAATTTTAAAATCAAGGTGTTATTTGACCCGGAGTGGAGTTAGATCAGAGAACACAGTGGGTTTTAGGAGAACGGGGCTTGCTAAAGTGAAGACATGGACAGCAAAAATTTTGGATTACCTCAAGCTTATAGAGGGTAGATAGGGAGTGAGCATCCAGAATTGATAGTCAAATCTGGAGAGGACAGAGGTATGGCTGAGGTTTCAGCAGCAGAGGGGGATTATCTGTTTCTGTGGTTCTATCTAAGGTTTAAATATCGACCAGAGTACAGGGAGAAAATAATCACTCTCCTTTGAAGAAATTCCACTGGATCTTTGACACCCACCTGAGAGGACAGTCTTGATTTAACATCTCAGCTGAAACACAGCACATCCAACAGTGCAGCACTCCTTCAGTACTGCACTGGAGTTTGAGCCATGCTTTTTTGGGCTCAGGTCTTAGGGCAGCAGGTTTGGAGCTCCGTCATCAGGTTGAAATGGGGATGAGAAGCAGCAGCATGTGGGAAATGGAGTTTTCTCTGGGGTGACCAATTAATGGCCAGATCACAGGCTTAGAGTCCAATAAAGGACAGCGGCTGAAAGCTGGAGGGTCAATCAGTTTGAAAGCAGCAGCAAGATGTCGTGGAGGGTAATATAAGTGTTGTAATATACCTTTAATAGATCTCAGTATGACATCACGAGAAGGGATTGTGTTCGGTGCAGACTCGATGGGCTGAAGGGCCTCTTTCTGCACTGTAGGGTTCTATGATGTAAGGAAATTGTGTCATGTGATCCAGTCTTGGTTCATCTTTGCTTTGAGCGGAGCACACACGCACAGCTCTGTTGCCTCAAGCTCTGTACAGATGAATAACTCTTTTCACAGAATCCTACAGTGCAGAAGAGGCCTTTTGGCCCATCGAGTCTGTACTGATGTATGAAACACCCTGACTACCCACCTAACCCCACTTGCCAGCACTTAGAACATAGAACATAGAACATTACAGCGCAGAACAGGCCCTTCGGCCCACGATGTTGCGCCGACCAGTTACAAAACAATGACCCACTAACCTAAACCAATCCCTTTTCATCCATAAACCTATCCACAGATCTCTTAAACGCCCCCAAACTAGGTGCATTTACAACTGCAGCTGGCAGGGCATTCCAGTCCCTCACCACCCTCTGGGTAAAGAACCTACCCCTGACATCAGTCCTATAACTACCCCCCCTTAATTTAAAGTCGTGCCCCCTCGTGCTAGCTTTCTCCATCCTAGGAAAAAGGCTATCACTATCTACCCTGTCTAAACCTCTAATCATCTTATATGTTTCAATAAGGTCCCCTCTTAGCCGCCTTCTTTCCAGCGAAAACAACCCCAAATCTCTCAGTCTCTCCTCATAGGATCTCCCCTCCATACCAGGCAACATCCTGGTAAACCTCCTCTGCACCCTCTCCAAAGCCTCCACGTCCTTCCTGTAATGTGGGGACCAGAACTGCACACAAAACTCCAAGTGCGGCCGCACCAGAGATGTGTACAGTTGCAACATGACGCTGCGACTCCTAAATTCAATCCCCCTACCAATAAACGCCAAGACACCGTATGCCTTCTTAACAACCTTATCTACTTGATACAACCTTATCTACTTGGCCTTGAATGTTATGGCATGCCAAATATTTGTAAACTTCTTCAATTTATTAGTGTCACAGTAAGCTTACATTAACACTGCAATGGAGTTACTGTGAAAATCCACTAGTTGTGACACTCCAGCACCTGTTTGGATACACTGAGGAGAACTTAGCTTGGCCAATGCACCTAATCAGCATGTCTCTCAGACAGAGGAAACTGGAGCACCTGGAGTAAACCCACACAGACATGGGGAGAATGTGCAGACTCCGCACAGACAGTAACCCAAACCGGGAATCGAACCCAAGTCCCTGGTGCTGTGAGGCAGCAGTGCTAACCACTGTGTCACCGTGCCCCCGGGAATCGAACCCAGGTCCCTGGCACTGTGAGGCAGCAGTGCTAACCCACTGTGTCACCGTGTCCCCGGGAATCGAACCCGGGTCCCTGGCGCTGTGAGACAGCAGTGCTAACCCGCTGTGTCACCGTGTCCCCGGGAATCGAACCCAAGTCCCTGGTGCTGTGAGACAGCAGTGCTAACCCACTGTATCACCGTGCCCCCCGGGAATCGAACCCGGGTCCCTGGCGCTGTGAGGCAGCAGTGCTAACCCACTGTGTCACCGTGCCCCCGGGAATCGAACCCGGGTCCCTGGCGCTGTGAGGCAGCAGTGCTAATCCACTGTGTCACCGTGCCCCCGGGAATCGAACCCGGGTCCCTGGCACTGAGAGGCAGCAGTGCTAATCCACTGTGTCACCGTGCCCCCGGGAATCGAACCCGGGTCCCTGGCACTGTGAGGCAGCAGTGCTAATCCACTGTGTCACCGTGCCCCCGGGAATCGAACCCGGGTCCCTGGCACTGAGAGGCAGCAGTGCTAATCCACTGTGTCACCGTGCCCCCGGGAATCGAACCCGGGTCCCTGGCACTGAGAGGCAGCAGTGCTAATCCACTGTGTCACCGTGTCCCCGGGAATCGAACCCGGGTCCCTGGCATTGTGAGGCAGCAGTGCTAATCCACTGTGTCACCGTGCCGCTGGGATTGAACCCGGGTCCCTGGCACTGTGAGGCAGCAGTGCTAACCCACTGTGTCACCGTGCCCCCGGGAATCGAACCCGGGTCCCTGGCACTGAGAGGCAGCAGTGCTAACCCACTGTGCCCCCGGGAATCGAACCCGGGTCCCTGTGCTGTGAGGCAGCAGTGCTAACCCACTGTGCCCCCAGGAATCGAACCAGGTCCCTGGCACTGACAGGCAGCAGTGCTAACCCACTGTGTCACCGTGCCCCCGGGAATCGAACCCGGGTCCCTGGCGTTGTGAGGCAGCAGTGCTAACCCACTGTGCCCCCGGGAATCGAACCCGGGTCCCTGGCGCTGTGAGGCAGCAGTGCTAACCCACTGTGCCCCCGGGAATCGAACCAGGTCCCTGGTGCTGTGAGACAGCAGCGCTAACCCACTGTGTCACCGTGCCCCCAGGAATCGAACCCGGGTCCCTGACACTGACAGGCAGCAGTGCTAACCCACTGTGTCACCGTGCCCCCAGGAATCGAACCCGGGTCCCTGGCGCTGTGAGGCAGCAGTGCTAACCCACTGTGCCCCCGGGAATCGAACCAGGTCCCTGGTGCTGTGAGACAGCAGCGCTAACCCACTGTGTCACCGTGCCCCCAGGAATCGAACCCGGGTCCCTGACACTGACAGGCAGCAGTGCTAACCCACTGTGTCATCTAGGCTGCTACCGGAGTTGAGGGGGTTGAGCTATGAGGAGAGGCTGAATGAACTAGGCTTGTACTCGTTGGAGTTTAGAAGAATGAGGGGAGATCTCATTGAGACGTATAAGATGATGAATGGGATGGATAGGATAGAGGTGGAGAGACTGTTCCCGCTCAAAAAAGACAGTAGGATTAGGGGGCACAGCCTCAAGATAAAGGGGGGGCGGTTTAGAACAGAGTTGAGGAGGAACTTCTTCACTCAAAGGGTGGTGAATCTCAGGAATTCTCTGCCCGTTGAAGTGGTGGAGGCTGCCTCGCTAAATATTTTCAAGAAGCGGGTTGATGGGTTTTTGATAAGAGAAGGGATTAAGGGTTATGGGGAGAGGGCAGGAATGTGGAGCTGAGCCACGACAGATCAGCCATGATCTTATTGAATGGCGGGGCAGGCTCGAAGGGCCAGATGGCCTACTCCTGCTCCTATTTCTTATGTTCCTATGCTGCCAGGATAAGTGAACTGGTCCACTGCCTAGTACTGGACCAGTCACCCTAGTAACAATCCATGGAATCAGTCAGACTGCACATGGCTCATCAGCATCAGAAACTGTTCCTATCAGCTCAGTTCACAGCCCTGACATTGAACTATCCAGAATGTTTTGACAGAATTGCCAGTTTCATCTCCCCCCCCCCCCCCCCCCCCCCCCCCCCCCCACTGAACAGCTGGAGCTGGCGATGTGAAAGGGCAGCTTAAAAAACACAGATCTGTCAGACTGAGCATCCTGACCATTTTAATCTGCTCTGTCAGTATCAGGTCAATTTCAGTCACTGTTGCTGCTGGTTCCTATCTGTGAGCAGCTTTGCCATTCCAATTTTATTCTTGCAAATCCCACCCAGAAACCACAAAACTACCCAGAGGTGGGGTGCAGCAACTGGGGACATTCCATGTGTGTGTGGGGGGGGGGGGGGGTGGAGGTTGGAGGGAATAGTTGGAAATGAGTTTGGGGAGAGGTTGCGGAGGGGGGGTTGGGGTTGGGGGGAGGTTAGAGTTACAGACGTTTACAGCATGGAAATAGGCCCTTCGGCCCATCTTATCCATGCTACCCAGTTTTTACCACTAAGCTAGTCCCAATTTCCCACATTTGGCCCAGATCCCTCTATAACCATCTAAGCCATGTAACTATCTAAATGCTTTTTAAAAGACAAAATTGTAACCGTCTCCACTGCTACCTCTGGCAACTCATTCCACCCTCTGAATGAAAAGAATGCCCCTCTGTGACACATTGCTCAAAAGTGCCAGCGACACTCATTCCAATGAAAGATGGAAAGAAAAAGAAACATTTGGTTAAAGAACATTATTGTGTGTTAATTCTGTGGCCAAGTGCACACGCATCACATGTTAACCAAGTGCACACGCATCACATGTTAACCAAGTTCACACACTTCACATGTTAACCAAGTGCACACGCATCACATGTTAACCAAGTGCACACGCATCACATGTTAACCAAGTTCACACGCATCACATGTTAACCAAGTGCACACGCATCACATGTTAACCAAGTGCACATGCATCACATGTTAACCAAGTGCACACACATCACATGTTAACCAAGTGCACACACATTACATGTTAACCAAGTGCACACGCATCACATGTTAACCAAGTTCACACACTTCACATGTTAACCAAGTGCACACGCATCACATGTTAACCAAGTGCACACGCATCACATATTAACCAAGTGCACACGCATCACATGTTAACCAAGTGCACACGCATCACATGTTAACCAAGTGCACACGCATCACATGTTAACCAAGTGCACACGCATCACATATTAACCAAGTGCACACGCATCACATGTTAACCAAGTTCACACGCATCACATGT